>JARQZJ010000062.1:8217500-8817500 GCA_030704895.1 Henosepilachna vigintioctopunctata | reverse complement strand
TCAGAACGGCGTAGCCAAGTTCTAGTTGTAGGAACCTGGAGGTGAAAAACACAAGAAGAAAAACTAAGAAAAACAGACAACCTCTGAAGGAAGTCGCAACATTTTATGCTACGCCGTTCTGAGGAGAGCCAATAAGCTCGAAACACGTGTCAGCGCCTGCTACCAATCTGCGGGATATGCCGATAATCTTCAAATTTCATTTTAATTTTCTACCGCATCAAATAATATTATTCATAATATTATGTATGTATTTTATTTATATATATATATATATATATATATATATATATATATACAAATTATTTATTGAAAATCCTTATTTGTAGTAATAATAGGCAGTAAAAATGGAAAATTATATTTCTCGTTAACGTTTCTCTAAAATTGTAGCTTTGTCAATACTATGAAAATCATTATCTCTGATTGAAAGTATTGAATAGAAAATACATTTTTCACTCTTTACTGTCAATAATTGCTACTATTAACAATTTTCAATTGAAGTATTGACAGACAACAAATCTTCGAGAAAAAATTATCCTTTTGTATTTCATTTCAATAGATGTTTTACATAATTATCTATACAGGAATACATTCGTTATGAGCTGTTTTAAATATGAATAGGTTATACATTTTTTATGCAAGTTTGGTTTACAGGAAATGGTAAGAGTTACAATAGTTGAAATCAAGGACAGAAGAAAAGGTAAGATAAGATGAGTGAACGTAAAATGATCAATAAGAAGATAATAAAAAGAACATTACTCAAGCAGAACTATTTGCTTAAGGCTTCGTTTTCTACAGTTACGAAAGAAATAATTTGGAATCCCGAATTTTTTTGTTGTAATTTGAGAAAAAGATATTCAATATCATATCTGAATATGCCTTGCATCTATACAGAAATAACAATTTTGAAACTATTTATATTAGTGTGAATATGGATCTCGTGTGGAATCAAATATTTCTGACCATATTGAAAGTAATCTTCAATTTCAATGCAATAGAAGGCAACGTATTAGCAAATTTTGGAAAATAGTGACAAGATCATTGTATATAGGCTGTTGTTGCTGAATAATTTAATAGTTTGAAAATGTTTTTAAAAAAATGGGACCGGGATTTTTTACAGAAAAAAATTTCGATTGTTTGATTCATCAATTTGATGATGTATTGAAAAACAACTTCATTTTCATTACAACGACAAACTAGTAGAAGAAAAAACAGAATTATTAACTTAAAAACTAACATTATGTGAGTTCAAAAAGGCCGGAGCCCAGATGATTGCAAATGATATACAGATATCAAAACCTTACAAAACAATTGATACATTGCAGAACAAAAAAAAAACACAAAAAACAATTGAATGTCTGACGGAATAAAAATGTTATGTAAGAAAAAAATTTTAAAAAATAATTGGATTAGCCGACTAGTTTGATAAAACAGAAGCAATTCTAGATTGAAGACATTTCTAGCAATATATATATATATATATATATATATATATATATATATATATATATATATATATATATATATGTATATGTGTGTGTATGTGGCTTATATGAAAAGCTTATTATATACATGCAAATATGCATGAAAACTACTTGAAATATGCACGAAATTTGGCAGAATATGCGAAATCAAATGATAAATTTCAGGAAGCCAACAAAAAAACAAGAAAAGGAAGTCATCTTTATTTTCATTTCAAGTAATTTCGTCATTATCAGAAATTTCGACAGCAACATTCCTTCAATTATCCTTGGTTAGGCGTTATTAATAAACGAAAATGTTTTCAATATTTTTTAAACGTGAACAATAAAGTACCTATTGTTCCAATTGTTCAGTGTTATGACTGTGTCTTCAATCATACAGAAAATTTTTGTAACTGGAAAATTTTCGCTCCGCATCCACTGAGATAATTGGATAGAATTTGAATTTGGGTGCTATGTTAGGCACTTATACTTTCTGGAAAAATTTCTGTCATCCCATTAATGAAACTATCAAAATGGCACAAACGTTCAAAACCTGGGTAATTGTTCAAAATATTTTCACCCATAGTCACAAAAATAACCAACCAAAGTCCTAATAATGATCATTCAATAGCGTTTATATTGCATGACTATAAAATTTGGTCGGATTCACGATATTATCACTTTTATCGCATTTCGGAGCGAAGAGTCAGTGTATAATATGTGTCATATTTAGATCTCTGGCAAAATATGCTACTACACCTGAAAATGGCTTGAATATGTCAATGCATATGCAAATGCCTTTCTTCCGGTCCCTATATATAAGTAATAAATGCCTTATAAATAAGAATGTAAGTTACATTGAGTTGAGTTACAGTCTGTGACAATAAATTACTCATTTTTCTGTTTCTCAAGATTTCGTTGAAATTTTATGGACTTTCCCAAGAGAATGAAGAATGTAGCCTCAACGGTGAAGGAGGTGATACAGAAGTCTGAAATGTGATGACTTCCTTTATAGGGTTTTTGTTTCTGTTTTTTTTTTCATTTCCAGGTTCGTGCACCTTGAACTTGACTACACTGTTCTGATGAGAGCCAACAAGCTCGAAACACGTGTCAAAGTCTGCTTCCAAGTGCGAGTTAAACATTCAACTTTTATTTTCTTCATACTTGCTCGCATTATCACAATTTATCGCTCATATTATCGCAATTTTGAATATTCAATATTGAAAGTATACAATAACTTTCTTTCGATAATTTTTTTGAAGAGTTGAAAATTATCCAAAAAAAATTATAGTATACTTTATATATATATATATATATATATATATATATATATATATATATATATATATATATATATATATATATATATATATATATATATATATATATATATATATATATATATATATATATATATATATATATATATATATATATATATATATATATATATATATATATTCATATATAAATTTTCAATTTGTTTTACTTTTCAACTTAAATTTTTCATTCATTTAAATGTCATGCACTTATCATGCAGTTAAATTGTTTAATTTCGGTTGTTTGCTTGCATAAGATTTAGTGGAACATTTTTAAATGTATCATGTAATTAAATTCCGTCATCAAGAATTCAATACAACTTATTATCTTAAATTGTCGATAATGGGATATTAACCCAAAACATTCAAAAAGATGTCGAATGTATTAAACAATTTTGAGCAACTTTCCAAGTTCTTTCAATCAACGATAAATAATTTTCTTTCAGGTTTTCAATTATATCTTAATCGACTCTTTCAGAAACTTGAATTCAAATGTATAAGCAATGAAAAATTTATCTAAAGAGCCTAATTGCGAAAAAATTAAATTAAATTGACAACGACAAGTTGTCAAGTTCTTACTTTCCATAGCACATTAGTTATTAAATTGAAAATAAAGTTGATGATTTTGATTCATTCCAAAATATTGAAAATATTAAAAATGCAAGTTTTGTCATGAAAGTAGCCATCTGGTCCTAAGAAAATAATTCAACCTTTTTCGATATGTCTAACTCGAAACAAAATACTGAGAACCATTGACCATAATGTCCAAAAAGGATTAAATTGTCTACGCCAATGATACCTGTACGAGAAGAAATTGAGAATGTATCAGCAGATTATCCAACAAAACGAAGGAGTTGGTACAAAAGAATACCGGAGCTGCGGAGTACGAAACTTTTACATCACCAAGAAATAATTTTAATTGCCCAGTTTGGAATAAATTAGTAGAAGGAATGAGACGGATCCCTACCCGCCAAAATTGATAACGAAGTGGTCAGGTGGAATCAGATGATGATTGTGAAAGTCATGGACGATTTGGCTCACGCTTGGACGAAGGATAGGGATAGCTTGTTTCGAGGGATACACCAAAACACCACTACCTCCTTTTCCGCTATAAAAGTTTGATTCTGTTGGATTTTAAATCAGTTGCGTCTACGGGGTTGCAATCAAAAACTGGGCATTCTCGTTAAAGTAGTCTTGAAAAAATGGTGAGTGCTCTTTTGTCGTGAAATTCATGTTGGAATGTGTCTTTACTTAGTGTGTCAAGTGATCTCTTTCAGTTATTCTTCAGTTTTGACGTATTTTGATTCTCTATTTTTTACTATTAACTATTGCTAATTGAAATTATATTTTCTTGAATTTATTCTAAAATATTTTGAGATAAATGCATTTTGTTTGTATCATTATATTTTTTATTTTGAGACCTCAGTTTCATAGCATTACTACATTTTAATAAAGCAATACTATGAAATTGCAATCGCAAAATAATGAATATAGTGATAAATACACTATATTGAAAAAGTGTATTTTATCTATAATACTATTTATTATCAAAAATTACCATACGAATCTGTTGAACCTTTTGAATTTCTTTATCGTAAAAGTTGTTATCTTTTATATTTACATATGAATTGATAAATCGACATGAATTTTCAGTTATTTTTCCTTATTTTTCAGTTTTATTGAAAACAGTTTGAAAAATTCCATTAAATATGAAGTCATAAAAAAATAACTATCCTTGAATACATTTTATTCAATGTGTCTTCTTATTGAAAAACTTTTCAATTGAAAACTCATTGTAAACTATAAAAAAATGATTGAAATGTATGTAGTGAAATATATTTAAGTGTTATCTCTATAAGAGACAGAGGAATGAACATATATACTTTTTACATCTTTATATATATATATATATATATATATATATATATATATATATATATATATATATATATATATATATATATATATATATATATATATATATACTTTGAGAAGGCTTTCCAATTTACTTCAACGTGCCTTATTTATTGTGTTTTAAGATAATTGTTTCCATTGCAAGGTGTTGGTGTATCAAAAAAATAAAACTTAGCGATAGGTACATCTTATATCATAAATGTCACTGAATAAATGAACTAATTACGATGGAAATTTTACGTTTGAAATTATATTGATAATATTTTCCCTCAAAATTCTTCTACATATTTTTTTCTGATTATTCATACTATTTCCTCGATGAATCGTCAATCCTTCTTCATGTTCAATTACTAAGAAGAGCAACATTTCAGACAGTTTACGAATTCATTGTACTCAACATTATTTTTTTCGAAAAAACGACGTATTTCATCGTATTTATCAAATTGTTTCAAATAATAAGATTCACATATATTAGACCTATATGTCATAATAGAAAATTATATTACCTGACTTACCGAAACAAAATGTAGTATTTTATAATGATAAACAAAGATTTATTATGTTATTTACTTATGGATAATGAGAATTTCATTACATGATGCAACTCAACAAAAATAAGAAACAAATACGTGAACTGAAATTCAAAATGAAAAGTTAATATCATTAATTTATTATCAGTCTCTAGAAATATATATTTGCCTTTGTAAATAGTGCCAATATTGATTCCAACATTTTCTTTACCAAAACTAGTTAAGAATGCAAATATAAATTCAATAAAGCTTGGTATAAAGTAGCATCAACGTGGGTAGGTTTAAACCACTCACATTTCTCTTTGACTCATGATCAATCGGATTCATATCACCAATGAAAAATAGTTATTCATATTGATTTTGGTGTTTTTTAAATCATCGGTGTTCATATTAAGTCAGTAATATCCAGTTTCAGTAATATTCCAGTTTGGTTGAAAACATATTTTCAGCCATTAAGAATACAACTGAAATATGAATAATTATTGTTCAGAGAGCGGCAGCCATAGGCCTATAAATCTCTGATTTCACCTACAGTTTAATACCGATTATGTACCAACCACCCAAGATCACGGTGGAAATCGAACCCTCTAGCATCAGCAAGCCGGACTAGTTATAGCGTCATTCTAGCGTTCAGCTACTGAGCCTATTTAGAAATTGTGGTACCGAAAATGTTTGAACTAATTCACAATACAATTTGGTCAATAAGCAGTATCCTCAATTTTATTAAACTGAAACTTTTACTATATCACAATGCTTATATAAACTGATTCATGTAAAATTTAAAAGTACGTATGATCGTATTTATTATTGTTGGAATTATTCGTCTAGATGTATTCTTCAACTGAACATTTGTGATAGTCCTGTACCTTTTGAAAAATGATTAACAAGATTTCCTAGTTCCTTCTGAGGATTAACAAGAAAATAATTTTTCTAGTTTTTTGTGAACTTTCGATAATTTTGTTAAAAAGTTGTAAATATGCGGTTATAGAAATTGTTCAATATTGATGTAATCAGCCTCGTCGCTGAGATTTGTGAGATCGAATAAATCGCAAATGTTGGTTGTTGCTAATCGCTAGTATCTCGAGTATTATATCAGTATTAGCAACAAAACAATTATTTCTGTTTAATTTCGACGAGTACCTCTCTACTTAGGAATGGTATACATTATTATCCATTACATGACAATATAATTTAAGTAATGGATATAAAATTGGATGTTTATCTGCTATTTCAAACGTCGATGAAAATATATATAACTATAAAACTTAAGTTAACTAGACGGAAAATCCTTTGTAACAACCAGAAAATTTTCAATGTCTAGGTCTGTAGGAAATAATTGAAGTGTTTAAACGTTATTAGTTACCGTAACCGCAATTGCTGTGACTTGATTTATGTATACAATCTAGAAAATGTATTACTTGATGATTAGTTGTTAAATATAGTATGGATTACTTAATTGTTATTATCAATTATCAACTCTTAATAACATTTAGTAGCCAAAATCATATTAAATCGAGCAATTTTTGTGAAATTCAACCAAATGTTTTAAATTATATTATACTTTAGTACCATGTCCCACCATATTATGTGTGAACCGTTAATTGCCGTTATTCTCTATGTAAATAGTTGTGTTATTTATATGAAGCAAGATGATTTTCAAATAATTCAAACCTACTTTGCATAGTTATCTAAGTATTCCTGTGAAATTACGCCTAATTTTCATAGTACATTGATAAATAATGTTCTAATGAAACGAGTTAATTATTGCTATATTGACAACCTTAACACATTTATTGAACACAATTTTGTCTCTCATCTAAAAAAATATATATATACATCCTTAAAAATAAATATTTTTTCAGAAATCAAATGATAAAAAGTATTCCAGTAGTAAAAAAAAAATAGAACATAAATTATTCCAATTTTTAGAAACAATATAAACTTTATGCTTTTTTTTCAGATGACCACTTGGTACTCTATTTTAGGTGTGTTAGTATATTTTCAAGGAACTACTTCATCTCTAGTCCAGGGTAATTGGCAAAATATCGCATCCTGCAAGGTAGGTATCATATAAACACACACACGCATATATATATATATATATATATATATATATATATATATATATATATATATATATATATATATATATATATATATATATATATATATATATATATATATATATATATATATATATATATATAATATATATATATATATATATATATATATACCTATATATATATAATATATAATTGAAGTAGAACAGTTAAAACAAAAATAAAATGTGTTTATCAATATAATTTTTTATTATTGTTTATTTTATATAATTCATGATTAGTTGACATATATTAAATGATGTCTTTTTTCAAAAAGGATTTTAAAGAAATACGTTGATAGTTTGTTAGTTGAAGTTCAAAAAGACAAATAAACATAGATTAAAGAAACTTCAATATTTTTTCACACTTATTTTTTCAAAACGTTATTACCTCCTTAATACTTCATAAGAGACACCATCATACTTCGCTTTTTACTTAAATTTTTGAGTATATATTTCAAATTGTTTTAGCATTTAGCAAGCTCTTAAAATTGAAGCGTAGTAAGAAAACTCTGGCATCCTCTAGTCTTGTGATATATAACTTACGTATTAAACAAATAAAAAAATTAATACAAGTACCTAAAATGAACTTTGTACTCTCTCAACACTTCATGACGCACATGTGAATATATATTTTTTTCATAATTATTTTTCATGATAATTTTTCCTATTCGGTCTTTCTTCGTCTTATTTTTATTGATATCGTAGAGTATTATGAATTTCACATTTTGTCAACAATAAAAACAACCAAAAGATATAAAGACATTATTTAGAAAGATATATTTAGAATTTTCTCATAATTTAATAGAAATACGCATGACGATGTTTCGAAGTAAGTACTAATTCATTAACAAATGCTGAATTAATACATTAAGTATGATTAATTAATCATACTTAAATGATATAATACTTGTAATATGAAGTATTAATTCAGCATTTGATAAAGAAGTAGTACTTCGAAACGTCGTCATGCGTATTTGTATTAAATTATGAGAAAATTCTGAATATTGTTTTTCATTATATATATATATATATATATATATATATATATATATATATATATATATATATATATATATATATATATCAATGTTTTTAGCAATAGCAGGCTCATTTTAATGTGAAAACCTTTATTTTCGTTGAAGTTTCGTTGTATATCATAACTTTGTCAAAACTAATGATATAATATTAGTTTTGACAAAGTTGTGATATACAACGAAACGTCAAAGAAAATAAAGTTTTTCACATTACAATGAGCCTGTTATTGCCAAAAACATTGAAAATAAACTGTCTTAAATAGGCAATAAATCAATTTTTGAAATATATATATATATATATATATATATATATATATATATATATATATATATATATATATATATATATAGATTATAGCATTTAAGATGAAGACAACATTAAAAAAATTTGAATTTGCACAAAGTCAAAAACGGTTTTTTGGAAATGGCCTAACCGAAATCGGAACGTTAATCTCCAGCCTCCTACGAATTGACAAGTGAGTCGATATTTTATTACGCGTTTCAGTCATCGAAATAGTTTCGAGAAAGAATTGTTCAGATCTTTTTTTTGGGGAAATGTATAATTCACATGACAAAATTCGGATTTTTAAATTTTCATTATTTTGGTATTTTGTGCAGTCAGCATCTCTGATTTCAGGCGAAAAGAGAACTATTTGAAAATGAGAAAGATGAGTGACTAAATCTAGTTAACGTTAATTATTTATTTTGTATCACAATCATTCTTCTTTCATACTTTCTAAAATTTAATCAATTATTGAAGAACTGTTGAATTGTCAAGTCTCAAGTTCTTACTTTCCGTGGAGCACTAGTTATCAAAATGAAAATAAACTTGATGACATCGAATTTGGATGAATGAAATATTAAAAACATTAAAAATACGAATTTTGGGATGAACATAGATATATGAAACTAAGAAAAATATTTCAACTTCTTTTCATCAGTTTTTTCGATATCTCCAACTCAAAACAAAATATTAAGATATTAAGAGTCGACTCTATATCTGTCAATTCGTAGTAGGCGGAGCTTTAAGTTCAGAAATCGGTTAGTAATAATATATATATATATATATATATATATATATATATATATATATATATATATATATATATATGTGTAAGTATTAAAAAATAAACAGAAACTAAACAATTTTTTTAAAACGATTCAAAATTCGTGTGAATTTCATACACGAAATCTACGTTTATTTTTATTCATTTTATGTAAGACGTTTCCTGAAAAGTGGGCGACAATTGAAAGTTATGTAATCTGGATCGGTTGAGAAATTCAAAACTGATAGTTAACTAGTTAATAACGGAATGTGACTAAAATTAATAGGATTATTTATCAGTATAGAAACAGGTATTTTTATATCAACTCATTACGAAATTTTCCTCCAAACTTACACTTCCGTAAACCAACTTGATTTCAATTCTCGAATAAAAATTATCAAATATTTGGTCAAATAAATTACACTTAACATCCTTATATTTATTAAAATGTTCATTATTTTCGGCCTTTTGGATCTGAAGTTCACTTTTAGTTTGGCTATGCTGTGAATATTCTAAACGTTTTGTTAATTCTTACTCAAATGTCTTTATTTTTGGATGAAGATCCTCGAACATTATAACACTAGCGATATTGAACACAGTCATAATGTCTTGGTTATATTCCATTAAAACTAAAAAAATTCAATAAACGACAGGATATACTGAACTAAAAGTTAGAATGCTAACGAAAAACTGAATAATTAATCGAATTAATTCTAATATTAACCCAATAAAATCACCACACATTCATTGAAAGCAATCAAGCAGGATATTCTTTCAATAAATATATTCTCATGAGTTTAAATCTTTTCCCTTTTTCTGAATTAAAAATGCAGTAAATCTCCGGCACAGACATCAATACCAACAGTGAAGTAGCGCTATTCCAGAATAAGAAAAAAGTTAACTACTGATTTTGAAAAATGATAAAAATGTATTATTTTCAATAATCTCCAATACAAACTACAGTTGATATAAAACTACAGTTGATATAGTCAAAAGTAAAGAAGGAGGGCGTACATTTGTCGAATAATAATCTGTTGATATTTCAATTAATATTTATAGACCAGATCACTAATACTATTTTGTGAATAATTTTTCTGTGAATTACATAGTAGTTTTACAAATTTCAATTATTCTTTGACAAAAAAAATCATAAAATACACCCAATATAAAAACCATGATAGTATTTAACGAAAAGACAATACGATTAAAGCAAGCATTATCATAAAATTGACAGTTCCCCATATAAATTCATCGAAACCACAAAGCCAGCGGCTGTCTGTGGTCTACTCATCAATTCGCATTTATCAAAAAGACAGGTTCAAACGCTATAAAAAGTAAGTCCAGCCAGAAACACAAAAGAAAACAGAACTCTGCATCGAATCACGTCATGCAACTTCTCACTATCAAATTGCATAATTTGATAGTGAGAAGTTTATATATTATTATCATTATATTATACACATATCTTTCGGTTGTTGTTATTGTCGACAAAATGTGAAATTCATAGTACTCTACGATATCAATAAAAATAAGACGAAGAAAGACCGAATAGGAAAATTATTATGAAAAAATATATATTCACATGTGCATCATGAAGTGTTCAGATGCACAAGTCTTCAGAGAGTACAGAGTTCATTTTAGGTACTTGTATTAATTTTTTTATTTGTTTAATACGTAAGTTATATATCATAAGACTAGAAGACACCAGAGTTTTCTTACTACGCTTCAATTTTAAGAGCTTGATAAATGCTAAAAGAATTTGAAATTTATACTCAATTGATATTCTACAGTTTTAAGAAATTCAAAGTGGTACCGAAATTGAAGTAAAAAGCGAAGTATGATGGTATCTCTTATAAAGTATTAAGGAGGTAATAACGTTTGGAAAAAATAAGTGTGAAAAAATATTGAAGTTTCTTTAATCTATGTTTATTTGTCTTTTTGAACTTCAACTAACAAACTATCAACGTATTTCTTTCAAATCCTTTTTGAAAAAAGACATCATTTGCAATATGTCAACTAATCATTATCATAAATTTGACAGTTCCCCATATAAATGCATCGAAACCACAAAGCCATCGGCTGTTTGTGGTCTACTCATCAATTCACAATTATCAAAAATACAGGTTCAAATGCTATAAAAAAAGTCCAACAAGAAACACAAAAGAAAACAGAACTCAAACTCTTCATCGAATAACGTCATGCAACTTCTCACTGTCAAATTGCATAATTTGATAGTGAGAAGTTGATAATTTCTTATATTTGTTTCAGGGACAACAATGTCAACAATATCAACTGGCTTACCATCAACCGATTTCACAATATGTAACAAATTTAGACAACCAAGTTAGTTCATCAAACTATCATCCTATCATCCAAAATATACCGTTAACTTATTATTACCAAACTCCTGTACAACACCAGGGCATTCCTTGTCCATTTGGACATGGTTTGAATGCACAACAGTTAGACCACCAACAGAAGATTCTAGAGAGTACTCATTATCAACAATCACAAGGATATCAACATCAAGCAATCAGTGAAGAATTTAAGAGATACCAATCATCGCAGAAACAATTGAACAATGCTTATTTACCACCAGACAATCATCTCCAAGTCGGAAGTGTTGATATACAACGTAGTCACATAAGTAGCGAATCACATCAACAGTCTAACAACAATCACTTACAAGTGATCAACCAAAACCAATATTCGACAAATTTTGGCGTCCAGCATCATCCGGTAAACCTACAATCGAATCAACAATTGAACACAAACTATTTGCAATTGCTAAATCAAAATCAACACATAGCCAACGTTGGCATTCAACAAAACCAGCATGCGTCTAGCGAAGCCAGCCATCACCAAGGTAAAATCAAGCAGACAGTGAGATATGACATAAATCACGTGCACCAACATTCACAAAATAGAAACGTCTACAGTGATGCCAAATCGTCGACGAATATCGAGCAACACCACGATCTTAATCATCACTCAGAAGGTAGTGAGGAATCTCACGAAATTGATGTGTTAACGGGTAAGAAAAAGAAGGATCATGATGCTTATTATAAATTTGAATATGCAGTAAACGATCAACATACTGGAGATATTAAAAATCATAAGGAAGAACGAAGTGGAGATGAAGTAACAGGAGAGTATTCTCTAGTAGAAGACGATGGTAATGTGAGAACTGTTAAATACTTTGCAGACTGGAAAACAGGGTTCCATGCTACGGTACATAATTCCAAACCAAGGGCCTAATATTTTAAAGAATCTTTGTGATCAGTTGTATATTTTATATGTTACTTGTGATGTTTATCTAAAGAATATGATAGGATGAGTATGTTTAAAAACGTGCTGAGAATTTTAATAATATTGCTGTTCGAAAGAGCTGATCTTGGAAAAATGTGTATAAAGTAACTATTCGAACATATTTTTATTCATTTGAAACAAGTCTGAAAAAACGGAAATTCTTACATTTAATTTCAATTCATTTCATTTTAATTAATTTTTATTACACGTCAACATATGATTATTGAATCCTGCTTCCCAATTTTAACAAAATCTTCATTTTGGACGTTTCATTAAATTCCAACTAAAGAGTAATGGCGATCAATGTTTGCCTCAATCGGCGATCTACTTTCTGAAAACTTCCTGTCCATTAAAAGCTTTATTCTTGTTAGTCAATCGCAGATCTAAATTAATTGCGGAAATACAAATAATGAAACTCACTCTTACACTTCGCTATTAAGTAAGTCCTTTTACTAATAAGTACCTTCCAATTTTTCGAATGCAATCACATTTGATTAACTTGAGTTATAAAACTGTTTACCATAACCACTCTAAAGAATCTACTAGCAGTAGGCTGTGCCTACGTTTTACTGAAAGGTGTTATGTATTTTGAAATCATAATGAGTTTACTTCCCTTAACATTTTTGCAATATATATTATATTGTTTCCGAAGAGCCATTGATTGAATATGTTGACATTTTCTACGATTAAACACTTACACTATTTGGTGTTTAAATTTATTAATGATTGTTTCAGGTTCAGCTCTTTTAATTTTAAGATGTTGCCATATTAAATGTACAAAATTAAGTACTATTTTACATAAAAATAAAAGAAGTTGGTTACTGAAATTATTGTCTTTTATTATGCAAAAATAGATAAAATACTTTTGAATTAACCCATCTGAAAGGAATTTCTCAAATTTTCGAAACCTGTTGTAATGTGTGATATTTATTTGTATGAAATAATTTCTTCCTCAGTAGTAATTTCAATTTTGACTTGAAGAAAATCGCAAATCACAATATTTGATAAGTATTCAAAAGTATTGAAAGAGATTGAAAAGTATTCAATCTCAAGTTTGGATTCACCAAAATTTTGTAGATTCTACTTTAAAAGTTAATTTCTGATTGAAAACGGAATATATATATATATATATATATATATATATATATATATATATATATATATATATATATATATATATATATATATATATATATATGTTGATGGTTAGGTTTTCACGGAGAAAATGATATGCTTCTGAAGATTTTCGGGTTTGCTTCCGTGGTTGTTTCGCAGATGTCGTTGGAAATCTTTGTTAGGGCGACGTTTCGACAAAGTTTCATTTGTCATTATCGTGTATTCAGACATTTGTAAACAAACGACCGGCTAGATAATGACAAATGGGTCTTTGTCGAAACGTCGTCCTAACAAAGATTTCCAACGGGATATGCGAAACAACACACGGAAGCAAACCCGAAAATCTTCAGGAGCATATATATATACATATATGCTTCATTCGGGATATTCATATACAAGAAGTGGTCAAAAGAATTCGCTATATAATCCCTAAAATACGAACTCTCAAGCAGTACTGCGACATGAATACTTTAAGAATGGTTTATTTTGCGCTTGTATTTCCGCACATAACATATGGCATACTAGCATGGGGGGGTGTAACTAATAATCACCTGAAGAAACTAGAGACAGTACATAAATGGGTTATAAAAATAATTTGGAACAAATCATACCTGTACCCTTCCGACGAGCTCTACAAGGTATCCCAATTACTGGATATTAGGCAACTGTATTATATGGCACTAAGCAGATATCAAAGGCAAAATATTTTAATGCTTCTTTAAACATCCACAATCATGACACAAGGATTAGGGGAAAATTGTTGAAGTATCCACCGATGACTAAGACGATTGGTCAACGATCATTTCAGTTTCTGGCTCCAAGAGTTTATAATACCATTCCCAATGAAATAAAGCAACTTAAAACACATAAATCATTCGCCAATAAACTGAGAAGATCAATATTGCTTAGACCACGAGCAGAAATTCATCAGATTGTGGATGTCAAAAATTCTTAGGTCAACTTCTAATCTACCAATATATTTTTTTCTTTTATGGGATATTTTGATTTTGGGTACATATATACATGGATAATCTACTGGACACGGATTGTCATCCCTCACACAAGGTTCTGTTGTTACTATATTACAACTTTACCTTCGAGGCGATAGCTATTTTTTTTCTTTTCAATGCAGTGTAATATAAATTAACTCAAGGAGATATTGTATTATCTTCATATATTAAGATATATATATATAAGTATATATTGTATATACTTAGAGAAATACTGTGAAACTTTATTTTGGGTTGAATTGAATAAACATTATATATATATATATATATATATATATATATATATATATATATATATATATATATATATATATATATTTTCAATGTTTTGAGCAATAATATTAATTTAAAATTATTAATTAATTAATTTAATAGTTTTGACAAAGTTGTGATATACATCGAAACGTCAACGAAAATAAAATTTTTAACATTGAAATAAGTCTGTTATTGCTAATAACATTGAAAATGAACTATCTCAAACAGGCAATAAATCATGAAAGAAAAAAAGCATATAAATATATATATATATATATATATATATATATATATATATATATATATATATATATATATATATATATATACCCCAACCTAGATATCATTAGTTCATCAAAGTAGATGAAATTGTTCTCAAACTAGAGTTATAAAACGTGGTGTCAAAAATGATAAGGATCTGTGAAACTTTCAATCTTAAATATATTCATGTTGTTTTTATTTTTTCCTAAGATTGAAGATGTATTAGTAACCTATGCATTATATGTGCATACGACTTTGGTATATTTCTATCTTCGGGGATATAAGAAGACATTTGAGAATTGAAGTCGATGCTTTTAGTTTGTTGGACTGAGGAGAGCCTGATAACTCGAAACAGTGACTGTCTTGCGTTTCTAATAAATTTAGGCACTGATTTCAATATTCTCTAACATTATCTCATGAAGGATAAATGAGAGATCACGTTCTTCATGTTTTACATAGTCAGCTGTGCTGTAATATTCTTTTTAATAATTTGTGAAAAATTATCGAGAGTTGTAGTATACTTTTAAAATTAAATATTCACAAGTGCGATAATACAAGCACGATAACTACAGAATCTTTTTTGTCTTGTAGTCGATTTCTTTATATATTATATATTATTATATATAATAATCTTCATAATTTCCTTGTTTGTCTATATTCCGACTGAAAATTAATATTCTTAGCAAAAACAGAATGTAAAAAGTAGAAATTCATTTATAATTTACGTTTCGATACGAATAGCGCATTTGTTAAAACTTTTAAATAAATATGAAAATTATAATTTTCACTAAATTTCAAATGAATTTTCAATTGAATTAGAAATAAATTTTTCCATTTTGTAGTCTGTTAGTCGAATATTAATTTTAAGTATACACGATGTAACGACCTTATCAACTTTTTAACTTCTTAAACAACAATATTACCAAAATTTTTAACTTGTTTTGTCATTAATTATTTTGTGATGTAAATTTTTCAAAAGATTAAAATATCTTAATAATGCATTAATCTTAAAAAATGAATGATATTTTTCATTTATCGATCAAAATTTATTCGTTTACTCATAATTTAACATTTGTGGTAAAAATATTTCCAAATTAAACAGTTCATTATAAAAATTACCGTCATGAGAATTTTAAATGAATGAGTTGACCAATACCAACCAAATTTCTTAAATCTCTATTATGAAATTCTATTCTGATAATAGTTTTTCATCCCACAAAAACAAATATCTTTTCATGTCAATTTGTCGTAAAATCAACAAGAAGATAATTCAATCATACCAATTACGGTACCATTTAATAATGTTTCAATTCAACTACCTTTCAGTCGTCTCCTTTAAAGGAGTACGTTGAAATAATTCAGTCTTAAACCATCTAATTTATTATTCAGCGAGTAATTAAACTCGTATGTCCTGAAAATTAAAACGATAGAACAAGTGATGTAGACTCTAATTTCACACCTAAAAGTTTAATACACTAATATATCGTTGGTCTCGCATGAGTGAAAGTGCTGTCAGCTACTTCTACTCCTAACGACAGATACGCAACTGCTAGAAAGTTATCAATCATTCGGAAAAAAATGTTACAGTTCTCTTTCGAGCGACTATCAGGAACTGTCACACCCGCTCAAAGGTAGCGGATAGTAAATGTTGGAATGGTAACGTTTTAGCGAATGATTGATGCTATCATAATCAGTTTTATTAATCTCAGAAGCACACCTTTTTTTGTTTCGTTAGAGCAGTGTCGGAGTAGGAATGTATTAATATAGAGACCTATCATTAATTTTACATAATCCAGAGATATAGTTCAGTCAACAAAAGCTTTTTTCTCCGGTTCCGAAAAATATGAACGAGATGTCCTTCGATTCGGAACGCGTGTATATAATAGGGTATTTGACTGTTTCCACAAAAATATCTCAAATTATTCGTTATAGCTGATGCATATTTCCCATTTGATTAATTCTCTTTAAATTTTTCTAATTTTCATGAAAATGACAGAGAAAGTTTGAATGAATAAGAAGCCCGCCAAAACACTGCTATACAGGTTACTTAATGTGGTGACGTCACGATGCAATAAACACAGTAACCGTCACATTGTAATACGACTGTCGACTATTAAATTTAGTGATTGTTGACGATTTCATAACTTTACTGCTACAAAATGTCTTATAAATGGTGCGTAGTACCACACTGTACTAACACATCTATTAAAACCCCGGAGAAAATGTTTGTAAAGCTTCCGGCAAACACTAAAATTCGGAAAAAGTGGTTAATTCTCTTTCGTAGAAACCCGAAATATATAGCTGTAAAATCTCACGCTTTCAAGAGTGAAGATCAGTTCAACGTAAGTAAATAATTCCTACCCTATATTCCGTACATAAATAACGAGTTGATTTTATTACATATTCGTTATAGTCTTCTCTGCATTCTACTATATTTTGAGGTTATTAATTACGTACGTATTTCATTGTTGATCTTGAACGAAATCAACTGGATTTTATTCCTATCTTTGTATTTTTATACTTTGGTATAATAAAAGATTTAAAATAATAAAACTTCAATACTTTATTGTAAGGAGTTATATTTTAGCCAGAGGAAATTGTTATTGCAGATGGAACAAAATATGGCAAACTATACACAATATCAAATGGGTTTCAGCAAAGCTATAATCATGGTTAAAGGGGCAATGCCATCTAAGTTTAAATGTCAGCTTGATCGCAAGAATAGACTGTCAAACCCTACCATGTTACGAACAGCCTATATCAAACGGTTAAAAACCAATATTGATCAAGAAACAGCTTCAACAAAATTGCTCTCCATCGTAACTTATATAATATATATTTATAATTATTCAAAATAATTTCTCTGTTTTGTCTCTAACAAATAAAATAGGTAATAAAACCAGGAAATAAACACTTAAACACACACGTACAAAGACACCACAGAAATGAACGTTAGCCTTTGTTGACTGTTGGCTTTGTTTCCTGCAGGGTGACGTCACTCGCGATTCACTCAATCCAGTGCGTTTTCAATCACTTGATCAAATATGAAATTTTAATTATTTTATTATTGATTTCTTTTGAAAATCATATATATTTCAAAAGGATGTAATGGCTATATTGGTTTAAAATAATATTTACTATAAACCTAACAACATTTTAATCTATATTTTTATTGCAGTCAAATACCCTATTGTTTTAAAAATTCAGTAGCAGCTCACAAAAATTTCAGAATTATAAACAATTCACTCAAAAATTCCAGGTAGCAAACTGACGGTAATATTACGTCATATATTGGTTTCAATATGTCGGAAGAGACGTCGACCGAGACGTCTCACTGACCATGCAGTGACGTCGAAATATCACAGGCTCAATTCGTCATTTTGAGCTGTTCAAAAGACGTCATTAAACAACATTAAAATTACGTCAGTAAGAGAGGAAATTAGACGTCGTTAAGACGTTCTTCAGAGCCTAATTTGTAGGGGTTCCATAATTTAAATAAAACAATTTTCATCAGTTCATTATTAAATATTTATCAAAAAAATAATATTATAAAGATTAGTTTCAATCAACTTGCTTAATTCTTTTTTCAAAATTGTGGGGCGTGTTTGGGGCAAACCTTGATGGAATTTTTTATATCACACGTAGAAGTTGTTGGTGAAGTCAGATGAATACTATCTTGAATATTATCATAATATAGTTGAAATAGTTTACTCAAAAATCTTTTGATACAGTATTACTCAAAAAATGAAGAGAAAATTTACTAAGCTTCATTAGAAAAAACATAATTCTTTCAATAAGTTTCAAAAAATGGAAGTATAGCACAAACTAAAAATTTTAAAAAGCACGAAATTATTTGTACTAGAAATGGACATTGCTAGTAAATTGTGATAAATACATAAAAAAGCAATTAATTAACATTCTGTGCTGTGTTCACAAACACTTCAAATAAATTGCATATAAAAAAACCTACAAAAATTTTTTATGAGTAAAAAAACTCACTAGTTACAGCTGTCTTTAAATGGGGCAAATATAATGGTTTTTTCTCTGACTTTTCCCATCGAAATGGATTAACGAAGCAACAGATAAACACTATAAGTGTTTAGAAATTTGATTCACTCAGTTGGTTATATTCTCTTCACCAATTGTCGGCAAGTATTTCACTTGAAACACATCAGATAAATAAACAGGCGGTAGTGTAGTACAAACTCATATGGGTTAATATATCATCACGAAATTATTGATTAAAAATTAAGCTTTCAAACAAATATGTTATGACTTACCAACAAACTAAATTTTTCACTGTCATTTGAAGAACTTTCAAAAATATGAAGTTTTTCTTTAGTTCAACAGAAAGATCAGTTAGAATACTCAGAGATGTATTTTTAAGGAATGCTGCACAAACATTCCAGCGCTTCATAGATGAAGTTACTCGTGGACTCAATTTTTGCTACGCTTACATCGATGACATCCTCATTGCCTCCACGTCATTGCAAGAGCACCAAACCCACTTGGAGATACTTTTCCAGCGACTTAAGGACTATGGCATAGTCCTGAATCCAAGCAAATGCGTGTTTGGACAACCCAGTGTGAAATTCTTGGGGTATCTGGTATCAAGCAACGGAACGCAGCCTTTACCAGAAAAAGGTTGAAGCAATACGCAACTTCCCGAAACCAGACAATGCCAAACAGCTCCGTCGATTTCTGGGAATGCTGAACTTTACCGCAGGTTTATGCCAAAAGCTGCGGCAATACAAGCACCGTTGCACGATTTACTGAAACAGAAAGTCAAAGGTAAAACTCTACTTCAATGGACACCTGACGCCATTACCGCATTTGAGGCTTGCAAAGAAGCCTTAGCGCAATCAGCATTATTATCACACCCTAAGTTGGACGCCCCACTGGCTGTGTTTTGTGACGCCTCAGACTTTGCCATAGGTGCCGTTCTGCAGCAATGGGTGGATGACGAATGGCAACCGCTTAGTTTCTTCTCCAAAAAATCAGCCCGGCAGAACGTAAATATTGTGCCTATGATCGGGAACTCCTTGCCATATATTTGTCCATCAAGCATTTCAGACACATGGTGGAAGCTAGAAAATTTGCTATATACACAGACCACAAGCCGTTGATATTCGCTTTTCGCCACAAGACCACACAGACATCACCACGACAATTCAGATACCTAGACTTCATTAGCCAATTCACTACGGATATAAGACACATAGCCGGTAGTGATAATGTAGCAGCAGATGCTCTGTCTAGAATTGAGGAACTACATACATCAGTCGATTACGAAGCCTTAGCAAAATCGCAGCAGACTGATGACGAACTTGCTAACCTGATAGAAAACGAAACATCAAGTCTAAAGCTCAGATTGATCAAAATTCCTGACTTTTCCCATCGAAATGGATTAACGAAGCAACAGATAAACACTATAAGTGTTTAGAAATTTGATTCACTCAGTTGGTTATATTCTCTCAACCAATTGTCGGCAAGTATTTCACTTGAAACAAATTATTGATTAAAAATTAAGCTTTCAAACAAATATGTTATGACTTACCAACAAACTAAATTTTTCACTGTCATTTGAATAACTTTCAAAAATATGAAGTTTTTCTTTAGTTCAACAGAAAGATCAGTTAGAATACTCAGAGATGTATTTTTGTTCTCTTTGTACTTTGTATTATTTTTGAGATATTGCACAATCTACGTATTGATAAACAAATAACATTATGATGTGAATAGTTTTACCTGTTGTTGTATAATAATAATAATAATATAAATTTATTGAGAAACATTCCTTACATTGTAAAATTACATTCATTTCAATTGATAAATAATTACAACTAATAAAAATGCTCTCAAAAGGACCGAATTCAGTTTGGAGTCTGATCTTCCATTCAGCCCTCGAGCAAAAATGGTTCAAACAAAAATCTTGGTTAAATTCATATTTGCAATAATATACAACTTTGATAGAAAAGAAAAAAAATTCCCCAGAGAAATTAAACATTTGAGACAATTTCACAAGGTGAAGAACATTTGTGTTAAAAAAATATACAAACATATGATACAAAAAATTGATTCATACATTATTGCCTACATCCGAATCATCGAAGTACACACTATAGTATGCCTTTGTTAAGAGCAGAGATTTAACTCTCCTCTTAAACAAATAAGCTTCCAGTACTTTCAAATACGATGGTAAATGGTTGAAAATTTTAATACTCTGACAATAAAGAGAGTGCTCAAATTTAGCTGTTTTATGCATAGGAATAAGTAGCACATCCCTGTTCCTTGTTGAATACTCATGATTACTATTCAATTTAATAAACCTATCTTCATTTTCATTAAAATAATAAAAAAACATCTATAAATATATAAACACGGTAAGGTATGAGTATGTAATTATTAATGAAGATAGTTTTACAAGATGTTCGCTGATGAATAGTGAATATTGATCGAAGTATTCGCTTCTGTCTGATAAACACCCTATTTATTTCTGTAGAGCAGCCCCACAGCAGAATATTATAATTTGGATGACTATATACAAGACTGTAATACACATTCATAACACAGTTTCTAGGTACGATGTTCTTGATTCTAGAGATTGCAAAAAATGAGTTACTCAATTTTTTACATAAGACCTCAATGTGTGATGTCCATCATTCTGTCTACATATATTCCAAGAAACTTTGTTGATTGGGATGATGATATAGTGTTGTCCCCATATTTAACATCCAAGGTACTAATTCCATTGCCCTTCAGACAAAACTGAACACATACAGTTTTGTCAAAGTTCACCATCAGGTTGTTCATTTGACACCAACTTATAAACTCCCTCACAATGCATTCACATGCCTCCAGAAGTTCTTCACGAGTCCTGCCAGAAACAACCACCGATGAATCATCGGCAACCTGCTGAAAATATGCTTCTGGAAGTGATAGAACATCTCAAAAAACTATTGCTAATAATTTGCATTTTTGAAAAAAAAAATTAAGGCAACATGTGTCTATTTTTGCATAAAAATGTCGGATAAGTAGTTACAAAGTGTGTTTTTTATTTCGACATGGATAATAATCTTGAACTTTCATCTTAAAAATATGATCTTACTTGAACACTGTAACAAATTTTGGTACCTATACAGTAATTTTACAACATTGATGGCAAAACACTTACCGTACTCAATTAACTGACTCAGATTTTTTCTTACATCTTGTCCTGAAAATATATATTTTGATGAATAAATATGTGCCTAGATACCAGGTATCTATTAACTTGCCTTTTTTCGTTTAAAGGAGAAGTTATTGTCAATTTGTCTTCAAGGTTTGAATTTGACTCTTAAATGCATAAAGATTTCGCACTATTCGAAGGTGGTGTTTCATTGTGGTTGGAATTTTTTGTAACAACAATCGACAACTTTTAACCTTGACCATTACTACAATTTTCTCATTTACAATTGACACATGGACGAATATTATTATTCAAATATGTGAAAACTACTATTATCAAAGTGAAAAGAAAGTTTGTCTTTTTTTAAAAATTAACGGTCATAAAATGATGAAAATAGTACTTTGCGGTGACGCTATCTGCTGTCATCATATGAACATCAGTTATCTGACATTAAAAAGACGTCATTCAGCGGTCGAATATCGAATAAAGTCGCTGAAAAAAATTGACCCTAATAAGACGTCATGTTACGTCAGCTCGCTTCCTGGGATATATATGGTACTTTGTGACTTGTCCAAGTCTCTCTTATTTTGTTTACCATAATGAAAAAAAATCAAACTTATCAAACATGTTAATTGATAAATGAAAAAACAAATTGAAAAATGACAATTCTTCAGTTTTTCCAATGGGAATCTCTTCTGAGACCTTTCAGAAATAGCTTCAAAAAAGGAAAAAATCTTGGAATTGTTATTAAACAATTATCGCACATAGGTAGATAGATAGATCTTTATTTAAACTTTAAATCAACACAAAATTGTTATCACAGAGTATCTCTAACATTTTTAAATTAAATAAACAACAACAAAATTTTAACATTCGGAAATATGTGACGTAATATCTACTCTTTCTGAATATAGAAAAAGTCTGAGATGAAGAATTTTTTTTTGCTAAGTTATTGTACATGAAGGCTCCATTATAACTGGGACGTTTTCTTCCAAAAACTGATTTATGCTGTCATTCAGTGTGTACCCGTCTTTGTTTCTTATATTGTATCTGTGAAGAATTTTTCCGTATACAATGTTACTCTTTAATATGTTATGATCTATTTTCTATACCAATGCACATAGTTCAAGACAAATAAGTTTCTTAACTGGCAGAATAGGGTATTTTTGGTACAATTGGGCTGATCTAGTTTCATATTTTTAAGTTGAATATATTTTTTATTGCTCTATTCTGAAGTCTTTGCAGGCGGTTGATATTGTATTGCGTTGTGTTTTCCCATAGTGCAATTAGATAGCTTAAAACACTGTTTACATGTGCGTTATAGAACATAAGTTTGGTTTTATCATTAAAAAATACATTTATCTGTTTCACACAGTTAATTGACCACACAGTCTGTTGAATATTCTGCCTATATGATGTCCCCAGTTCAATTCCTCATCTATCGTAAGACCAAGGTGTGTTTGATACGGGACTTTTTTGATAATTTTATTATTTATTTTTAAATTAAGGTTTTAATTGATATTATCACGACACTTAGGGGAAAACAACATGACCACTGTTTTTTCCTCATTTAAAATTTATTTATTTTGGTTGAGCCATTTTGAAAGTATCTTCAGAGCTTCATTTACTTTTCTTTAGAGCTGTTCTAGATTTTTGTCCTCTAACATGATAACCGTGTCATCAGCAAACATATAATATTTGATAGTGTTGGCGTTTACCTGATGTTAATCCATTATAATTGAATATAAACTCAAATTCGAACACTTGAACTTATGATTTACACTTTATTCACTACATAGCATGACACGTTTCGTCGTTATAAACGACTTCTTCAGATTCTTACAGAATAACTATTCTGTAAGAATTATTCTGTAAGCATCTGAAGAACGCGTCATGCTATGTAGTGAATAAAGTGTAAATCATAAGTTCAAGTGTTTGAATTTAAGTTTATATTCAATATAATATTTGGCCGAAAGATCAGCTTTGGATAGACTTTCTACATACAAAAGGTATAGTAATGGTACCAGGACCGATCCTTGAGGTAGACCACATTTAACATGCTCTTCAGAACTTTTTTCGATTCACCTCCACAAATTGTTTCCTTTCCTCTAAGAAGGTCTCCATGAGCTTCCAGGCAGACCTTTGAATACCCATCAGGTGTAGCTTTCTCACCAGAATTTCGTAGCTCACCGTGTCGAACGCCTTTTTTAGTTCGATGAACACCACAACCACAAAAATTCCCTCATCTATATTGTCAAATATACATTATACAAAATTAGGTCTGTAGCGGCTCCCAATGTCGAACTTGACTCTTGAAAGCCATATTTGTACCCAGATATGTTGAAGAAGTCTGCTTTTAATCAATCAATCAAATTCAATCTTGCTTTTATGACTTTGTCGAGAAGTTTTGAGATAGTTGATGTAATGGATATGGGGCGGTAGTTGCTGGTGTCATCCTCATTTCCCTTTCTGAAGATTGGAATTATCTTAGAAATTTTCAGGGATGATGGAAATTTTCCTTCCGTAAGACATTCGTTAATCAGTTCTAGAAATTTTTCCTTAATAATGTAGAAGATTGTTTTAATATCCTTTATTATTATGTGATCTGGACCTCTGGCACTTGTATTTTCTATTGAATGTACAATATGGCTAAGCTCTCTTAATGTACACTTCCTTAAATATATACATTTGTCATTACAGCACTCTGGAAATGTAATAACATTTTTGGAAATTATGTTTTTTTGAACATTTAATGCTACTTCTGAAAAAAGTGTTAAAACTGTCTGCAATCTCTAGTGGAGATGTTATTATCCTATCTCTTATTTTCAGGCTGTTGATAACATTTGTTTCCTTTTTTCTTGTATTTAAATTATCGTTTATTAGTCCCTATATTTTTCTAGTATTTGTTCCTGCCTTTTCTGTCTGTTAACAACATTCTGATTGTTAACATAGGTGTTCTTGTTTTGATTTTCTAATAATATAGTTAGTTTCTTTTTTTAGGATTTTAAACTGATTTTTGTATAAATAATTATTTGGATATATTTTCATTTTTCGATAGACTTTGTCACGTTTTTTTATTGTGTTTTGTATTTCATAATTGAACCATTTATAATTGTTCTTCATTTTTATTTTTTTGGTTTTAGTGCAACTTTTTTTCAAATCTTTTACAAGTCGAGTGAGATGATTTATGTTATCTATGCTCTGTATATCAGCTTCTTCAAGTTTTTTGCAAAACTCTGTGTAATTTGTTTTTTCTACTATATAAATTTGTTTTCGGTTTAAATCATTATTCTTGAATAACATATGTTCTGATGGTGCATTTTTTATCTACTCGTATAATGATATGATCGATATCTTTATTCTTATTTTTTCTGGTGGCATGTGTAGTTTGGATCTTATAATTGTTTAACTGTAGCACATTTTTGTAACTTTTAGTATTGTTGCTATCATTGAATGCATCCAGATTTATGTCACCAATTAATTGTTGCATTTTCCATCAACAGACTCTCAATATAATTTATAAAAAGTTTAATTGGATTTTTGAGGCTCTATAAATATTAATGCCGTTTGTTTTTAAGTCATTTAAGTAAATTGCACTTATGTTTGTTTTTTCCTGATTAATTCCATTTAATATGTCATATTTTACATCATGTCTTAAATATAATATCGTTCCACTTCCCCTTGTTTTTCGACAGTCAAAGACGGCATTATAATTATCGATACTAATTTTTTTTCAAATATAAAATAAATTTTTTTTTTCGGGTGAATCGAATATTCAGATAAAGAATTAATTTTTTTAGTTTTTGAGGTTTTTTTCTAAATTTGAATATATTCGTTTGTCTTAATTCTTAAAACAGAGCTATCATCAATTTTCCTGACCAAAATTTTTCCATCTTTATACCATACGTATTTTACAATATTTAATTTTTCGGGCTTTTTTCAGGAGTAGCTGATTTTCTAATGTATCATGTCATAAATCAAATGACATGATGTATCAATATACATAAATCATTCATATCATGATTTATGTATATTGTGTTATCCATCTTCAAGCCAATATGTTTTGTATTGAGTTCTTTTTTTTTTTTTTCCATTATCAATTCTTTCGTTTCATGATTCAAGAAAACAACTTTAATTTGTTTGGGTTTATCTTTACCAAGCATTGAACATGTGATATCTCTGTCATTCACATTTATCTCCAGTTTTTTAGGGATATCGATAACTAATTTATTCAACTCATTTTTTTTCAATTCACAAGACAGTGGCATCCCACTAATAACGACATGTCTTATTTCTTGTATTACATATGTACATCTGCTTATTTTCTTTTTCCATCATATCTAATTTTTTCAAAATTTCTCTATTTTGCTTCAGAATGATGTATAATTTATTGTCTGAAATTGTTTTAACATCTGAATATCCTGAGTTATCTTTACTTACACGTTGTTTAGTGGCCTTTGAATCATTATTGACTCTCTGGGGTCTGCTTCCTCCTCACTTGAGCTTTCTTCCTCAATTTCTTTATCACTGGTATCGTCCATATTGCATATCTCACAGGTCCACTGGAGAATTTGCATTCTCCATTGCATTTAATATTCGCGAATTTTTTACCCAACGGTTTATTGCATCGTCTGCAATTTATGGCTTTAGTTTTCTTTTTTGAATTGGACATACAGGATGAAACGATGGAAGTACGCCTATGAGTGAAAAGAGGAACGTGTGCAGCACCACAGGTATTTGAATTATTTCACAACAATGTAACAATTTAGATTATAGATTCAGACTATTAAATCCGATTTTTCACAAAATATTCGCGAGAAATTGTCTCTAGGGATTCATCATGAGAAGCAGAATAACTTATAGTTCTCGATGGTTTTTTATTGTTTTATTTCCCAGTTGAAAACGATAAACTTCGATAGTCGGAAAACAAAACTGAATGTTTATGTTCAATTTCCATGATCTTCTTCTTCTTCTCGTGCCAACGCTTACAGCGTGTAGGCCATCATCCACTCATTCTATAATACGTAATTGCCCCTCCGTAGCTAGTGCGAATATATCACCCACGTTTTTCACTCCACACCAGTTCTTGATATCGCACAACCATGAATGCCGTTTTCGGCCTGGACCTCTTCTACCTTCTATTTTACCCATTAATATTAGTCTTAGGATATCATATTTATTGCCTCGGAGTATGTGGCCCAAATAAGAGATCTTGCGTTGCTTTATATTTTTTAATAACACTCGCTCGACGCCGGCTCTTCTAAGTACTTCCTCATTCGTTATTCGGTCCACCCAAGGAATCTTTAATAACCTGCGGAGTGTCCACATCTCAAAAGCCTCTATACGGTTCATGGATTTTATTTTGAGTGACCATATTTCGGCCCCATGTGTTATTATGGGCCAAATATAGCATTTTATCATACGAAGTCTTATGTCTTTCCATGATCAATTAGTTTAAATAATATATATTCATTGAAGGCCTAAAATGGGCGTGGTTTGTTCAATCAAAACTCCCCGTTTTCAGCCGTATTTTCAACTCACTCGAAGAATTATAGATAGATAGATCTACTGCACAACAGTTTCGAGAGGTAGATCCTGATAAATTACCTCCTGTTTCAAATCTTTTTTCAAATTACAAAACCGTCCAATAGTTTTTCAGATATTTGCAAAAAACTAAATCACATTTATTTAAATCAAATATCTATAAATGCAATTTTGCAAAGTGGACCAGAATTATCATCTATACCTATGTTCCAAATTGAATGACACTTCATATTTTTTGGAAAAGGTGAAAAAAGTTTGACCCAAAGACCAATTGTTGACTAGACCGTTATAGCAGTATTATAATAAACAAATGATGGGTGAGATGATGATTCATTTAAGAACTAGAACAGAATATTGGGCCGTAGTACATCCTACTATGGTCCAGCTTTTTACTAGTTCCTTGAGCCCGACATCATATTCGATTTTAAAACATTTAGAGACAAAGTAAAGACAATCTCCTTTAAAAATTGATTGAAAGAGTTGTTTTTTAAAAAAATTTACAATAGGTCAAATATAATTTATTGAGTTATGTACTTTACTTTTTATTTTCTTAGTGAGATTTATCTTAAGTGTATAAATCGTTCAAAGAGTTCTAAATTCAAATGACTTCGTAATTTGTTTTCAGTTCAATTGAAAATACTGTAAATTTTCATGTTTATGCCATTTGGGTAGTTATTTAGAAGTCAGAATATTTTGTATTAACAGAAATGATTTTTCATGCAAACGGAATTTAGCATAGATCCTCATAGATATTTTCCTCATAGATATTTTTTAATGATAAATGATTAAAATATTTTATATCAAAATAAAAAAAATTCGTTATTTCTCAGTAGGAATTTGAAATAGCATCAAAATCAACTATGTTAGCTGAGAAATGTTAAAGCGGTTTGATTTATATGCTTATTGTATGTACGTATAATTACGAAGTTTAAAGAACTTTGTTATCCGAGTGTTTTATCCTAATGTGATCGTAATCTCGAAACGAAAGAGTTCAGAGATGTATTGACAAGTTTGATTATTATTTTGTATCGCCTGTCTCATGCATGGTGGCGTAGAAAAGTCACAGCATTGGTTCCAGTTTTATGAATGCACTTCATGTGTATCCGCCTCAAATTATTTTATTCTAAATGAACAAAATGATTTTTAAAACGTAGAAAAATTCAACCAGATTAATCTCTAGTAAATGTAGGTACCTTTTTCTGTAGAAGAAAATTTTTTCAGTTTTTTATTATCCTATTTGATTGAGATTGAATTCTCGCTTAACTCTTGGTGAAACATAATTAAATATTAAATTAAATTAAACTCTTGGCTTAATGTTTTACGATTATATTTAACAACATGAATTAGTTAACATGTTTTGAGCGTGAACTTCAAGACATGTGTCTTGAAAATGAGCTCGAAAGTTGCTGACTAATTCATGTTGTTAAATATAATCGTGAAACATTAAGCCAAGAGTTTAATTTAATTTGATATTATCCTATTTTATACGCCCTCTACAATTTGCAAGTTGCAAGAGTGCATAAGAAACGCTTTAGGAAGATTTCAAATTTTTTCAATAATTTATCTGAAGACATCTAGAAGTGGAAATCTAACTGAAGTAGAACTGAAGTAGAAATCTAAAAATAATATAAACTAATGAAGTAGTATCCTGACGATTCAGAAGAGGCATTAGGCAAGAAATAAGTTAATAAAGTTAAGATTTTTCAGCAAATATCGAAGATGTCTCTGTACAAAATATTTGGATCATATATGGATGAATACTTCCTGAATCATATGACTGAGTATTTTTATATATGACTGAGAAAGTTTTAATTACAATTTGTTGACCAACTGTTTGAAGGATAGGCTTATAATTTCGTGAACCTGATTTCTTCAGAGTTTGAACCCGTATTGTTGCGTAAAAAATCTATTATCATTTGGAATTTGTAATGTCGAATGATGATCAATATATTTGAATGTGTCAAATTTCTTCATCAAATTTTTTTCCTACTTCATATCATTAGGAAAGTTATATTCACTTATCTATTAGGAAAATTTAATGACATTTGAAAACAAAGCGTTTTGAAGTGGCTCATAGTTTCATTAAATCAATAAACTTTTTCATTAATATTGTTGACTGACATTTTTTTATTTCGTAATAAGGTAAATTTAATTTAAAGGATATTTTCAATGACTTTTAACACTTAGCTATTTAATGTTGTCAATAATTATTATATTCATAGTTTCCGCGGCTTGCAATAATAATGTCTCCTCTTATTAGGAGTTTTGAATGACAGTTTGCAACTACCATTTCAAGTCATTGATTAAAATTTGTCGCATAAGCGTTATTAAGCGTTATAAGCGTTATTAAGATTAAATGTTATTATTATATATTCCATTCATATCATATTTTCTCTGAAAACGCATTAACTAGGAATTTTTATTGATGTTTTGCGTTTCAAAATTGTCTAGAATTTTTTTGAATTGATTTTTCTAAACTTGATTTCATATTGCCTCAAATTTTTTTTACTAGGAATTTTGAATTACATTTGGCAACCAAGCTATTTGAGTGTACAATTCCGTTACGAAATTTTTCAAAACGCTCATATTGTGACTTGAATACTTATTCCACTGCTGGTAATTTTTGACGTAACGAATTTTTTGAATGAAATTTCATTAAAACTACGACGGCTATGGCAAATAATTTTTTTGTGGATGAAATTTTAAATGTTTCATTAAAGAGAAGTTCATTTCCTCGTTATATTCAGAGCTAAGCATATAATATTTATACTGCTATGATCTTTGCAACCACTGTCTCCCAAAAACGCTTCATCCTCTCTGAATGCTCTTTCTTCCGTTCATCTGTCCACTTTACTCCAGGTTGACGATTTACTTTTTGCTTAAACTTTATATGTGCGATTTTATAGCGGCATTCAGTGCGATCTTCGAGATTTTTTATATTGATCTGTTGTAGATCCTCTTGGACCTCTTTTAGCCACTCTGTTCCGCATTTACTATTCATAATTATATTGAGTAGTTTCTTCGGTATTCTGGACTGTTTCATTCTGTAGACATGTGCATAGAACTTTGATCGTCGTTTTCTATTTCTTCCGTTATCGTATTTGTCTTTTGATACAGTTCATTTTGAGGTCTTTTCATCCAAATACCGTTTCTATTGATTGGCCCGTAAATCTTTCTGAGAATTTTTCGTTCTTGTTTTTCTATTTCTCTAATTCTTGAATGGCCGCCAATAACCATTGTTTCAGCTGCGTAGATTGCTTCTGGAAGAACCGTTGTGTTATAATGCCTCAATTTGGCGCCTCTCGAAATGCACTTTTTGTTATAGTGAGCCCATGTTAGTTTGTAGGCCCTTTGGAGCTTGGTTATTCTCTGTTCATTAGCGATTCGGTTTAAACCTGAGGACTGTATAACTTCCCCGAGGTATTTAAAGTGGCCTACTTGCAGAATTTCACCATGTTTTGTCATAAGAGAATATTTATTTTTCGGTTTTCTTTCCATGTATTTGGTTTTATCATAAGAAATTTGTAACCCGGTTTTCTGCGCAATTTCATGTAGTTTTTCCAAGGCGCGAATGGCTTCAGTTCTGTTGTCTGTGATGATAGCAATATCGTCTGCAAAGGCGAGACATTTGACATTTATTCTATTTTCTTTTTTGATGCCCACTTGTATGCCCTTCACGTGAAGTTCCCATTCCCTTATGATCTTTTCTAAAACAATATTGAAAAGAATTGGCGAAAGTCCGTCCCCCTGCCGCACACCGGTTTTGATTTCAAAGGGATCTGATATTTCACCCATAAATTTTACCTTGGAAGTTGTACCTGTAAGTGTCTGTTCTATAATTGTTCGGGTCTTTCGATCGATTCCAAATTCTTTCATGATTTCGAAAAGGGTTTCGCGGTCTACCGAGTCATATGCTTTCTTGAAGTCAATGAATGTGATCACTGTATTTCTACATTTCCTCATCTGTAATATCGTCTTCAAAGTCCAGATCTGTTCAGCACATGATCGGCCTTTTCTGAAACCAGCTTGGTATTCCCCAATTAGTGGATCCGCTTGGTGTTCTACTCTGTTTAGGAGTGCTTTAGAAAGTATTTTGTACGCAACCGGGAGTAAGGAAATTCTGAGCGATCTTTCCTCCTCCTGTGGGTTCAAGGATTTCACCCAGGTATTTGAAGTGTGTGACTCTGTTTATCTTGCCGTACTTCGTGTTCAATTTTTGTATGTTTAGTTTAGAGCAGAAGAATTCTGTCTTTTGAAACGAGATTTCCAGGACAACTCTATCTCCACACTCCTTCAGAATCTCTATCTGTTTCGTAGCTGTTGTTTCATTATCTTATATATATATATATATATATATATATATATATATATATATATATATATATATATATATATATATATATATATATATATATATATATATATATATATAGTAAATACTGAGACTCTTAATCGAAATATTTCAAATAAAACTCTGAGGGAGCTGTCTACACAAATGTTGTCATTGAAAATGAACCCATCACTTTCGAGAGTGAATAAGTTCGTTTCGAAAAATTCATCGATCTTGTTGAACGATAATAGAATAGGCATGGGACCATTGCACACAGTATTCTGTAGTGTTCGAATGAGATTACACTAATGTTTTCATGAGTAGGAATCTGGAACGCTAGGGTTTATCCGTCTTTTCTCCGATAGAGGAAACTCTCCGATAGGGATATAAATAAATCATTTCGTGGATTTAATGAAATTTCATTAAAAAACTCGTGTCATCAAAAATTCCTAGTAATGGAATAAGTATAAACGCACAATATGAGCGTTTTGAGTATTTTGTGACGGAATTGTACACCTTCAATTCGAAATTCGTAGTAAAAAAATTTGAGGCAATATGAAATCCAGTTTCAAAAAATCAATTCAAAAAAATTCTAGACAATCTAGAAACGCAAAATATCAATAACAATTCCTAGTTAATGCTTTTTCAGAGAAAATATGAATGGAATATAATAATAGCATTTAATTTAATTTCTTATGCGACAAATTTTGAGAGGTTTAAAAGTTGATGCATGTAAACATTGTAAAAATTTCAATCAATGACTTGAAATGGCAGTTGGAAACTACCATTCAAAACTCCTCGTAAGAGGAGACGTTATGAATGCAAGCCGCGGAAACTATGAATATAATAATTATAGACAACATTAAATCGCTAGCTGCCAAGTGTCTTTGAACATATCCTTTAAATTAAATTTGCCTTATTAAGAAATAAAAAAAAGTCAGTCAACAATATTTATGAAAAAGTTAATTAAGTTAATGAAACTATCAGCCACTTCGAAACCCTTTGTTCGCAAATGTCATTAAATTTTCCTAATAGATAAGTGAATATAACTTTCCTAATGATATTAAGTAGCGAAAAAATTCGTTGCAGAAATTTGACACATTCAAATATATTGACCATCATTCGACATTACAAATGATAATAGATTTTTTAGGCAACAATACGGGTTCAAATTTTGAGGAAATCAGGTTCACGAAATTATAAGTAGGTAGGGGGTCATCCATAAAGTACGTCACACGTAAATGGAGGGGAGGGGGTCGACAAAGTGTGACATGGTGTGACAAGGGGTGGGAGGGGTCCTAAGTTTTGTGACATCACATTTCAAAATCTAATATATCTAGAGATATTGAATCCCGTACTTTGAAATATTAATTAAACTAAAAAATATTTCCAAATCTATCATTATGACAATACAGTTTAAATTGTTTTGTTGACTAGTTCATACCCGTTCTAGTGACACGCGCCGATCGTCGACTAATGCCGCCAAACGCACCGCACCTCGCGTGATTTTATTGTTTCTATTTTATTCGACAATTAACTTTCGCTGAGTGTACGTCGTTTTTTTAGTTGTGCTATTTTGTGGATATAAAGATATTTTAATAAAACAAGTTCAAAATGAACAAAAAGATAGATTTAGGTAATCTTTACCGTAGACTATACGAAACTTACAGTGCAACTTACTTACGCTGATAAAAAAACAGCATATACAGGAATAAGTTAATACCATATGGAAAATTTTGAAAAGTAGTGACAATATCAACCCGGTTTACTTGAAGTCATAAAGGACCTTGCAGTTTTTGGTGGCGCAGCTGATAATCGACGTCGCATTGAAACTATAAGGTAATGTAAAACATTGGACGACTTACAAGCGGAACTTTGTAAACAGAGATACCATCAGTCGATCAGGGTTATACTTGAGACTTCTGCAAAGATGAGCCGATACAGAGGATGACAAAGCACGCGTGCCATTAGGTATTACAGCAGCAAACGCTCCAGCACCAATATTAATGCACCTTGATTATCGTGTAAAATTACCGGATCATGATTTCGTGGTCGCGGAAAAACATAAACTTATTCCCTCTATTTATGCAGGTATTATAGTGAAGAAAGATGGTGAAAGGAAAACCTGAAGCTGTGACACTTTCCGGGCCTACGTACGTAGCAATTCGCAGTGGAAAGCATTCGTCCTCTAATGCAGAGACTCATGCCACAGATATATACACAAACTTTCTGAAATATCTGCCTTCGAAAACTTTATGAAAACTCGAGAAGGTTTTGTAAAACCCGTATTTATTTTTGCTTGCGATGGTGGTCCCAACGAAAATCCACGATACGAGCGTGTTATAATTTCATCTATACAACATTTCAAAGATTTTGATTTGGATGCTCTTTACATTGCTACAAATGCCCCAGGAAAAAGTGCTTTTAATAGAGTAGAACGACGAATGGCGCCTCTTAGTCGTGAACTTACTGGTGTTGTATTAAAACACGATAATTTCGGTTCACATCTCGATTCCAGTAATAAAACTATTGACCTGGACCTAGAAAAACGAAAGTTTTTCTAGGTCCATTCAGGTTTTTCAGAGTGCAGGCACAGTGCTGAGTAACATTTGGAGCCAATTGGTCATTATGGATATCCTGTGGTTGCCAAATATATTATGCCCACAGAAACTAGACTGGATGTTGAACAGGCTAAGTTATTGAAAAGTGATGCGTCTTGGTACCCAAATCATGTACGGGAATCACAATATTTACTCCAAATAGTAAAATGTGAAGTTGTCTCGTGGTGTGGTGTGCAACGATCTAGCCTTCGGCGACTACTACGAGAGGAGTTTCTGCCACCACCTGTTTTAATTAAACAGATGTCAAACGGGTATGTAACAACAGAAAAGGATGACATCGAAGGTAAATTCGCTCCACTATTACTTAAATTGTCTTTAATACTGAGCTCGTCATCACATTTAAAGCAAGTACCGTATGATAGTTACTGCCCTAGTGTTGAGGGATACTTGTGTAAGCGATCTTGCGGCTTCTGTGGTATATATTTTGCATCATATGAAGCCACTAACCAACACAAACAACTACATAAGAAGCAACATGAAGTTCCCATTGCGAAGATACGTCCTCAAAGAATAGCAGCTAGACGTGCCAGAAAAATTCTTTTTTTGGATGTTAATGATGATGCCATATGGTTGGATGAAAAAGATGTAGACACCACAAATGTTCCTGACGTGATAAAGCTAAATGAGAACGAAGTTACTGCCATGCCAGTTATAAATAATTTAAAGATGTAGGTTCAAAGTCCATGGACTGAAGACGATTGAGTTTCTTTCTTCTTTTTCTTTATATTCAATAGTTTATTGCTTTGTTACTTTTTCAAATATTTGATATAATGTTGATTTCATAAAAAAGTACTTAATTCAAATGGAAATAAAACTAATTTCGGAACTGCTGTTTCAATTTAAAAATTTTTCGATGTGAAATTGCAAAACATTTGACGTCACACTAGGGAGGGGGGTCTCAGAAATGTGACCACCTGTGACAAGGACAAGGGGGGCTCAAAAAATCATTAAATTCGTGTGACGTACTTTATGGATGGCCCCTAGGTATCCTTCAAAAAGTTGGTCAACAATAATTGTAATTAAAATTTTCTAATAAATGATTTTTTAAAAGAGTAATACACGTTTCGAAAAGTTAATCAACCACAACCGACAACTTCACAATTGGTTCAACATAATGTTTATACAAACGATGAAAAACAATTTAATAAAATTTTATTGATATAATTGGAGATCATAAGTTTATTTAAAACTTATATGAAAGGGGTTTTGTCAACTATCATAAAAAACTTGTTGAATACGATTATTATTATTTTTTTTACCACATGATATCGAAGGCTCAGGATATAATCTATAATAGCCTAATAACAAAATAATCTGTAGTATATACATATCACTATTGTGATGAACAACTGCAGCTCAATAAGAATTTTAGGAACGAGATAATCCATCATAAACAATATAATTTTAACTGTTGTTGCGGTAGAATTTGATAGACAAAACCGAGCAACACGCTACTTAAGAGTAATTTTTAAGTTGATGTGACCATTAACGTAAAAATTTTGATTCAAATAAAAACATATACAAATTGCTATTTTCCAATTGAATCCTCCAAATTACATAATAAACTATTCACAAGTATATTTCATTAATTCTAAATTAACAAAAATTTTCTAAATTCTAAATTAAATTATCTAAAATTCAATTACCGCTACAATAAATTTAAATTTTTCATTTAATTGGCATAAATAATTAATAAGAAAATACTTGTTTTCAAATTTTTCGAGAATGTAATTACCCTTCTAATTTAACAAGATCAAGTGTAGTAAATTATAGAAATTTCAAACTTGACATTTTCCATTTTTGATATTTTATGTCGAATATTTTAAATAAGTTTTTACAGATTACTAAATAAATTAGCAATAACCATAACCCAAAAAATAAAAAGAAAGTTTCCTTCTTTTTGACTTAGTTCTAGCTACATTTTTCGTGTAAAAAATTTGTTGAATATTTAACTTAAGTAGTATCACAATAATATAATAAAAATTACTGAGAATTAAACTACAGTAAAAAATAACTGTTTCATTTCAAGGGTAATGTTCAGAGGAATGGGTCATTAAATAAGAAATTCCAAGAAAAATAAATGCATTTTATATGATATGAACATAAAGATAATAATTATTTAGTAATTGACATGCACTCTTTCACATAAAATATTCTCATTCCAGTGGTGACACTCTGGACATGAGAACTTTGAATCAGCTTCAAGATTTGCCTGAAAAATCCATATAAATTAAGAGAGAAAATATGAAATCGATTACTTACTCTGAGACAAAAATAACAGAAAATGTGAGTACACCCCATATGATGTGGTAAAATTGGTGATTTTCCACACAATGCACATTTAGAATGAATAGTCATACAAGGTTTAGTTAGTTTAACTATTTCTCTTCTATGATAAAAAGGATTTATACTTCTTACTAAACGTTTCAGCTTATGGAAGTTCATTAATGGCACTACATTGACCATTATTTCCTAAGAAATTGAACGTACAATTTAAAATAATTCATATTACTTCAAAATATATACTCACAATTAGACTATTCCAAATTAATTCCCTACCAAGGTACATTGAATTATAAGTTCTAGAAGTACCACCTTCATTATAAACTTGATTCAACTCCAACACTCTATCAATCAATTGGGGTTTCTTACCTCTATATAAAAAGAGTGTAAAGTTTACTAGATCCAACAGTTTTAAAGCCATATAAATTTTATTAAAACCATAATTCAAAGGGTGGGATGGTTTTAAATATTCAATTTTAGATTTTATGTATCCCAGAGAATGCAATGCCATATACAGTACCTTTTTTACATCTGTTATATTTTCATACTTAATGGACATCAGCTGTTGTCCGAATGTTGAACCATTTTTCACAACAGAATAATATAATACAGCCAATTCGATTAAAAGATTATATTCCAATTCATAAGATGTTATAAATCCAGGCTAAGTAAATAAATTAATTTATATCATTTCATATTCTAAAACAAGGTATCAAAAACTTACAGGTAAATTATTGATTGTGTTGTGAAGAATATCCTGAAAAACATTTAAAATTTGTCTGTCCAAATAAAAGGCATTTAGCTGAGTAACTCTCAATAATGCCATTTTTATAAATTATCCTACATATCACCAAAAAGGTTATATTTTGCTATTGACGTTCTGCATTTCATACAGAAACTAAAATTAACATCAAATACAGAAAAGAAAGTAATAAAAATCGTTACTTTATATTATTATTGTTGACATGAGATGTAGTATTTTTTATTTTAGTTTATCGAGGTTATGTTCAGTTCAATCTCAAATTTCTGCGGAGTTATTTGTAGATCTAGTAGATTTACAAATCAATCTTAAGATCAAGTTTAGCTTATTTGTTCTGTGAACATACCAAATTAATGTATGCTCTGTGTTCTAGTTTAACTGAAAAATAAACAGAAATATTTCACGTCTGTGCTACGTTTGATATGTTTAATATTACTACGACTGTGGGGTTCGACGGATTAATTTCAATAACTAAATGTACAAACCAATTCTTTATTTACAAATTGATAATTAACAAATCGGTCACTAAGTATTCCAGTAACCTGTAACTTTATCCGTAACCAGTACTTGACTGTCCCCTTAAACTGACTGTTTAAGTACCCAAAAAAAGATTATCGAATATTCCATTCTGAAAGTTTCCATTTCTAGAACGTAGTTGCCGTTATATCATCGTTTACTAGAATATTATAGAGATACCAGTTTGGCTTAAACGTAACAATATATAAATATGATTTTTCTGATTTTTGGAGCTGGAGAAAATTGAGTGTGCAAAATATGAGGACTGCTTCTGTAAACTATTTCAGACCATTTTTCAATCAAATTTACCCGATTTATCGCAACAAACACGAAAGTTTTTTAGGTTTTCCTTTTTTTATATTTATCACTTGTAGCAATATTGTTCACGATTTTTTCAGTAAAGCACTAACTAAACACTCAAATACAAGAAATTTGAAATTATATACAGTGAATATGTAAAAATTTAATATTTTAAACTATCAATTATTTTCTACTGGAGACTACACACGCCGTGCTACATCGTATCCGCTCGAGGGAGAAGGGGGCAAATAACAGGAAAATGGACCAGCACAGGTGCTGACAACATATGTTTTCTTGTTATTTGAGGTCTCAGGTAAGAGGATAGTTGCCGGTGCTCAATTTTTGTACACTCAACTCCCTATGCAGCCTGACGTCAAGTTGGCTCCTCAATATGCTGAAGTATTACTGCTGAAGTTACTATTAATGTAATTTAACATCTCAACACTTTTGATATAATTTATTATCAGAAACAAGAGTTTCTATTTTGAATCTAGTATATCTAAAGAGATAAGAAGTTTCAATGCAAGTCTTTCCAGGTCCACCGTAAAGTTAGAAAATCAAATGAATGTTGAAAATTTGTTTTGTACAAATAAAAATACACGTTTCATTTTTATAAGTTTCTTACTTAAAATTAGTTGAGCAGCTGGATCTAAAATACACTTTCGAAAACTCTTGGTTTTGAATTTGTACATCACTGAAATCGAGTCAGTAGACTTTTTTCAACAATTTTCCGCATTAAAATGTTTGGCATGTAAAACTAACTAGCAGTCTATAAATATTTTGAGGGTACTCGTAGTCTACTATTTTGGAGAAGAAGTGATCACAAAGGATTATTACATTTGTGATTCTTTGGTTACTTTGTTTACATTTTTTATCACTACGATAAGGACTGAACAATGTCGTGTAATATCTAAATCTGAATATAGTAAAGAAAACATTAAATTTTGTTTAAACAAATGGATAACTTAAAAGTTAAAGTATATCAATATGAAATATGGTAACTGGGTAAAATCATGGGTAACCGTATAATTTATGTTGCATTATGGATAATTCAGATAATGTAAGTGTAATTATTTATTAAATCTTTTATTTGTCGAATTTATTTCAGGTCAGTTATGAGTTTAAGTGGTGACGAAAACTGCGATGAAGCATTGAATGCTTTTGCCACTGTGAGTGCTGCCTACACTTCATGTGCCATAGCAAATTCAAGGCCGATAACATATTGTGAAAATTGTGTAGAAATATTCATTGATGTACTCAATAGTTACAGAAATCTAAGTATAGTAAGAAGAAAAAAATGTCCATATTTTGGATATTCTAATTTTTTAACATTTAAGTAAAACCACAATTTTTTTACAAATATAGGGTATACCAAATATAGCTTAGAATTACTAAGTTTGCAATTTGAATGCTATGTTTTCCACGTACTGTCATAGTCCTTTTTCAGATCTCAGAGGGAAATTCAAAGTGTATTGATAACTTTGTTAATTTGGATAGACTTCAAATAATTGAAACTATATATAGAAATAGCTACATTCTATGGAACCGGGCAAAGTGTAATGGTATGTTAAAATAATGAATAAAACTTTTTATAATCTGCAAAATTTTTCAGAATGTTTTCAGTTTGAGAATTCCACTTTAACTACAAAAATTTCAAAGGAAACCTCTCAATTTCATGAATATTATGAAGATTTTGTGAAATGTTTCAAACTAACTAATTCTAGTAATCTATGCCCTGTTTGTTTGGAGAAATATACCACTCTTAACAATTACTACACAAGTATCAGTAATGAAAATGAAAAAATAGGAGTTTGCATGGATATTGTGGACATTGTAAGTATTCATAATGTTAATAAAAATAGTTTTTATTGTAAAATAGATTTTGTTTTATGGTTTTATATATTAGGAAATTACCAGAATGTCAATGTCATTCAATCAGTATTAAATGGAAATAGTCAAACGATATTCGTAGATGTGTTGTATTTATTATTTATATTATATTGGTCTAGCTGAATAAACTTATCCATTTTTGTATATATCCTGTTTTATTTGTTTCAAAATATGTAGATTTAATTTAGTATAAATTTTAGTTCTTTACATCTTTATAATCTAATTCATATTTTCAGATGAACACAACAAGAAGAAATTGGAGCAAAAGCTGTTGTAAATACAGAAAGCACAGTGAACATATATTTCTAGTCACGACTCTTTTAATATTTGTTGTTACAGCAATTTTTTATCTTCTTACTTGCTATTTTGGAGAGAAAAAAATTCCATATATTTTACAGCGTAAGTTATTAATTTAGTTCATTTGCCAAAATAAATGTTGTGGTTTCACTGATAGCTATGAAAGAAATAAATTCAAATTTTTTCCCTAGAAAATATATTAACATTATTTCATTGTACACTCATATTATTAAATTAATACATATATGTTTGTGAAGATTTGGTCAATTTTGACATGTTAAGTAATACCTAGTGATTATTTTTTACTTCCAGAAAGTCGTTTTGCTGAATCTTTAAACCATGTACATCGCTCTTTGGAAAGGAACTCTGAAGTTACATAAATTATATAATTGTATATTGTTTATTTTTATAAATCTCACATTTTAACCCTACATTTGTATACTATGATATATTTTATGATTATATTACTTCAATTATAAATTTTTCCATTACTTATGTGCCTTTGAATTTATAGATATAGAAATATTTTGAATTGTATAATATTCGTTTTATTATGTAATAAATACAAGCTCTCTGCTATTTGACCTTAAATGACCATCGACATTTATTTGAATTCCTCGTTCCCAATACTAGATATTTGTATTATTTATTTGAAAAATAGACTGTTTTCAAAACTATTACATTAATTATTAACGTTGTTTTGATTTTTTAGTATTATTTTTTTTAGAATTAACATTAAAACTTTTTTGTTTAGCTGAAGTGTCGCGAAGAGGACTGCCTTGGTCAAGTCCGTTGTGTGTCCCATTCGATAAAATGGAACTGTTATTTGTCGTTAGTTTCCCTGCAGCCTTCATTGTAGGATCTAAGTGATTAGTTGTTGGTGTTAGGTTGTTATCACTAGAATCTTCATTAGTTTGTGATTCTGATTCACTTTGTTGATCCACTAAAATAGTTTATTGATAATACTAAATGAAAATAATCATAGTTTTCAATTTTTTTCCTGATAATTCTCACGATACTGAATTGAATCAAAATAGGTGTATACCTTCAGTCTTCATTATATTACAAAAATATTATAAAAGTATTACATAGTATAAATGAAATTCTCGAATGTTGGAGAGTGTCCATTCACACTCTAGTTGGAAATGACATGCACTATTGTAATAAAAGCTAAAACAATGATATATTCAATTAAGAAACAAATTGGCAGAAAATTAACAAGCACAATAAATTCAAAAATCAACTTGCTTACAAAGCTATAATACATGCAGAACATAAAAATCGGAAAATAAGAAAATAAATTTTTTTATTTACATGTCTGCTGAAATTAAACAATTTTATCTAAAAACTGATTAAACTAAACATATCTGACAACTAACTACTAGAAAAGTGTTCAAATTCATTAATTTCATGGGATTCCTTACTCTTTTCCGAGTTTGGATCAACAATTCCGCTGACTGCCTAAAATATAATTAGAAAATAATTTTTTCTTCACTTTTATTCATATTCAACTTACTGCCATTGATGTAATCGAAGATTTTGAGAATAATCTTTCAGCTTCCTTAAATTTCCTGTTTCTTTTGTCTGCTTTAGAATTTGTTGTTTTGTTACTTGATAAATATCTATCCCATCCTCTTATGATGTTTCCATACAATTGAGTATCCTCCAAATATGAGCCCTCAAAGGCATATATTTGTCTTTCCAAATTTGCCAAAGTTTCCTACAATTGAGAGGAAGTACTTAAAGAATATTGATAGCTATTTTTAATAAACTTACTGCTATTTCAGATTTTCTTTTCACCAATTCCCCCAATTCTTGTCGTGCGTCAATAGCAGAACTATTTTTGGCTGCCATCCTAAAAGAGTTTGCTTTAGCGTACAGATGAGTCAATAATTACAAATAATGCCTGAGTATTTGTAAATTTTGATATTGTAACGATTTTATAAGTTCTTCAAATAATTTTATAATGCCAATACTCCTGAAATAATTCAACAATTTGTTTTGAATAACCACACTTTTAATCTCAATGTCTTTCAACTGTCACTTTAAATAAACTGTGGAGCACAGAGACAGAACATACCTTTATATAGAGAACCTGCGTGACTTTGATTATTAGACACTAGCGCTCATGGTGGCCAAATTTAACATTTATTATGTGAGAGAATTTGAATTTTATACTTGTCACTACAGTAATAATAGATTATTTATTAAGATTAAAAATGTCTAACATAGTTATAATAAAAAGTGGATTCCAAAAAATAAATGTCCCGGATCTCCGGCAGTCCTCAGAAAAAAGGTGAAAATTTATTCCTAAGTAACCATGTAAAAAATATTGAAGAATGGAAGACTGGAGATACTACTTTTATAAAAGCTCAAGTTATACGTAAAGGTTGTGTGACACGGGAAAGAATTGGAGGAAGAATTCTTTCAAAAATTTCATATCATAAGATTTCATGAAATATTTCAGTCCACAGAAAATTTTCTAGAACTGGTTCTATTGAATCATGAAAATATTAGAGTTTATGGCCAAAATTATGCGCAGTAGAACAAAATCGAATGTTTGATTCCCTCCACCATTCACATGTCAACGGCATTCGGAAAATAACCTGTAAATTATAAAAGATTTGACAAACAAACTGAATTAGAGGTAAGATGTCTTGGTCAAAAGACCAAGTTATCATACTCATTGAAGAGTATCAAAAACATGAGTGCCTATATGCTGTGAAATCCAAACTTTTTAAGAACAGGCACGCTAGGCAAAAAGCTTTAGAGGAAATCCAAAGTATATTGAAGAAAATTAGACCTGAAGTGAACATTAGTGAAATAAAATCAAAATTTCAAGCATTGAAATCAAATTTTATAACGGAGTACAAAAAATATACAGATAGTCAAAGAAGCGGAATGGCAACCGAAGATGTGAGTACATTGGGTTTCGTGTTTACTTTATAATGAAATGGTCTTTTTGTATTTTGTAGATATATACTCCAACCATTTGGTATTTCAATTATTTCTTCTTTCTCCTTGATCATATTGAAGCGAGAAATTCTTTTGATTTAATAGCTGAATCAAATCAATCTTGTAATCTACTTGATGAAACTGTCAATACTGAAGATTGTATAGAAAATGTAGAACAAGAATTTGTTGTATCTTCCGAAGGCATTCTTTGCTCAGATGATTCGAAATATTCTGAGGTATCAATCCATAGACCAAAAAAAAAAAAAAAAAGAAAATAGTAGACCTTAAAAATGAGCAAGTAAACCAGCAGAATGACAAGATTGTTCAAATGGCTTCCGTGCACTAGAAAATATTTCCAAAAGCTTAAGTGGAACTGAAGACAAGGATGGCTCAAATAAAAACATTAGGGATGAAGACGAAACATTGGCTTCATATTTAGTATCAAGACTGAAACAAATAAAAAGGCGTGATATTCGTTTACAAGTTACAAGTAGAAGAAAAACTTATTATCATGATATTTGAAGGAATCAAAACGAGCAACAATGTTGACAGGAGTTTTGAAGATCATGACTATTAAAATAGTTACTTTGTTATTTAAGGTTTTTTGTGATAATCATATTTTATTTGTTTTCAATTATTATTTAAGATATGGAAGTCATTCCTAATAATGAATCTTTCAAATAAATCACGAGTTTGTTATTTTGTTACTGGAGGAAGTTTTTGCTTTGATTATATTATTAATTTTTTTTGTGTTTTTAATATTTCATTTATTCTCCTAAAAGAACAATTTAAAATGGAAATTTTTGGGTTGATTCAAGTAAATTTTCATAAATGAATTTTTATTTGTGCTCAGAGATTAACTTCAACATAATACAAATGCAATTAATTTTAAAATTCAAATAGTACAATACAGGTGAATTTTCTATAGCTCTGAAATCTTCTACTTGATGATCATCTGTTGTTTCAGAAGTTAAATGAAAATAACTCGATAAATTAGTGATTGAACATACGAATTGAATTTTCCTGCCAATCGACAATGCCTTGCGGAGAGTTGAAATACTGCTTGTAAGTATCCCTTACATTTCTTGCTGCAGGTGATGACCTGTTGCCCCCTGACGACTCAATCTTGCAAGTTGCTCCAATGGCTCATTTATATCTGTGTATCTTACATTCTCAGTAGCTAAAAAATTATGTATTATAATACAAGTTAATGTTATTAGTTCAACCTTCTCAACATTTAAATTGATTGGATTCAAAAGTACTCTAAAACGATTAGCTAAAATTCCGAAAGCATTTTCGACAATTCTCCTAGCTCTTGATAGTCGATAATTGAAAATTCTGCAGTCATGTGTGAGATCACGCTCTGGGTAGGGTTTCATTAGATTTGTCAGCAATGGAAAAGCGTCATCAGCAACTATGACATAAGGGACTTTTTCTGTGGTACCAGGTAACTCAACAGTTTCTGGGAAGTTCAATAAGTTACTTTTCATTCCATTACATAAATTGCTCCTTGAGAATACTCCACCATCACTTATTCTACCATTAACACCAATGTTTACATAGGTGAACATATAATTTGCGTTCACAAGTGCTAGAAGAACAATACTGTTCGAACCTTTATAATTATAGTAGAAGGAACCATCTGAAATTGGTGCTCTAAAGGTAATATGTCTGCCATCCAATGCACCTAGACAATTGGGAAAGTTCCAAAGTTCATTGAACTTGTCTGCAGTTGCTTTCCACTGTTCTTTTGTATTTGGAGTCTATATAAATATAATTTTTAATTAATCGAGCTGTACAATTATCTAGTATTTGTAATTACCTTCAGGTAAATTGGCCTCAATTTTTCAATTATTGATTTACAAACTATTGGAAGAAATTTGGAAATGGTACTTTCATGAACTCTCATCGAGTACATTAAGGATCTATAACTATCACCACTTGCCAAATATCTCAATGTTATTTCTAACCTGAAAATAAATAATTATATTAATGCTGAGAGAAGCCTCATGTATTTGAATTTACTTTGTTCTAGCAGTTACACATTGCCGCATATTGGTATCTTGTTTTGATATACTTTTCTCAATCTGTTGGAGTATATACTCAAATTGAGTATTGCTCATTCTTAGGAAATTACGGTAAGCTTGTGGATCATCATTCAGTAATTCGTTATTCAGCATACTTGACAACCCTCTTCCCTCATCTCTTTTCTGCAGCCACTTCCGCGCCCACGTCCGTCTGTTTTTTCTATTAACTTTAGATTTTTTTCCACAATGATGTAAAATCATAATACATCCTACGCATGCAGCTATCATCAACATATATTTTCTACTTGTATTATCCATTTCCCAAAATAGTAGTTACTGTCTGTCTATTGTGAGAAACGACATTATTATGATTCTTTTCACTCTGATGTAACCTAGAATTAGTCTTTTTCTATTGAAAGTGCGTAATGCGCATGCGTCAGAGAAGAAATAGAACAATAATTATGACATCGTGTAATACTACTGTGACACTACCAAATTAATTGTTGATCAAATTCGTTATAAAATTCGTTCAACCATTCTCCCTGAATTTCTGACAATATTTATAACCTGAATTCACTTCATGTCATACCGCCTTTAAACTAGTATTAAACAACATTTTGATGTAACACTTGAAGTAATAATGTAAATTCCTATTTTATTTCCTTAATAATGTAAATACTTCCGGCCTTACACCAGTTACAGCCAAAAGTTGTTTATCATTTTTTATTGAAGAGTATCCTCGAAATCTCGACAGTAAAATTGGAATGTCCGGTCCACTACTTTTATCGTTTGTCACTATTTCTGCTTTTAAATTTTTAGTAGAGGTATTGTTGCTTGAGTTGAAACATTATTTGACCCACGATCAAAGTCACATGAGAAAATAAAGTCATCAGTAGTAGGTTGAAAAGACACCACTTAAAGTGATTTATCAGATTTTCCGACTATTTGATTGATCATGGTTTCTAATTGAACACCTTTAACTGATGAATTCATTTGTTCTTGTTCATCATTAGCACCAGATAAAACCTCAGACACTAGTTTCTTTTTCTTCCAACGATCAAAATGAATTAAAGTTGTATTTGAAGTTTACTTGCGTTTATACTTGGACGGAAAAATTGTTGGATCACATGCTGGATGACGAGGATGGAAATGAATAAAATCTTATACTCGGCTCAGTTTTACTATAAGTATTGTGACAAAACATAACACAACATCCAGTGTTACCAGATCTTGATTTCCTTTAACCGATTTCCCAACTCATAGTCACTCAATTAATTTTATTGTAACGATATTTATTATTACAATAAGTTATTGTAAAATATGTGTGTCGTATATATTCCATATAAAAATTCGTATATATTCGTATAAATTCGTATATATTTCCAAGAAATAATTCATAAAAATTACATGCTTCGTGAATAAGTATGCATGTATAATAATGCATAATGCATGTTTATAAACACTTCGTCCTCACATATGAACTTACAAAGTTAACGACAGAGGCGCTACTAGTTCTTATGCAGGTTCTCTATAAGATTTGCCCCCAATAGAGATGAGCGATCCAGTGATTTTTAAGTATCGGTGATCACAGTGACTGTGATTTGTAAATCACAGTGATTTTTAGTAGTGACTGTCAAGACTTTCAATATACTAAATGTTCAGACAATATCAAATATACTGAAGGTATATTTGACCTAAAATATATATTTATCTCAAAATGAAAAGGTACAATTTATTCAAAAGTTCATTCAAGAAATAATATAATTCTAATTTGAAATATTGAAATATTTTTTAATGAATTTTTTTCTCAATTCAATAAAATATAATCGTAGTATAATACAACATGCTTCTTCTCTGAAAATATCATATTCAACATAGAAATGTTATTTTTACCTGCAATGTGTTTTTAGGAGTAATATAAGTATTAAAAAATTATGATTTCACAAAAAAATAAAACAAAATACTATGGATTACGCCTATTAAAATTTTTAAATCATTCATATTTCATATATTTGAAAATTGTTAAATTATTGATTAAGTTAAGTGATTGAATGATAAGTAATGTACAAAGATAGTAACCCCATTCGTGTTCAAATCCATCGATAAAAAGTAGACCATTGAGCTAAACAAACAGTATAACTAACCAGCTTTTGTCAAAGGTATAATATATAAATGTATAAAGTGAATACATATATCATATCAGAAATAATTTCTGTGGAAGAATGAAAAAGTTTGAAAATCATTTAATATAGCATGCTTCTTTTAACACACTTGAAATAAATATTTTTCGCCTGCAAATGACTAAAATTTTGCTTTTCACATAAAATCAATAATTACCACCAATATTACCATAAAACCAATATTAGCGAATAATACTCACAAATATAATTTTCCTAAGTAACAATCTAATAATGTAATAAATCCTAATAACATTAATAAACTGTTTTCAGGAAAAAAATTTCTATAAAAAAATTATGATTTCACAAAGAATCGAAAATTAAAAGAAATTACTGGGAGTAACATCTAAAGTTTCTTCTGTTTATTCATATTCCCAAAAATTATTTTATAATAGCAACTTGCTGCGATCACGACCTAAACTCAGATTGCCAGTATCATTCACGGCGATTTTGAATCACAGCGATTTTCAATCACGGCGATTTTGAATCACAGCGATTTTCAATCACGGCGATTTTGAATCACAGCGATTTTGAATCGCCGCGATTTTCAATCACGGCGATTGTGATTCACGGTGATTTATAATCACAGCGATTTTCAATCACCGCGATTTTAAATCACCGCGATTTTGTATCACGGCGATTTGACCCACGGCGATTCTGAATCAGTGTGATCTAAACTGTGAGTGAATTTAAACTGCGATTGCGATCGGTGATCGAAGTTATATATTATACACAATTTATTATTCATTGAATCTCATATACTAACTATGGCACTATTTTAATTTTTATCCTTCCAAAGCAAATATTTTATTTTCGAAATGTTGAATATTTGAGTGGAGCTTATGAAATAGAATTTATTCGAAAAAAAAATTCAGAACAGGAAAATATACATATTAAAAAATAATATTCCTGGGAGTGCATTAAATTAACAAAATATGAAATTTTTGATTGAAAAATTGAATTATTGAACGAATTAAAAAAAATGATTACTTTCAAAATAGAATAAACTGAAAAATGAATAGTACGGAAAAACAGAAACAAATTATGATGACATATTCAATTGACCAAAATGACCTAGCTCATAACTTTTCTCTACGATGTTCTGAAGAGAGCTGCTTCCGTCGACATGATTGCGGACTATAACAATGATGTATTCATTTGTTTGTATTTTCTTCCGCATTAAACTTTCTTTTCATTCATATACATATAAATATCCAATAATCTCTTATTTAGATTATTTTTATTATTATTTTTTTAGCATTATTTTTATCTGTCTCATAACAGCAATGAAATCGTTTTTGTTTTTTTTTAATATGATGTTAATTAAATAAATTCAATCATTTCCTAATTCAATTTTTGCATAATATACTCAGATCTTAAGAATAAAAATTTTTTCAATGAAATAAGATTTCTCAAGTAATCCTCATCTAAATATTTTCAGAAGAGAAAGATTATTCTGAAATTGTATTTCCAATCTTAGTTATCATAATTAATCAAAAATTTTTTATAACTGTTGAAATAAAATTTTAAAAGAGACAAAACTACAAACATTATTTTTGATTAGATTAACGCCGTTATATTGTATATCCAAACAAGCTTTCTGTATGTGAATATTCCTATACTTCTAACTAGATAATGTAGATGGCGGGTGCGATAAACCTCACAAACGTCCACAAAGCTACCTACCGCTTCATTTTTCACCCATATATTTACAACATGGCCGAAAATCACAGTCATAGTGATTTCAAATATGTAGTCACAGGTGTGACTCGTGATTTCCAAATCACAGTGATTAAATCACTGTGAAGTGAAATATCGCTCATCTCTAGCCCCCAATGGTTTATGGATGTTGGAAGAAATGATGAGACAGTTGAGAACCGTCGTACGCACGATCACAGAGCTCATCTAGAATTGTATTGTCGATGTTCAGGACATCGAACTGCCTCTGTCACTCCCGTTTGAGATCGCTAGAGAAGAACAAGAGTAGCAACCACGTGTCGGCCATAGTAGAGTCACAGCCTAACTCTACTTACAAGCCATGAACTAGGACTTGGCAACGCCGCATCTGCTCAATCCGGTAGACCGATCGATCTTCGAACATCGCTCTACTACATGTTAATAATTGTCTTTTCAGAAAAATTTTCAGCGAAACGGCACTTTGTATAAAAAAATAGTTTTAACAGAAATTGTAGATTGTACAATTATCTATAGAAATCAATAATACACTTTTTTTCTGAGAAAAACTATGTCTGAGTTATAGCGATTCAAAAGTTGTTTTTATAGTATGTACACTAACAAGTTCACTTTATCAATTAGAATTGACAATATGCTAAAAATTTCAATATTTTTCATTCTCAGGTGAGAGTAAGTTTAATGCGTCAATTCCTTTAAACCTTTATTGAGATGTGTACAGTAAATTGGACGATAGAATGATTCTGATATCATATTTGTAACGAGCAAGCAAAATTTCCAGTTGAGACTATCTAGTTAATTTCAAATATTTAATAGTGTTGGCGTTTACTTGATGTAAATCCATTATAATTGAATATAACTTAAATTCAAACACTTGAACTTATGATTTACACTTTATTGAATTAAATTCTTATTACAGAATTAAATTCTGTAAGCATCTGAAGAAGTCGTTTGTAACGACGAAACGCGTCATGCAATGTAGTCAATAAAGTGTAAATCATAAGTTCAAGTGTTTGAATTTAAGTTATATTCAATAGTTAATTTCAGTTGTAAAATCCATTTTAAATCATTAGGAGACAGTTTATTTTTATTGATAAAAACATTTACATGCATATATGAATCTAAATATATGCATGTAATATATATACTAAAATCTGATTAAAAATTTGTATAGTGTTTATTTGTGAACATTCAGTTACGCTGGATGGAAAAACTAGAGTGTAAAAAAATGCTGTTAGTTTCAAAAGTTTTTATATTCCACGATTTACATATCAAAATCTTTTTTTATAATTGGATGTTAAATCAACAAAATTACAAATTGAATCTGAGTTTTCAAAGGCTTCTTTCAATTTATCACAACGTTCCTTCAATGCTGGTTCTTTCGGCTGAATATTCTCTTTGAGAGTGTACTGTTTTTGATAAGTAGGGGTAAATAAAGAAAAATACTTGGCACTGCATTTAAATTGAGCTTAACTTTATCAATCTAGCCTTCTTGCCTTCTGTTGATCAATCTAGCAAACGATGAATACCTTCTCTAATAAGTGCTCCCTCTGAAAAATGTTTGGCACAAACTACAGAATATTTTGTGGAGGTCCATGATGCCCTAGGAATATTTTTTAGCCATTGATTCGTTGAGATTACCGTCCTTTGGAAAACAAAATACAGAAACTGGTGGTTCGCCGGCCTCGAGGTAAGTTTTGTAGTTTGACTTGCATCCAGGCACACATCAATGACTTGGCATGTTAATTGTTGTGCTAATATCAAGAACAAAACCTATAAGAGATTAGTTCTAAATAACTACTAAATCTAACAAAGGGTAAGTAACTCTACTAATCACAAAAAAGGAACAATTCTAGCAAATAATGCTTTTGTTAATGTCTGAACTACTCAGTAAAACATCAGTAATCGGTAGTTATTTACATACAAATTTCAAAGGTATTCCTTAGTCTGTTGCTGAAAAAACACAGTAGCACTTTCTACACACTATACATCACATAATAGCACAACAACTAAAACGCGGATTTTCGTTTTTACACAATTATGAGATGGTAAAAGTTAGGTATTATTTCTACCTCTCCAAGTATAACCAAAAAAAGCACAACTTAAAACACAACATATATTCCTGTTTATATAAGTCATTTGCGGGAAATTTCTTTTGCTTGTTCTTCACAACTTCAAACAATAGCACTTTTCACAACTTGTTTTTGGATTTGAATGTTATTTCTCTCGTTAAATAGCGATTTATTCAGCAGCAATGACCAGAAACCAGTACAACGCCATTACAGCATCATTATTTGTGGGTCTTGCTTGGATGTTGCCAGATTTCCTAGTTCATGGCTTGTAAGTAGAGTTAGGCTGTGGTAGAGTTCTTTGCAAATATGTTTAGACATGAGTGATATTAACATTTGTTGTGTTTATTTTCAGTTGTTAATAAAGGATATTTATTGTTTGTTAAAAGTTATTGGAATTTATCCGTCGAAACCCATAATTCGTAACACTGGTGTCAGAAGTGCAATGTTAGAAAAACTTTTGCAAACATTCGCCGAGCAAGAAGAGCGACGAAAACAGGAAAAACTGGAGAAGGATAAATAGTGGGAACAGGAAAAACTGGAGAAGGAAATACGTCGAGAACAGGAAAAACTGGAAAAAGAACAACGACGACTAGAGGAAGAACAAAGGCGCTAACAGCAGAGGCAGGAAGACAGGCAGCATTTATTGAATTTCGTTGCAAATTTGGGACAAGACGAAGGGAAATTGAAATTTGAAATGAGTCCAGTAAGAAATGAATGCAAGAGCGAACTCATGTTTCCAGGAGACGTGATTTTGAATGATACAGGTAAAAGGATTCCAGGTAGTTTAGATAATGTAATAGGATTAGAAGAAAACATGGTGAATGATGACAGACAGGGAATGGACATACAGAATCAAGAAGAAGGAAGTCCAGAAAAAGGATATTCTGATGTGACAGATATAGCAGAAGTAATGTCTAGTAGAGATACAAAACTGACTAATCCTGAGCAGTTGAATGAATACAAGGTTTCCTCTGCCTATTATCTTAAAAAACAAAGTGTACGTGAAGGTAGGAGCAAAGGAAAGAATAAATCCCTTACTGAAATCAAAATGTTCAATGGATTGGGCTATGTATTGGCTCCGGAAGGAATGAGGGCACAACGGAGTATCAGATCTGTTAAAGGGTTAAGGAACGGTCAACTCAGGGGACATCGACAATTGAGAAGACCATCAACAGGACATGATGCTTCGGTAAGAGCCCTGGAATCGGAAGCAGCCGAAATAATAATTGTAAAAGTATTCGATCTGGATGATAAAAAGCCCATTCTCACAATAAACGGTGAATGGAATGGAATTACTGAGGCCTTTGCAAAGAATGGAGAGTACCTAAAAGGAAAGTCTTATTCCTGCGTTAAAAGTTTTGACAAGAAGTTATGGTTCAGTATATGGGTAAATAATACAGGGATTCGGATTATAGAAAATGGAAAATTATTCCATATTCTAGTAAGCACTTGTGTCATAACTAATTTATTTGTTTTAGACCTGAAAATGATCCTGGGCGGAGTGTTGGAATTGTGGACCAAATTTAGACTTCTATACCATTTTGAACAAGGTAATGGAAAAATTTTATCAAGGAATGGTTACATCGATAGAAGTATACAAAATCCAAAATCGAAGCCGAAAGTTATAAATTTAGATAGGTTGGCGAAATACTACGAAGGGAGCATAGTAGAAAATTGTGACGTTTATCGGGACGATCAAAGCTAAGAGGGGGACAGTGTTACAGATTTGCCCCCAATGGTTTATGGATGTTGGAAGAAATGATGAGACTGTTGAGAACCGTCGTAGGCACGACCACAGAGCTCATCTAGAGTTGCATTGTCGATGTTCAGGACATCGAACTGCCTCTGTCACTCCCGTTTGAGATCGCTAGAGAAGAACAAGAGTAGCAACCACGTGTCGGCATAGTAGAGTTCTTTGCAAATAAGTTTAGACATAAGTGATATTGACATTTGTTGTGTTTATTTTCAGTTGTTAATAAAGGATATTTATTGTTTGTTAAAAGTTATTGGAATTTCTCCATCGAAACCTATAATTCGTAACAATATGCAAACTCGGAGCATTGGATATCAAATCAAATACGTTTATTTTGTACTTTGGTTTGGGATACATTGTTTAGTAAATATATATTCAAAGGGCGGGAGGCTATAAGGTTTTGCAACCTTCTTCAACCCGTGTGACTTTACTTTTCCTCTTATTTTTGCAAAATATTAGGAGAAGAAAAAAAACTATTATTATATATTTACTTTCGAGGGATTAACGGTTGTGTCCGTTATTTTTGTTGTTTATAATTTAATTACGTGCCATTCGGTCCAATGTCCGACTTTCAATTCATCTGACATTTGGTGGCAAAGGAAACCACAGAAAACTTTACCCACGTAATGTACAGTGTTTCTTAATTATTTCATATTATTTTACATTATTATTATTGTTATTATTTTACAATGGTAATGGAATTTAATTTAATAATTTTTCGATTCGCGCACAAGTGACTTTTTCGCGCACTACGATGTTTTATCCTAACGGGTATCGATTAACAGTTTTATTGAACTTCGCGTTACCGTAGTATTAAGGGTATGTCCTCTAGGTGGTCGAGGACTTCTTCTGGCGGATCCTCTAAGGAACGGAGTATTCGAGCTGGCGAGAAAGCGGCTTTGATTTTAGGTTTTTTACGGAGTTGACTTCCCCATTGAACTACAGGTGTTATCAGAGTATTCTTGGCATCCTGGTTGGGTCCTTGTAGTGCGCGTAATGCGTAGCGAGCTTTGAGTTTTTCATGAAATTAAAAATTGGTTCGATATTCGCGAATTCATGGACATGTATCGAAGGATAGAATCTTCCAAGTCTGAATATGCTACGAATGATTGCTCTTTCGCAGCTCTCCATTCTCTTCATTAAGTGTTTTTGAAGTGTCGCATACAACAAACACCTGTACGCAGCAACAGGCCTTATGAATGTTTTTTATAAGTGTTGAGCAGAGTTTGGGGATTACATCCCCGAATTATGCCTCTGAGTGCGTACAGTAAGTTTGCCCTATTGCGAACCTTCTTAAACACCTTTTCTATGTCCGATTTCCATGAATTAAATTTTGAAAAAGTGACACCCAAGTAAGTGATTTCATCCTGAAGTTGTAGGTTTTCACCCCACAGCGTCAGTTGAACGTGATTTTTTGAGAATTTGCGCGATTTACTGAGGTTATAATGGTGGAAAAGCATCGATTGTGTTTTACTTGGGTTCGGTGTAATTCTCCATTTGCTCGCCCACGCACTGAACGCATCCAGTTGCCTCTGCAGTTCACGGCTGCACACTGCTGATGTTCTGCCTGTGGTCCATAGAGCCCATAGAGCCGGATCTATTACCGAATTGAACACGGTGTCCCCGTTCAGTTCAATTGTGATATTATTGTCGCCGAGATAAGCAAAATCTTCTTCGAGTACTGCGAAGTGATTCGCGTCAAATCACGGAATCTGTGGAACTTTGAAAATTGTTTCCAGATGGTTTCTGAAAATGTTTGCCTGTTGAAGTGGCTCCGAGATGATACTCTCGTTTTCCGGTGATTGAAATGAATGACGGGCTATTTTTTGTAACCTGTGAGAATTTTGAATTGACGCCAATATTCTTTCCCGTTTCTGAAGTCAAGTTTAGACGTTATATCTGACCACTTTTCCTCGTTAAAACGGTTAATTTCTCGACGTATAATTGCGGACAAACGATTGTACTCTGTTTTGATTGCTGCGTCTCTATTTTTTAGAAAAGTCCGATAGAGACGCCTCTTATTTTTGATTAAATTTACTATGAACGGGGTCAACGGTGCGCGATTTTTGTCGATTATTCTATCCGGTGTGCTTGCGCTATATGCTTCCGAAACGGAATGCGTAAATTGTTCAATTATTTGATCAATTTCTTGCGTGTTTCGAAGTGTCGGTTGTGCTGGGAGGTTTTGAATTATCATTGCACGAAATTGTTCCCAGTCTGTATTTTTATAGTCCTTTATTGAAATTCTGGACGGAGGTAGCTTCGGAGGCTGTGCAATGTTTCAGTGAACCAGTAGAGGAAGGTGGTCTGAAGTTATAGTTTGACCTATAAAACAGGGTTCCTCGAAATATTGTATGAGATCCGGCGTATAATGATATGGTCTATTATTGATATGGTCTATTATAGACATGCCTATATGACTGAAATATGTGGGATTCGTATTAGGCATTGCCATAGATTGTAATCTAAGAGACACTCTGAAAGATTTGACCATTTCTGTTATTTGAGATGTCGCCGAATTGAGTATTTCGAGCATTTAGGTCTCCTAGAAGTATTGTGTTGGGATTATTTGAGATGAATTCAAAGAGATTTTCCGGAAAAGGATCTCCGGGGGGTGATATAAGCTGATTACCGTGACTATAATGTTATTAATTGTAACTGCCGAAGCAACGTATTCTTTGACGCAAGTTTGAAATTTGATCAGGAAGTTTGAAAATTGATCAGGAAGTTTGAAAGAAGTTGAATATAATGAATTGTGAATCAATAGCGCAGAGCCCCGTATAGTTCCGAGGGTACTATTTCACTGGTAAGTATTATAGTTCGATAATTTAATATTGTATTTCAACTTGGTTTCAGTGATGGATAGTATAGAAATATTGTGTTCGATTATAAGCTCTTTAAGAAGGTGACGCTTGCGGCGAAGTCCGCAAGCATTAATCGTTCCTAAGTTCATTGCGTTTCGTATGCCGTCGGATAACTTTTTTGTCGTTAGTAGAGTCCCTCGATCGGTTCGAGGGAGATCGATATACTACCGCCACAATAGTTAACTATTGTAGTGCGGTTCAGAAAAGCTGCGAGAAGACTGCGCGACCGTTTTCGCGATGAGTTCGTGTTTTTCCGGGAATACGATGGATAAGGTTTGGATGATGAACCTTATCATTGCGTTTACGCGGGCGTAATTTTCTGTGATTCCGTCGTCCTCATCGCGGGTCTCGTTGAGGACTCTGACTATCGCGGCCTGTTGTGGCTCCGCCGGGGGTATATGTCGTTTGGGGCATTTGAGGTCCAGGCAGGATGATCGCCTTTACAATTGGGACAGGTAGGATTTTTCAATTTTGGACAAATGGAATTTTTGTGCATGTTCCCGCAGGAGGCAGTCTCTGTAGTCATGTAGTTTGTCTCTAAATTCGGTGCGATCGTGTCCGGATTTTGAACACGTCGCACAATATTTCTGAATAGGAGTGGGAACTTTTGACGGTTCTACCTCATGTTTTCGTCCGTATAAACAGACGCCCTTCAGAAGTAGTGAGTCAATTGACGTTTTCGAGTGTGTAATCACTCTAATTAGGGTGGTAGGACGGTTTGTCGACATAGAGGTTATTCTCCAGCATTTAACGAACTCAATGTTCTGCTGGTTAAGGCTATCGGATATTTCGTCGATTGTATAGTCGACGGGGATGGATTTAATTACGCACGAGTAATTAATTTTTTTGGGTTATTCCGCGGAACTTCTTCTTGCGGGCCCGTTTAGGGGACTGAAAGTTATTGCCGGATGTCCAACAATATTTTGGAGTGTTTTTTGGAAATTCGAAGGGGCTGATGTTTTGCACTCTACAAGTGCAGTCTGGTTAAAGTTGACCTTCAGATTAATGAGGTCCCGTAATTAAAAATTCCCGTTGACTTTTCATTTCGTTGGGTATGTTGCGTACAACATAACGAAATATTGTAGGGGTCCTAACTGTAAGGTTGTCCTTTGATGAGGACGAAGAAGTAGAGCGATTTGAATTAATGGAGGACATTGATGTGTTCAGTGGAGATTAGGACAGGGTTGTAGTCGGTGAGGTTGGATGTGACGAAGCACGGTGAGAGATGAGTTCCTCTGCGAATTTCATGATTGGTATTGGTTTCCTTTTTGTTGATTTATTAGGAGTTATTGGATTTGTTGGCGAAACAACGCCGGTAGGATTTGTTGCAGAAGTTTTATTATTTTTCCTGGTTCGGGTGTTTAAACCCGAAGTAGACGGTTCGTTAATCGGGGTAGAAGAGCGCATACTTGGCGGAGAAACAGGCTTTGAGTTAGATGAGGGTGGCTTTTTACGGCCACCCGGTTTCGCGCTATTATTCATGAAGTGTCGTCAGATACTCGCGTGTATTGTCAAAAATAATCGTTAAATAATATGATACGTTATATGGTAAATGCTAGTATAACAAGAACAAATAAACAGTGATATCAAGTCCTGAAAATAAATAAAGTTATCAATAACCAGGAATCGACTCACCGGAGGCGTGGCCTCTGCTCGTGTTCCTGTCACACTAGACACTCTTTGCTTTCAGTAGCAACGATTTGTGAGTTGGCTGCAGGACTTGAAAAAGTTCTGTAGATGAGAAAGAGTTTGTGTCAGTGACTATTTCCTTTATCTTTTGCAGCTCACTGCTTAACACTTCGTCGATAAAAACTGAAAAAAAAAACTGAGCTGAAGCGTGAAAGCATTGGATATGGAAACAAATATGGCGGACTTAACGTTTACAGCTGGCGGAAGTAATCCTCGAGCGGGAGTTTCAAATTCATGTCACAGTATGTACACAGAAATAGTTTTATTATTCTATGAATATTCAGGTATTTTTTGCGCGGGAATTTCAAAACCACTACTTGAAATATTATTGATACTCAACATTAATGTACCCTTTGTACCAATTAAAGTTGTTTAAACTTCATATTTACAATCAAATAAACGTTTTTATGTGTAACATAATTGTTAGGTGTTCCTCTTAGAAAAAAGTGTATAAAATTTTTTTATAGATAATTGTATGATCTTCAATTTTTGTTGACATTATTTTATTGTATACCGTACCATCAAGCTGAAAAATGTTGTGAAAAGCCAATCATTACATGAAGCGATCCCGTTGTTCGAAGATCGATTGATTGAACTGGAATGAACTGATGCGATGTTGTCAATTCTATGTTCATGACTTGTAAGTAAAGTTAAGATGTGCCTATTGGGTATATAAGAGGTCTATCAGTTAACGATAGTGATTAAAAAGGGTTACAGTAAGAGCGGCGGTCAGAGTCATTAAACAGAAAAGTGAAATGTCTTACATTTTCTAACATTGTTTTAATTTCAGTTTGTACATAAAGGATCATTTGTTGAGTTCCAAACTGACTATTGGAATTCATCCGCCGAACCCTTTAATCATAACAACTGGTGTTAGAAGTTGGATAAGTCAACAACTAGGAAGAAGTGCCAACATCTAGAATCAAAAATGGAAGCGATGTTCGAGGAAATAATGAAAAAATCGACGAGCTAAAGGTAAGACGCCGACAAAAGAAATTACAGGTAGAGGAAAAACGCCGACAAGAGACATGAAGAGAAAAGACACCTACAAGAAAAATTACAGCAACAGGAAAGACGCCGATAAGAAAAATAGCAGAAAGAGGAAAGACGCTGACAAGAAATTATCCTGTCGAAGTGTTGTACGATACGGACGTGTTTTTGTGACGCTCCTATAAATTTGTTTAAAACATTCAATAATAGTAATTTAAAAATATCGAAATAAGTAACGTGTATAGTGAAAAAAAAGTGCTCAATAACACCCAATAAATGGGGCATTTCATTTGCAACAAAACAATCAAAATACGTTAAACTTGTTTTAATTTATTCTGAAATAACATTATTGTGGAAGTTGTACAAATTCACTTCGGCAAAATTTGACATCTGGTATCCATCACCTATCCGTTCGCAATCTTTTACCAGGAAAGGGTGCCCATTCCCAGCTTTTACGAAAGACCAAGGTACCTGCCGCTGCCCTAGTAAATCATCGAAGACGGATAAACCGTGTTGCCACGTTTAAGCAAAACTGAGTGTATCTAGCAATTGAGGGTGAATAACGCTTCGATAGAAAATATATTACAATCATCAGTTTTAATTTTGGATCAATTCATATTAAATTATCATCAATATGTCGGCAAGTAAGCAAATCGATACGATTTCTTCTCTATAAGTTGATATTCCTCAATGTGGACTTTGTAGAAAATCGATTGTAAAAAAATGCGCAAAGTGCCAACATTGTCTGAAGTCGTTCCACCCAGGTTGTGGATTGAAGGTGAAAAAGTGTTTTGTTACATCGAATTATCCATGTCAGTTCCTAATGAAGAAACAACTGGAAGCTCATCAACGATGGTTAGTTTAACACCTAGGATCATAGACAAGGAATCTACTCAAGTGGATCTTCTTCTAAAAATAATTTATGAGTTGGAGTCCAAAAACAATATTTTGGTAGAAAATAATTCCTTACTTAGGTCCAAAATTGTATCACTAGAATTTCAAATTAAAGGAAAAGGGCATATAATGAAGCAACTGGACAAAGAACTTGTCACTATTGTAGATGATGAGAAGCTTATACCAGTTGCTGATACTCAAAGAAATTCCGGTGATTCCCCTATGTCCACATTATCCGTGTGTTCACCCGAAGCTCACCGGCAAACTAGTCTGGTTAAAGGAAAAGTTACAACTCTCGATCTTCCTAAAAAAATTAAAAACAGAAATCATTCAAAAAGTTTACTCTGGCTGAGGTAAATCAGGCGGTTGAATCAGCACAAATAGTAGGAAATCTCAATGAAAATAATGAATCTCCTTCCAACCTTGATAAAGCATTGGATTCTGAATGGAAAATTGTGAGAAAAAAAGTAGCAAGCCTAGGAAAACTCTGGTTGTGGGAACTGATTCTGGAGCTGCTGACGTGGAGGGCTTAGACAAATTCAAAGCTTTCCATGTTTCAAATCTCAAACCCGAAACAAATGTCGAAAGTCTACAGAATATCCTGATGAACAAATTTTCCAAGGTCAAATGTGAAAAATTAACCTCACGCTACCCAGATTCCTACGCATCGTTCAAGGTGCTTATACCCACTTCTGAATATAGCAAAGCTCTCGATGCTTCAAGTTGGCCAAATAAAGTAATCGTGAATCATTTTTTCCACAAAAAAACGAAACAGAATCGAGTGGACTGATTGTTTCTGCCGCCAATGAATGTTTGAGAATCATATAGCTGAATGCTCAATGTATCTCAAACAAACTCGATAATCTGGAGGTGTTACTTATGGAAACAAATACGGATATTCTGAGTGTGTCGGAACATTGGTCTAGTGCAGATAGTGTTAATTCCATGGTGATCGCGGGATATATTCGAGCTGATTGTTTTTGATTAAAAACTTAATGCTTTCCAAATTCTCAGAAGAGATGTATGTTGAAATCTGTGGTGTTATTATTTCGGATCGAGGTATTCGATTTGGCATCCTCAGTGTTTATAGACCATGTTTAGGTAACTATGATCTTTTTTTTGATCGACTATTTTGTGCATTACAGCATTGTTTCCAAACGGTAAATTATATTGTTTTATGTGGCGATTTGAACATTGATTATTTAAAAAATGACTAAATATTTTAAATTGTTCAGAAATCTATTAGATTGTTTCGGATTGAACGTTACGTCCCAGTATGCTTCTAGAGAATTCAGTAATATAAATGGACATACCAGTATCTCTAAAGTAGACTATATCATTACAAATATTGATTCCGAAAATTACAAAGTTAGTGTTTTTGAACCCCATATCGGTAACCACAAATGCATTATATTTGAGACAGTTCACAAACAAGCACGCAATGAAAAAGAAACAACTTACTCTTTCAGAAATATTAGTCAGGAAAATATTAATAATTTTTTGTTTTCTTTAGCTGAACACAATTTTTCTAACTTGATTTATAATTTTGATGCTGATACATGTTTTGATTCATTCATTGATGTTATTCGATATCATTTTGAACAATGCTGTCCTATGCGTGAAGTATTTTCGGTAGATCGAAAGAAAAGATGGGTAACAACTGACATATTTCAAACTAAACGTAACCTATCTTACCTTCATCGACTACATAAAAATACCCGTTCGGAATGTGCCCTACAAAACTATAAAAATGCCAGAAATCAACACAATATGCTTATCAAAAATACGAAATATACGTTTTATAGTTCAGCTATTGATGGTTCATCGAACAGAAATAAAACAAATTGGAATATTGTTAACGATCTTTCTGGAAAAAGTGGCGGTAGGCGAAGTGATGTGATCTCAAACTTTGAGGGGGAGGTGTTTTCGCCGAACATTTTTCCTCAATGGCTAGTACCAAATTAACATCTCGATATGGCAATAATCTATCTCGGATTTGCACGTTATCACCCATGGTGAACACCAATTTTTACTTCTACCCTGCCACTGAAATTGAAGTTGAGGATACCCTTAGAGCCTTAAAAAATAAAAAAAGCGTCGGTGTTGATTCAATATCAGCCAAAGTTTTGAAAGGAATTAGTGGAATTATTGGCGAGCACTTTGCATATCTTATAAATGTTTCCATCACTACTGCAAAGTTCCCCAATATCCTTAAGCAATCCATAGTAATTCCAGTATTTAAGAATGGAACCGTGAGTGAAATTACTAATTATCGCCCAATATCCATTTTGAGCGTGTTTGCCAAGGTAATAGAGAAAATTGTTTTCGCCAGAATGATGAGTTATCTCAATAGATTTGACTCCGCGCAACATGGATTCAGAAGCGGCCACACACAACAACAGGTTTCAGAGGTGTGTTTCTGGATTGGTTACGTAGTTATCTTGAAGAAAGAACAATGGTTGTGAAAATAGGCGAGTTATCTTGAAGAAAGAACAATTATTCTCATAGACATGATATTGCTCTTGGGGTGCCGCAAGGCTCTGTACTCGGACCTCTTCTATTCATTTTGTTCATGAACGATCTGCCTGCGAAGTTGTCCCGGTTTTTGGTGACACTATTTGCCGATGATTCATCGGTGGTTGTCTCTGGCAGGACTCCTGAAGAACTTCTGGAGGCATGTCAATGCATTGTGAGGGAGTTTGTAAGTTGGTGTCAAATGAACAATCTGATGGTGAACGTTGACAAAACTGTATGTGTTCAGTTTTGTCTAAAGGGCAATGGAATAAGTACCTTGGATGTTAAATATGGGGACAACACTATATCATCATCTCAATCAACGAAGTTTTTGGAATATATGTAGACAGAAATTTGAGATGGACATCACACATTGAGGTCTTATGTAAAAAATTGGGTAACTCATTTTTTGCAATCTCTAGAATCAAGAACATCGTACCTAGAAACTGTGTTATGAATGTGTATTACAGTCTTGTATATAGTCATCTAAATTATAATATTCTGCTGTGGGGCTGCTCTACAGAAATAAATAGGGTGTTTATTACACAGAAGCGAATACTTCGATTAATATTCAATATTCATCAGCGAACATCTTGTAAACCTATCTTCATTAATAATTACATACTTACCTTACCGTGTTTATATATTTATAGATGTTTGTTATATGTTAAAGAAAATGAAGATAGGTTTATTAAATTGAATAGTAATCATGAGTATTCAACAAGAAACAGGGATGTGCTACTTATTCCTATGCATAAAACAGCTAAATTTGAGCACTCTCTCTATTTTCAGAGCATTAAAATTTTCAACCATTTACCATCGAATTTGAAAGTACTGAAAGCTCATTTGTTTAAGAGGAGAGTTAAATCTCTGCTCTTAACAAAGGCATACTATAGTGTGTCAGAGTACTTCGATGATTCAGATGTAGGCAATAATGTATGAATCAATTTTTTGTATCATATATTTGTATATTTTTTTAACACAAATGTTCTTCACCATGTGAAATTGTCTCAAATGTTTGATATCTCTGAGGAAATTTTCATTTTCTTTTCTTTTCAATCAAAATTATATATTATTGTAAATATGAATTTAACCAAGATTTTTGTTTTAATCGATATTTTTGCTCGAGGGCTGAATGGAAGATCAGACTCCAAACTGAATTCGGTCATTTTGAGAGCATTTCTCTTAGTTGTAATTATTTATCAATTGAAATGAATGTAATTTTACTATGTAAGGAATGTTTCTCAATAAAATTGTATTATTATTATTAAGAAATATTACAGAAAATTTGGCCAGACTTGGAAAAACATGGTCAAGCTGATTTGGAAAACCACTTCACATCTAAAAATGTTCTGGAATCAATCAACTGTATGTAAACCCATATCTACGGTTAACAATGACGATGATGGTCCAAAAAATGATGGGAAGGATTTGATGGATCTGGTGGGGGAAAACGAAAAAGTCAGACGATGAAGAATTGAAGATAAAGATTATTATTCAACTGAAAAAAAGTGTAAAAGTTGAACGAAGGAAATTCAAATCCTTGAAAAGGATTCAAGAAGAATGAAGTGATGGAAAAGAGGAAAGAGATGAAGGCGAGAGACATTACATTGCTATGGATTTGTTATCTGATGATGACGATGAAAAACGATCTGAAAAAAGCCATGTGCCAGTCCCTAAACCAGATCCATTGAGCGATGAATAAGAATAAGAGGAATACTAGGACACTGACAATTTCATTGTCGATGATGATGGTCACTCAATCACTGAAAAGAAGAGAACAATATTTCCGTCCAATATTTTGTGATGCTGCTCTACAAAAGGCGCAGGAAACTTTTGGAGTTGACTTAAACTATGATGAATTCTACAAATATGAACAGGAGGACTAATTGAAGAAGAGTGTGATGGGGAAGGTGATGAATATGAGAGAGATGAAATTGAAGGAAGAAGAAAAGAGGCAAAATATTTTGAAAAGGCTTTTGTCAAAATTACAAATTACCCTTACGAAAAGTTGCAGTTACTTGGTAATAAAGTACAGATGAATAATATATACGTAAATAAGTGGAAATTCTTACCTTCTAAGTGGAAGAGGCGTAAAAGGGACCGACGAGGCAAATTGTTTTCTTAAGATCTAATGAAGAAAGCATGTAGGACACTTAAAGAACTGGAAGTTTTATTTGTTGTTGAAAGTTGTACATTTGAAAAAATTAACAAAATACCACGAATCTGGGATAACAAAAAAAATGTGAGTTTGATTGAGACGATCAAAATTAAGAGGGGGGCATGTTAAGGTAAAGACCAATCTGTGTTGCTCTAGGATATTCTCGTAAACGCTGATATAGCGGCCTCTACGTTCCAGAGATGGAACTTTCAAGAAGAGAATGTTCGTTAAACTTATTAGGTATATAAGAGGACAGGTAAAGACCACGAGGAGGTGAATCAGTTAACGGTAGTGATAAAAAAAGGGCTACTGTAGAGTGACGGTCAGAGTCGGAGTCAGAGTAGGGGTCTTCGATATCATAATCCAAAGCCAAACATAGATGATTTTTTGCATTTATATATGACAAATAAAAAAAATACAATGAAATGGTTTGAAATGTATTCAGAAACAAAACAAATTATTATATATTCCAATATTCTTTTATAAAGAAGAACCAATATTTCAATTTTGATAAAGAAGAATCTTTTAATCTATTTTTTTGTTGATAAAGAGTAGAGTCAGGGTTTGAAAACAGTCTTTCGGGTGGGGTGGATGTCACGATAGTACTCGAATATTTCAACGCAATTTTTTAATTTTCGTCTAAGTGGAACCGATAGTAGCTCAACTCGGAAAGCATCGATGATCGATTCTATTAACATCGATGTTACGGCATTTTTCTATAGTAAGATCGATGTAAATACATCGATGTTTTTGTTTTCAACATTGATGATCATCGAACATCCCTAAGTCACAGTATCAATTAGGAAAGTTCATGTAGAGAATAAATCGATAATTTTATTGTATGATGTATCGATAAAATGCGATATATCGTAAAAAAATATCGACATTTTCGATATATCGGAATTTGCTAGTATTTAACAAACTAGGCTATAATATCAATTATAAATATATATAGTTATATGAACTTAGAACAATGACTTCCTTTTAATAATAAACGTCACTCTGTATGAATGCTGACTCGATAACTTCATATTATATAAACTCAGAATAGACGTAGAGAAAAGAGTATGTTAACGTTGTTCAGTTATGTAACTCTCTACTTGTAAACTTTACTCTGAATAAAATTGTTTTTTTAAAAAGAAATTATTCCTGTTGAAAACCAAAATTGCTGACGAGGATGGGATTGTTGCATTAAACCTTTCCGAATAAAGAGTTTAGCAAACAAGTTAATTCTTCCGAATTTTTGTAAGAAGAGTAATCAATGCGTTAACTCAAAACGTACGAAGATAGTTTAAGTGAATATCAATTCTTAAGCACAATCCGAACTAAAACACAAGCTCAGTCGTATCTCACAGTGATTGCGAATTTGGCAGTACCAGTCCCGAGCTCGATGGACAATGAATAATACAGAGTGCAAAGCAAGGGTAGCGCCGACGACTCCACAGTAAGTGCGAGTGTTAATCATATTCCTGTTTTTTCCACGGTTTCAATCCAAAAACCTAGACTTCCTCTAATATATCATTATAGTAGGTCATTAAACAATAAGCGAAGATTGGAAATAGTGAATACACATTTCTCAATAAAACTTTTCAAGAATAATTTTTATGATAGATTTCCTCATAGAATCAATTGAAAATCTGAACTTAAGTACACAATCAGAGTCAGAAAAAACAATTGTCATGGCGGAAAATAAATTTAACAATAGCCCGTGAATTTGGAGCATTATTACCAAGATTCTCTGGGATACAAGCAGAATTAAATTCATTTTTAGTGCTTGTGAAGAATATATCTCACAATTTGCAAACACTGGCAACTTAACTACTAGCCGTAGTTAAAAGCAAGTTAATTGAAAAAGCAAACACCGAATATCGTTCGTCTAACGTACCAAATACGTGGAACGCATTTGGTACGCATTTGCAATTTTTTATTGCAAAAATTTGGAGATCATGCCAATTTGGATGTTCTCAAAAATCAACTACAATTCTTAAGAAAGAAACCTAACCAAGATATTACTGATTTCATAGAAGAAATCAATGCATATAAAATCAGAATAAATTATAGAATAGACGCAAAACCAACTTGGATGCAGTTTGAAACTTTTACACAAACAATTGACCTCTGACCTAGCTAAAAATGTTCTAATTAGCAATGTGTCAATAGACTTACAAACTACTCTATTAACAACACCTACTATAACGTTTGATTTAGCAGTACAAATCGTAAAGAATTATATTTCTCAAAAATCACAATTATACTTAATGAGATCATGGAAACAATCATGTCAACAAAAAACATTTCCTTCTCAACCAATTAACGTAAAACCACAAGTTATTGTTACAAGACATTTTCCCACTAACAAAGAAGTTTTTAGTAAAACTGATACGTACGAAGTTCAAAAAAGTAATCTATTCAAACCAAATAAAAACTTCATACCAAAATAAAGACCTACACCTATGTCTACAACAACAGCTAACCCGATAGTTCAGAGACGAAAAATGCAAAATTATAATCAAATGCCACAAAGAACTTTCTGTGTTAAAAACTCGCAAGGTTTTAATCATTACCAAAATTCTAAACATATACCGCCTAATTATATATCAGAGGAACTAACTAATTTAGACGTAGAAAATACTGATGATGACCAATTTAATGAAAATGTAGAATTTTAAGGAGATCTCAATATGATAAAAGAAAATGAAAATATTGTTACCGAAAATTTTCAAGTAACTGCCTCGGAAACTACATTGACCTAAATTCTGTAAATAATAAAATAAGAAAAAATCAATTCAATGGACGATGAATCTACTCTGTGATAGTTCATATTTAAATGAGAGGTAATAATAAAAACTTGTCTAAAACTCACTGACTGAACAATTCTTTATTCGACTAGTTTCGCGAAAGGCGAATCACAATCGATTTACAAAATAATTTATTAATAGGTGAAAATTGTAGAATTCCTATTCATTTTCAAAAAGTAATTCCAAGAAGATTATCTTATCCCGTAGATTTAAAGCATTTACCGATGAAAATACAAAATCAATTAGTTAAAATTTTTAATAATACGGAAAAAGCTTTACAATTACCAGGACAATCTCATTTCACTTCAAAAACTAAACACAACATAAGAACAAAAGATGAAACTCCACTACATGCAAAAATATATAGATATCAAAAAAAATATCGTCATGAAATTTTAGACAAAAATATTATTCGACCAAGAAACCGGTGATTTTTTAAGAGCTAAGTTTTTCAGGTTGACGGCACTGGTTGGTAATGGCATCCAAACGTCATCTGTCAAAGTGAAAAGTTTTCAGTATACTCTGCCATTTCATCATGGAAATACTTACAAACGAGCAACGATTGCGAATTGTTGAAATTTACTATCAACATTCGTGCTCTGTGAAAAATGTGTATCGTTTGTTACGACCATATTCGAACTGGTGAATCAACAATTCGTGCTGTTACCACCAAATTACGCACCAAGTTTACCTTGTTGTACATTAAACCATTGTCTCGCATGCGTACAGTGCTTACTGAAGGAGAATATTGCAGCCGTATCGTACAGTGTTAATGAGGATCGTGAAATGTCAATTCGTCGCCGTTCTCAGCAATTGGGTATGTGTCAAATTGGACCTTCCGAATGGACGATTTTATACGGAGCCGCGGACAACATTTACATGAAGTTATCTTCAAAATGTAAATGGCAAAGGCCAAGTTATCAATTTCAATAAAAATTTTGAATATGTGATGCAAATTGAGTGTTTTATTCGATTAAAAAAAAATCCGCTTAAGAAATCACCCTATATATCAACCTGGTCATTTCCAGTAGTTATTGTAAAGAAAAAAGAAGACCAATCAGGTAAAGAAAAATGGCGCATAGCCATAGATTACAGACGGTTAAATGAAAAAACGATGGATGACAAATATCCAATCCCTCAGATTGATTGTATATTAGGCAAATTAAAAAGAGCCAGGTATTTTTCAGGTTTAGATTTAGCATCTGTTTTTCACCAAATTCAATTTGATGAAAGTAGTAGATATTGAATAATCAGCTTTCACAGTGGACATTATGAATTTCTAAGAATGTCCTCTGGTTTGAAGAACGCACCAAGTACTGTTCAACGTTTAATGAACAATATTTTACAAGATTTCATAGGAAAAAATTGTTATGTTTACATGGATCATATAATAATATTTTCAAAATCTATAGAATCGCATTTAGCCGATATACATACCTAATATTCTAGAGCTATTACAAAAGGAAAATTTGAAAATTCAATTAGATAAATCTATTTTTTCAAAACAGAAATTGAATTTTTAGGACATGTCATTACACCAGAAGGTATCAAACCTAATAAAAGAAAGATTGAAATAATCCAGAAATTTCCTTTACCACAATCTTTTAAAAAAAATTAAATCATATTTAGGAATGTTGAGTTACTATCGAAAATTCATTCCAAATTTCGCTAAAGTTACAAAACCTATGAGGAAATATCTAAAGAAAGATACAAAAATTGACGTGACTGATTTAAATTATAAAGAAACATTCATAACTACTAAAAATTTATTAATGAACCATCCAATACTAATATACCCTGATTTTTCAAAAACGTTTAATTTAACTACTGACGCATCTAATTATGCGATTGGAGCAATTTTATCACAAGGTACTGTTCCTAGTTCCGATTTACCTATAGCGTATGCAAGCAGAACGCTAACCAAACCCGAAATAAAATATTCCACAATTGAAAAAGAACTATTAGCCATTATGGAAAACTAAACATTTTAGACCTTATTTATATAGTTCAAAATTCATAATTTTTACGGACCATAAACCTTTAATTTGGTTAAACTCATTAAAAGAATTAAATTCCAGACTTATGCGATGGAAATTTAAATTAGAAGAATTCAATTACGAGATCAAATTTAAACCAGGCACGAGTACGTAACAACGCAGATTATTTATCCTGGCTAAAAATAAACAATAATGAATCGCAGAATCATAATCATTGCAATGTACAAACCGAAATAGATAAGAATATTGCATTAAATAAATCGAAAGGTATTAATATCTCAGAAGATGAAATCGATTCTTTGTTTCCTAACGTAACTGCAGACGAATTAGAGATGACAAACAATGAATTAGATGAAATCATCAAAATCCTTGAAGATGATGCAGCACATAATGAAAAAATACATAGTATTGAAAATTCAATATTAGAATTGTCTTACACAGAACGACCATTAAATCACTACAAAAATCAAATAATATTTTTCAATACTTCTAAGAAATATTTCGTACATAAATCGAAATTAAGTATTTAAAAATCGTAATAGACTTACGGTCTCAATAAGTGACATGAATGATTTTACAACGTTTATTAAAGAATACTTTGTTCATGAAAAATCATATTGTTTATTTTTCAAACATGATGAATTAAAAATCCTTTTCATAAATATCCTTCAAAGTAATTTTAAAGCTAAGTCATTTGATTTGAAAATAGCAAATGTTTTCCTAGAAGATATCGAAACAGAAGTTGACCAACTAGAAAAAGTAAAATTATATCACGAATCAAAATCTGGACATAGAGGAATGCAAGAAAACATTCAAGGATTGAAACGAAAATTTTATTGGCCTTAAATAAACATTACTGTCCAAAAATACGTAAATGAATGCGAAACATGTCAAAATAATAAAAATGATATTTAAAAACACGCCTGTTGGCTCAAAACCATTTCCTCATTTATATGTGGATACTTTCAAAATCGAGAATACTAATTGTTTAACAATAATTGATTTATTTTCAAAATTCGCACAATGTTATCTTCAGTTCATAAAACAGCAAATGAAGTAATGTATAAATTAATTGATGATTGATGAGGCCGATACTTGGAGAAAATTAATATCCATAATGAAAACAATATTTAGAATTTTCTCATAATTTTAATATAAATATGCATGACGACGTTTCGAAGTACTACTTCTTTATCAAATGCTGGATTGATACGGGATGCAATTTTACAAAATTCACTACTTATAGCTATTTTCACAGAACATTCCAGGTATGTATTATGACCAACTTGGAATGAGGATAATAGAACAACTGATACATAACAAAAGGGTCTTATACCTGGAAATGAACAACGGAAATCACTTTCTTAGTATCTTTATTTATATCTTTAGTAGGCATACCGTAATTAAGAAAGTGATTTCCGTTGTTCATTTCCAGGTATAAGACCCTTTTGTTATGTATCAGTTGTTCTATTATCCTCATTCCAAGTTGGTCATAATACATACCTGGAATGTTTTGTGAAAATAGCTATAAGTAGTGAATTTTGTAAAATTGCATCCCGTATCAATCCAGCATTTGATAAAGAAGTAGTACTTCGAAACGTCGTCATGCATATTTATATTAAAATTATGAGAAAATTCTAAATATTGTTTTCATTATATAAATTAATTTTCTGTATACGTAACAATAGAGTACCTGAACGTATTACTTTCGAGAAAGGTACATAATTTAAAAATAAAACAATTCGAAATTTTTGCGAAATACATAAGATAGCCCTACATTATATAACTAATTTGAATCCAAATTCAAATGCACCAATTGAGAGATTTCACTCTACTTTAATTGAGCAATTGAGATGTCTTTCCTCAGAGAAAATTCCTTTTACATCCCGAATCAACAGAGCTATAATGACTTATAATAATTCCATTCATTCTAACTTAGAATACACACCTATGCAAATAATTAAAGGTGATTTGAACTATTCAATTCCTATAGAAAAACAACACAAGAAATAATAGCGGATTACTTATAAACGTATCACGAGAATATGAAAGATATATTTCAGGTAGTAAATAATGCTAAAAACAAAAACGAAGTAAATATTAAAAAACAACATCAATAGACAAGATCGTAAAGATCTACCATACCGATTATGCCGCCCTAGTCGCCCTACTATAAGAGTTTTGTCAAAAAAAGGATAATTCTTTCTTATGTTTTCTTTATTATGGTGAGAAAAAAAAAACTAAACGAAGATAGAACATTTATTCTTAATTCAATACAATATTCTACAATTAACTTGTTGTTTTTGTTTACTAATATGAGAAATTTTTTACTAAATGAGAAATTTGGCTAGCAATTCATTTATTTCATTCAGAATTTGATCTCCTAAATAGTGAGTCATACGACTTGAATCTGATTTCGAGGATTGAATTCTGTGAATGTGTTCCCGCATGACTAAATCAAAGGGTGCTATCATTTCGATTGCTTTTAAAAAATTATCATTATCATGATCATATTATGTTTTTAAGGACCCTCAGAATGCCAGACACTGATGAAATAAATACTTGATTACGCCTATGATTCTTTCTAATATATAACACCATTGCTATTTTTCCGATTCTAACAGTCTCAGTTTCATTTGATCTACACTAGTTTTATTTTTCAACATTTTAATTAATTCTACCAACGATTTCACATTTTTGCTGTTGGAAACACTTGTTTCATGCCTTTTCAATGTTAATGACAAAGGTTTGCAATCAGAAAAACCGTTCAGAGTAGACAAACTACTAGCAGATTTACCAAATAATTCACAACAAAAACAATGTATTGAATCTTTCGCAATAGAGCAAATAAGCTATTCTCTCTTAATTTGCATTTAATATCATTAATTGGTCTATGTTATTACTTTATTAGATATGAAACAGGTGAATATGGGCAAAAACAGCTAGAGTGACAAAAACCCATTTTATTTTCATTGTTTTCTTAATTAAAATTTTTGATTTGAATAAAATTTATCTTTCAAAGAATTTATGGAGGTTTATTATTTTTACTATGTTTCAGACGTATCGGATCATCATTCATCGTCTTTGGTAAACGTAGTGGTGAAGTTGTTTGAAGTATTTCCGTGACCATAGATGCTTTAAAGGATCTGAAACGTCGAGAACAGTGTAAAAAAATAAACATAACAATAATATATAAATATAAATTGAAAAAATACATAAAAATAAAATTTGTTCAATTTGAGCTTAATTTAATTGCAAGTCCCAATACTTCTTCTCTAAACCTTCCAAAAACAGCATTTTTAGCGATCAACCTCACGAACGTCTACGAAGCTACCTACCACTTCATTTTTCACCCATATATGTACAACATGGCCGAATATCACAGTCGCAGTGATTTGAAATATGTAGTCACAGGTGTGATTTGTGATTTCCAAATAACAGTGATTAAATCACTGTGAAATGAAATATCGCTCATCTCTAGAAGTAACGTTGGCCGTGGTTTAGTGTTCATTGCATTTGTTTACTTTGAATAAAAAGGTTATGTTTTCATATTTTTATCCGAGTTGATATTAGTTGTTTTTAGCACAAAATAAGCAACCAACATAAATTTCATGAAAATTGAAGGCAGTGGACGTCCCTGAATAATTACCTGGATTAAAATAACAGATGGCAAACAACTATAATATAAAAATAGGCATTATCTTAATATTTAAATATGATAAGTGTACATACCACAGCATTTGAATATGCAAATAGATTAAGAATGAAAAAGTGAAGTATTGTATTTGAATTTTCAAAGGATTTAGATCATTTTCTCTCAAATGGAAACACCAGAAGTACTACAAAAAAAATTGTACTTTTTGCTGGAACAATTACAAAATATGGCCAGTGAGTTGCCACCGTAAGTTCTGAGATATGTTAATTTTTAAATTATATGAGATTACTATCAGTGTAAAATCTTTCCAGAAAATATCAGATGCGGCTACCAATAGAGCTTCTATCTAGTCTAGCAAATTGTTTATTAAATGATACTATCTTCGAAATTGTAAAAGGTTTACTAGAAATTCAACATGTAACTGAGCAACACTTATATCAACAAAGACTGCAGTACATCAACAATAAGAAATGTAAGTGACTTTTATGTTTTTAAAAATGATAATTACATAAGTATAACTATTACTTGAAATATTGAAATTTCAACAGTTATGATTCGTTTTTTTTTTCTAAATTTGTATTTGTAGTGGAAGAACAAGAAATTTTAAATCGTTTTGAACTTGAACCTATGAAAAAAGTAGAAGAACTAAAAAAACTCATGATGATACAAAAAGAAGATCTCAAAAAGTTTGATATGAATCTTGTATTACAACTGGATGAGAAGGTGAGGAGTTAAAACTAAAAATATGATATGAAAGAATCTAACTTTCATTGAAGGTTTCAGACCAGCAACAAATTTTGGAACAAGCAGGAGTACCTGGTTTCTATGTCACAACCAATCCACTAGAAATAAAAGTGCAGATGTACCTTCTTGATTTTATGCTCAGGCTTAGCAAAATGTCAATTCCTTCTTGGCGTAAATAACATTGCCAGTAATATAAATTGGATTTAGTGTTGCCTTTCCTTGGCAGTACCTTAATATAACAAGAGGGTGAAAAATGGATTTGACATTTTTATATAGAAAAATGTTTTTTAGGTATTTTTATGATAATAGATTAATGCTTTAAGTTTTAGATTAAATGGTAAATATTAAATGAATATAATGAGTTCAATTTTTCAAAATGACTTTTATATGTACAGGGTGCTGGATAACAACATATAGAATTATTTTTTCATTTATTTAAAGAATTTTGTCTCTTTCATTTCCATCAGCTTCGAAATTGTTGCATTACAGGATTATTTTGTTTGATTATGAATGCGGCCCACTAATAGCTCCATAACTAATTGGAAAAAATTTCAAAAACTGAAGTTGATCAAGATACAATCAAAATATTGAGGAAGATATATTCCTCAATATAGTTATGTCCAAGGATATAATTTGTGGAAGAAACTGTTACCATACATATAGTTATTATAATAGCAATTATATTCATTAAGAGAGCGATTGAAACCATGATTTTAAAGGCTTTCATTTCATCCTCTCTGAATGCATCTTCTTTGTTCAGGTATCCATTTAATTCTAGGTTGGCAGGATGCTTTCTGCTCAAACTTAATATCTTATAGTGACCCTCAGTGCGATCTTCGATATTTTTTTATATTTATCTCTTGTAGATCCTTTTGGACTATTTTGAGCCTTTCTGTACAGCATTTACTCTTTGTTATTATATGAATTAGTTTTTTTGCTATTCTGAAATATTTCATCCTGATGAAATGTGCATGAAACTATGCTCATTCTTTTCTGATATCTTCTGTTTTTGTATTTGTTTTTTGATAGTTCAGAATAAAGTAATATATGATATGATAAAATTTTAATTCAATTTTGATAAAAACATTGAAATTGAGGAATGATATATATATATATATATATATATATATATATATATATATATATATATATATATATATATACCGCATATATATATATATATATATATATATATATATATATATATATATATATATATATAAAAGTGATATATATATATATATATATGATATATATATATTATATATATATATATATATATATATATATATATATATATATATATATATATATATATATATATATATATATATATATATATATATATATATATATATATATATATATAAATCTCATGGGTTCTTCTGATTAATGGCTCATATTCTGATATCCTATTCACCGAAAAATCCATTCTAAATACAAAAACAAATTCATTCTCTTTTCGTTAGTCATAAAACTTCGGACAACGTTATGCATTTTAAGACGCCCTTGAAAACATCTGGGAACACTCCTCTAGAAAAGAGAAATCGAGAAATACAGTCACTGTCGTCGCTTCCTTCGACTACCCAACACGTAGAATGCAGTAATATTCCAACCCAATGCATTTGGGAACACTTTTACTTATTTTCAAAAAACTAATGTTCTTTCGGACTAACTTCACAGTAATTGTAAGAAAAATCTTTTTATAGTGCCTTGCCATATAAACTGTTGATTTTTGTACTATTTTAGCCCTGAAGAAGAAAATAAACATTTTCGAAAGCTTGGAAAATACTAAAGAGGCAACTGATTTTCCTGTACTAGACTGCAATCCCAATTAAACACTGAAAATACATATCTACTGACGTTAAACATTCAAATATATATATATATATATATATATATATATATATATATATATATATATATATATATATATACTAGTAATATAGTAAATACTGAGAATATTTTAAATAAAACTCTAAGGGGGCTGTCTACACAAATGTTGTCAATGAGAACGAACCCATCACTTTCGAGAGTGAATATTAAGAGCGTTTCGAAAAATTCGTCGGTCTTGTTGAATGATAATAGGATACAATTGTTTCATCATTATTATGAATCATCAGTCCATATTTAATCTATCAAGAATCGATGATTTTCAAAACGAACATAGGGCCTATACGAGAATGAGGGGAATTGTTTTCAGTCTCAGCACCCTCTATCGGAGAAAAGAATTATAACTCTCCCTAGTGTTCTAGATTCCTACTCATGACAACAGTAGTGCGAATGTAATGCTTTGTAGACATTTCATTCGAACACTACGAAAAACTGTCCGCAATGTGTAAAATGGTCCCATGCCTAATCGCTCCAGATCACGCCACGGCGGACAAAAGTATAGCTAGTTTCAAGATTCACAAATGATTCATACTAGTAAATACTGAATCTCTTAATCGAAATATTTCAAATAAAACTCTCAGGAAGCTGTCTATGCAAATGGTGTCAACGAACCCATCACTTTAGAGAGTGAATATTAATTTATCCCATCCCTGAATATTATTAACTCCCATCCCTGAGAATTTTATTTGAAATATTTCGATTGTATTCTATTATCATTCAACAATATCGATGAATTTTTCGAAACGCTCTTAATATTCAGTCTCGAAAGTGATGAGTTCGTTTTCATTGACAACATTTTTGTAGATAGCTCTCTGAGGGTTTTATTTGAAATATTTCGATTAGGAGTCTCGGTAGTATAGTAGGTACATGCCGATACTCGTTATGCTAGCTACAAATGTAGTATACACTTGTAGCATAATTCATTTTCTAAATATACATACATGGATTGAAATGAACAATATTCAAGATGCTTCAAAGCTGCTTAACTGAATGTTTCGACAAAATTATATTTTATTGAATGAATTTTTGAGTACCTATACACTTTTATATGTAAATATGAGATAATGATGTTAAATGTTCAGGGTGACCTGTGTATACTTGTGCATTACTCCACATTTAATGAAATTTGTTATTCAATCTTCAACACTGGCACAATTTTGCAATCACTATTGTATGTTATATCTAATGTGCATGTATTTGTCTATTATTTCTGGGATACCTCATTGTTTTTCACATAATATATTCATAAGGCTTATCTGTAAAACCTTACGAAATTGCAGCGTTTTTATATCATTATTTAATTGAAATATAAAAATATTGTTTAATTGATTTAATTTTTAAATACGAAAGCAATATCCTAACCAAAACTCAATTGTAAAGTCTAGAGAAGAGAATAAGACCACCGAAGATATAAACTGTAGTTCAAAAGGGTAATAATATATTTAGAGATATTTTGTATGGATCTGTAGTATATTCTTTTGGACCTGTTTTAGCCACTCTGTACCTCATTTACTCTTTATTATTATATCGAATAGATTTTTCGATATTCTGGACTTTTTCATCCTGTAGACATTGTTCCGTTATTGTGTTTGTATTTTGATGAAGTTCGCTCTGAGATCTTTTCATATTAAAACCGCTTCTATTGAAAGGGCCCTTTTGCACATTTTATTATGCATTCAGAAAGTGTTACTTTCCTGATGATCTCAAGGTTGCTTTAGTTAAGCCATCCTTTAAAGGAAAATATTTTTTCAGAATATTTGAGAAGGTTCTGGTTCTCAGGCTTCTCAATTTTTGTCGGAAGTTCAATGTCCTTACTAATGGTCAGTATGATTTTAAAAGAAATGGAGGCGCTGAAACTGCTATTCTCGAGTTGGTAGATGCTTTTCTTGTAGAGCTTGAAAATGATGAAATTACATGTTCGATTTAACTAAGGCCTTAGACTCTATTGTGCATACGGCCTTACTAGCTGGCCTTGAGCTGTGTGAGGTTAGATATATCTCCTTGAGGTATATTGAGAGCTACCTGAGCAATCGCCGACAAAAAGTTGTTCTGATAACAGTTCACTTTACAGTTACAGTAACTTGTTGTTCATTTCCCTGAGGAGCGACACCTTACTAGAGGCGTTTCTTATGGCAGTGTGCTGGGACCATTGCTTTTTACTGTCGTTGTGAACTCTCTCTGCTATAAAGATTTGTAAGTCACCTAATTTTAAGTCGATTTTTTAATGCTGATGACAGCTATTTTTTGGTAATACCAAGGAATTTCTCGATACTTAAAGAAAATTAATATCCATAATGAAACAATATTTAGAATTTTCTCATAATTTTAATACAAATACGCATGACGACGTATTAATCCAGCATTTGATAAATAAGTAGTACTTCGAAACATCGTCAAAAATATGAGAAAATTCTAAATATTGTTTCATTATAGGTACTTATCATACATTTATTTCCCGACATATTGAAAACTTACGAGACCTCACGAGACGGATCTTATCACAAAGAAATAAATTAATTCATGTTTCAAGTTCATCACATTTATAGGTTGTATATTATTTATTTACTCGCTTACACTGTTTAAGCGCCCTTAATTATATGTTATGTGTATAATATAACATATGTTCCTATCAATCAGCAGATTTTCAAGTTACTTTGTATTGGGTACCGGAATGCGTTTCCACCACCGAAAAATCACGCACTATTGATAGTTTGTTACGTAAATCAAGCACTTGAGTTTCAGTATCACAATTTTATCTACAATTTGGTGTAAAATATACTGCATAAATAGAACGTTTTCATATTTTGATATCTGTAATATAAAAATGAATCGCAAAATGTGTTGGTAAGCACATAACTCAACAACACCTGGACCAATTTTGCCAATTCTTTTTTTAAAATGTTCGTTGAAGTCCAAGGATGGTTTTTACGGCGAGAAAAATTCGAATAATTCCCGGAAAAAACCCAAAACAGCCCATTTCTTTTTCACATACAAACAAAATTTTCTAAACTAAAATGTAGAGTCAACGGCTGGACCGATTGGACGTTATTGTCAAGGAAAAAATTAAGAAAATTGCTTGTAAAATTAGAAAATTTAAGAATACATAATTGATAATATAAGTAAGAAATAAATATTAATTCTCAAAAAGAGGATGTAAAAGAACTGAATATCTTATCACACATTGCGGTTAGTTTAGAGTCATCACGACTAATATTAAAACTTCAATTTAATATAAAATTTTGGTAAGTTTAAACAGACTAACATACACGTTACTAACATAGCACGTGGCATATTAAGTTATAAAGAAGAATACATAGTTTTCATTGATTTACAGTGAAATTTCATTTTTAAAAATGATAGCTGTACAAGTCGCAGAACTCGCAATACAGCAAGTCAAAGATATAAAAAAGCAAGTCAAACTGATGAGCAACGCGAAGCTCGGAATGAAGTTGAACGGAATCGATGGAATCGAAATTAATATGAAAAGGTTGCGTTTAAAACTCCTATCCACCTGCATTGAATTATAACGTTGAAATAGACAACAGTTCACAGCAAATCATTGCTATTGGACCAATGAACGTTGTGTGTTAATAATAATAATAATATTTATTTGTTTCGAAAATATCTATACAAATGGTTGTACAAATAATATGAAAAAAGTCAAAATGTAACAAGACATAAACAAATGGTATCACAAATGATTTTTCGCGCTGAAAACCCTGTATTCCTCGATGTTGTACGGCTCACATTCTAAAATGAATTCATAGATGCTTCTCGTGAATATTTTAAAGTGGGATATAACCCGAAATTTTTTAGGTAGATAATTGAAAAGTCGGATGGCCATATACTCCACACTCCTCTCCCGATATGTGCTGTTATGTATGGGGAAGAGGTAAGTTTGGATTTGTCTGGTGGCATTTATGTTTACATACTGACAGAAAAGATGATTGTGTTTGTGAATAAACAGCAACAACCTGTATATGTAAAGTCCATGTGCTGTAAGGACGTTTGTCTTCCTAAATAAGCCACGACAAGACTGACGATAGCTGAGCCTGAGTAAAGTTCTTAAAGCCCATTTCTGTGAGACGAAAATACGATCCATCCAAGTAGAGCTGCCCCAAAATATTATACCATAAGACATGATCGATTGGAAATTTGAAAAGTAGAGCAGCTTCAATGTCTCAAAACCAACTTGATCCCTCAGCATATACAGAGTATATGTCACACCATTTAATTTCTTTTTTAATTGCTCGATATGAGATGCCCATTTCAAGTGCTTGTCCAGGATAAGACCAAGAAACCTTGCAGAGTCACTCACCTCAATCTCCAATGCGCCTAAAGTCCCAGGAAGAGCTCTCTTCGTTTTATCAGTGCAGAAAAATACACATTCTGTTTTCTGTTGATTCAGAACCAATCTATTGTTATTGCACCACTGGGTTCATCACATACGATTTTTGCGCACTCTAATGACACCATCTGAACATCTGAGGATTTTACGAGAAAGTTCGTGTCATCGGCGTACATTATAGGTTTGCTTACTTCCAGGGAGGTGATCTGTGGAAGTGAATTTATATATATAATAAATAAAAGAGGGCCCAGTATGCTGCCCTGAGGTACACCAGTCTTAATTACTTTTTCTTTTGATGAGAAGACACCATTAATGGTTGTTATGAGAACCCTCTGTGTCCTGCCACTGAGAAAACTTCGAATGAGTTTCAGCTGGTTATCTCTAACTCCAGAGGCCTCGTCACGTTTTAGGAGTAGGTTATGATCCACGGTATCGAAGGCCTTTGAAAGATCGAAGAATAGTGCCACAGGTATTTCCCCCTTCTCCATTGCTATCACGACAGCGGTTATCAGCTCGTAGATAGCAGTCTCTGTGCCCTTCTCCTTGACGAATCCATGTTGGCATGGCGAAATTATTTTGAATCTATTGAAGAAGCTGAGTTACCTGTTTACTAATATTCTCTCGAATATCTTTGAGAATGAAGTCAAGATGCTTATTGGTCTGTAATTTTCCAGACTTTCGGGGTCTCCTCTCTTGTAAACAGGTTTGATAATGGCAATCTTTAATTGGTCTGGAAACGTACCCTCTACGAATGCACGTTGTATAATATGCGCTAAAGGTCCTGCCACAATGTCAATCGACCCTTTTATGACATTGATGGGGATTTCATCATGGCCATATGAACTACTGTTCCTCAGAGATCTGATAACAGATGCTACCTCAGACTCGGAAACATCAAACACAAAGAAGGATCCCCCTTGATTTTTTGTCCCAACCCCAGTTGCTTTGGAACATCCGGGTGTCTCTCCATGTATAATGGGAATTGACCTTGTGAAGTATTCATTATATATACAAGGCAAAGTTTAATTGTTATTCATAAGAAAATACGTCCAATGATGCGACAAAATATTGTGCGAAGAGTCAATTCAAATTCAAAAGACGCTATTGGTACAGCCACTTAAGCCACTATATTCATTGGTTTCCGGGAATGGACTAAATTCTGAACATTTTTTTGACTTATATCCAGCAAATATCTCATAAAATTAATAATGATATATGGAACAAGTACTTGATACGAAATTAGGAACAAGCCGTTCAACTAAAGAACGGACAGGTTAATAACTTTCAATACTCAATCGTTTTAATATAGGAATTTTTTGATAATTCGCCCGATTTGAAATTACAGGAAGTATTGCAGTCCCTTCGTAAGTGAGTAAGTCCCTGGCTCCACACGGGATAAATATTGAAAACAAGATAGTGTAGCAAAAATAGTAGAATATGTCTCTCTGGGTTTTTGAAAAATATTCGATAAAAATAAATGGGCATAAAAAGTTCGCCGGGTCAGCTAGTGCACAATAAACAGAGCGATCCAAAAACACGTGCATCTCACACACTTCGCGATAACTATAGTCGATAGTGATGTTGGAAAATAATAAACAACAGTTTATGGGCATTACCTATGTGCCATACTCACACCACAAATAATTACCTCTCATTTCGAAATCGTAAACTGTTATTTAAAATCGAAAGTATCAACCAATACTTCAGAAAACTTGAGAGTTTTCAAAGACTAAAATTATTTTCTATGTTAACAACAATCTGTTTTTTGTCTCTTGGTTTTGTGCCTGGCCTTGGTAGCTTGTCACTTATAACGAAAAGAAAAAGAAAATAACTGCCTTTTTTATGTTTACGACATGCGTTCAAGTGTGACAGTTTTTTGAATATGACGGCAGTTGTAACAGTTAAATTTAAAAGGAATAATAGAATGGCATCTGATTAGTACATAAGCATCAATTCTTTTGAAAATACTTGCATCTTTACTGTATTATTGGAAATATGTTTTTTCAGGTTGGTATATTAGTTAAATGTGAAGTTTTCTTGATAATTTTAAATTTCGTAGGTTTCTCCAGTTAGAAGCTCTAAGCCGAATGTTTCGAAACCACTAAAAACTGAAGAAGATGAAATTGCAACTTTAACTTTGGCTCCTTTTTCTTCAATTCCGAAACTATCTTTTCATAATACCCTCATCAACACATCATACAAAATTCAACTTATACTAACAAATCCGCGTCCAATTCCCGTGAAAGTAAGTAAAAGTTTTTCCATAAAATTGAAAAATGTATAATGATTATATGATTTTTGTTCATCTTGCAAATATTTGTGTTAAAGTAGTGCGTGTGTTGTGTGATTATAATGTACAATACATTATGTAGGTATAATCTAAAATACAGTATTCTTATAACATTTAGTTGAAATATTGAAATTTTTTTGATTTTGACATTATCTTTCTAACAAATGGGAAATTAAAGATGAAACTGTTTTCTGTTGAAATATATATCTTTGGGAAATTTTTATTTAACGGTATTTTTTTCTGTTGGGCAAACGGTATAACAGTATATCGTAGTCAAATTATTTTATTAATTTTGATCACCTAAGTAGAATAATAGAAATTGATTTTGTAGGTGAACGTTAGTTTTGATGGCTCAGAAGATATCAATTTATCACTAAGTTGGAATGAAGAAGTTATCGAAGGAAATTCTGATAGTATTTTAGAGATAGTTTGGTGTCCAATACAGGGATATTCTTCAAGACATTCTCTTAGGTTGACTTGTCAAAAGCAGATATGGAATATTCCAATAAGTTTCAAGAGTTTATCTCCTAAGGTAAACTGTTTTACAAGTAGTGTTGATTTAATTTAAGTTTTTAAAAATATTCTACCATTTCATAATATCGGTGTAATTTCTAATATTTTACCTATATAAATATTTCAAATAATGGAGCCTTTTTTCCACAGAAATGTAAGCAAAAGAAGAAAATTAGTACAACTTTAGTGAAGAAAAGATCGCCGATCACAAAATTGGATTTAAAGAAAAACTCACAAAAATTATCAACTACATTTAGAAGAACTCTGAACCCAAATCCAGCATGGAACAGTACACCCTATTTACCAGAATCAAGAAAAACAATATACGACAAGGAAAATATTGCAAATGAGATGTCTGAAAGTTTTGTCTCTCCTAGTAATATTTTGTTTCACCTACATCCTCCTGAAAATATCCGTAGGTGTACATATGCAGTCAATAAATCTAAATCACCAAAAAAGAAGTTATCCTCTCCGGAATCTTTTGATAGTTTAGAAATTAATTCATCTGAATTGCATTCAAGTCCAGCAAAAAATAGAACTGTTTTGAAACACATTAATGGAAATAATAGCCCTACACTTGAAGAATTGTTATTGTACCAAAAGTCCAGTCCTCTATCATATAGGGGTACTCCTGTGATCAATACTTTTTTACCTAAACGTGTGTCTACCGAAAGAAAAAAAGATTATTTACAAGTTTCCCCCAATGAAAGTTCACATGTCAACCGAAACTTATCATTAGAATTGAAATCGATGTCACAGTGTACATTACCAAATATAAATATCAGTTCAGAAACTCATGTTATTGGAAATTTAAGTTTTGAATCATCAGAAAGAATCATAGATAGTAATACTTATGTTAAACAAAATATTAGTACAGAAACTTTTACCAAATATGAAATTGAAACGACACATGGTAAATACTCACACAGTCCCCTCAGAAATGAGATTAAAGGGATTGTAAATATATCCCCAGTACCATATGATAAGAAATTTGTTGAGGTTGGAATAAACTCTAGTCAAGTCAATGAAAACATATTTTTCTCTAATAAAAGAAGCCCTTCAATCAAAAGTCGTAACTTCCCCAATGAGAGGAGTGTGGAAGATAAAGAGTTTATAAAAAGTTTGAGACTCAAAAGGAAATCTGATATAAAATTAACAGCAGCTTCTCCATCTAAAAGACAAAATTTAACACCTGAAACATGGTCAAAAACTGGATGTGCATATGGTCCAAGAATTAATAAACAAAGTTCAAAACTACTTCAAATTGGTACCCCTACTAAAGATCATATAAATGCAACTAAAAGTGTATGTTATAAAGAAACAAAAACATTAGCTATTAATGATCCATTTATATTGGCAGCAACAATTTCATTTGATCCATTTTTGAATAATACAATTTATATAGATCAAGAATGGATAGAACAACAAGAAGAACGTTTCAAAAGGTGGTTCAATATGCTTTTAACTCCACCTAGTGAATTAAATGTGGAGGATGAGGGCCATAATATAGATGCTGCAAAGTTGTGGAGAGAGTGTACTCAGAAGGAAGTTGCTCTTGCACCGACAAAAGAAGTTATTTCAAATAAATACCACACTGTAAGTAGATTAGAGTTTCTACGAAAAACAGCAATGAAATTTTATATGTCTGAAGAAATACAAATAGTTCTTTCGAAGATTGGAACAGCTATTGAAGTGGGAAAATTAGAAATTCGGCAGGATAAAAATGTTCATTTAGATTTGAGCCTTCAGTCAAATCTCATGTCCCTTATTTTGAGTTACAATCCATTATGGCTCAGAATTGGTTTGGAGACAATTTATAAAGTCAAGTTACAATTAGCATCTAATTCTGATGTTTTGGGTTTGAGCAAATTTCTTTATGATAGATTTTTTAAAGATCCATATTTATCAAAAAAGTATAAAAGTGTTCACAGTTTGAAGTATAACTCAGAAATAAAAAAATTTATTTTGAGGAAATATTTGACATTAGTGTACTTTTTAGACAAGGCTAAAATGAAGGCTCTAATAAGCCATGATCCATGTTTATTCCGTAGAAATGCTGTTGTTAAGGAGAGTAAGGATATGCTCATACATTTTGCAAAAGATACTATTACTGGTGGAGTAGGGGATGTAAATAGATACTTGAAGTATTTTGGATATGTAGTGAATCACAAGCAGCTTTATATTCATGAGTATGACTATGCAGTCATCAATCTTGGAGGTGATTTGAGGGATGGTGTGAGGCTAACAAGGGTGATGGAGATTATTTTAATGAAAAATGATCTAACTGAACAACTGAGAGTTCCTGCTATATCTAGATTGCAAAAAATTCATAACGTTAAAATAGTATTTAAATCTTTAATTGAGCATGGATATGACATTCAGCATGAGATAGAGCCTTACCACATTGTCGATGGGCATAGAGAAAAAACTCTTTCATTTTTATGGCAGATTATATACAAATTCCAAGCTCCATTAGTACTGAAAAGTGTTAAACATATACAGGTTTGGTGGAGAAGTTTACCAATACAAATTAAGCGTAATAAATTGAGGAAGAATTATGAGAGGAAAGTCGATTCAGCAATTAAAATTCAAAGATGGTACAGACGCAAAGTTCTGAGTGTTAAATTATTAACATTTTCCAATCTTTTGAAAGAATATCTATATCGTTTGAAACGAGAAAGAGCGGCTACGAAGATTCAGAGTTATTTCAAAATGTACATTCAATTTAAAACATATGCAAAAATAAAGACCTCAATTTTAAAATTACAAAAACAGTGTCGAGCATGGCTTAATGGTGAGTGCTATCGTAAAAAAGTAACTGCTGCGATTGTTTTGCAAAAGAATGTAAGAAGATATTTAGCTAGATCGAAATATGTACAGTTGAAGGAAAGTGTCCTTACTATAGAACAACTGTATATAGCCAAAAAACTGATGTTAAGGGAAAAGCAACATTATCAACAACTCAAAAGTTCTGCTACTTTGATTCAACAATGGTATAAGGCTAGTATTATAGCAAAAACAGTTAGGGATGACTATTGTAAACTCAAGAAATCAGTTTGTTTTATACAAGAAAAGTTTAAGAGCAAACTATTAATGAAAAAAGCAGTTAATGAATACCAGACCATGAAATCATCAATTATATTAATACAGATTTGGTATAGATCAATTAAAGTGATGAAGGGGTTGAGAAATGATTTCTTACAAAAACGAAATTCTGTTAGAACTATTGAGAACTACTTCATAGCGTACCGAGAAATGAAGAATGCTAGGAAAAATTATCTTTGTTTAAGGAGAAGTACAATTGTGATACAGATGTATCTTAAAGCTACTCTCAAAATGAGAAAAGAGCGTAAAGAGTTCCTTTCTTTAAAAAAGGCATCCGAACTTATCAAGTCCAAATATAAAGCAAACAAATTGATGAGGATCGCTAAACAAAACTTCCAAAATCTCAGGCGAGCTGCAATTTTTGTACAAAGACGATTCCGGGCAAATAAGTTTATGAAAATTGAAAGGACTTCATATTCTCTGCTTAAAGGAAGCACGATGAAAATACAAAGATATTTTAGAAGTTATATTCTCATGAAAAGGAATAGAAGGTCATTTATACAAATGAAAGAAAGTGCAAATATCATTCAAAAAAGATACAGAGCATATAGGGCAATGTGTTTGATCAGAAAAGAATATTGCATTTTCAAAAATACAGTAGTCTTTGTGCAAAAAATGTTTAGAAATAAAAGATTGATGAAAATGCAAAGAAAAAAGTTTTTAGAACAGAAAAATAGTTGCATAAAAATTCAACAATATTTTAGAGGCTATCTACAAATGAAAAAAGAAAGGCAACAGTATTTAACACTTGTCGGGATTGCTTGCTTAGTGCAACAAAAATATAGAGCAAAGCGATCCATGGCAATATGTAACAAACAATATATCAAATTGAAAGAAGTGACTATTATGATTCAGCGGAGATTCAGAGCAAATAAACTTATGCATACTCAGAAAATTGCCTACTTGCATTTAAAAAGTACTGTTAATTTTATCAAAACGAAATATATAGCCAAACAGATGATGATAAGAGCTCAGAAAGATTTTCAAAAACTTAAAAAAGCTGTTATATTAATCCAAAGAAAGTACAGAGCAATCAAATTGATGAAAAAAGAAAGAATCTTTTATCTACAGCAGAAAAAATCTGCCATTATCATTCAGAAATACTTCAGGATGTGGAAGCAAAGAAAAATATATTTAAGGATAATAGTATTAATAACCAATTTCCAAAGATTGTACAGAGGTCATAGGACCATGTTGTTAGCTAAAAATAACTATGAAAATCTAAAGAAAGCTGTTATATTAGTTCAAAGGAAGTACAGAGCTAACAAAATTATGAAATTTCAAAGGTGTTTATTCTTAAAACAAAGGGAAGCTGCAAACATCATTCAAAATAAATTCAGGAGTTACTTATTAATGAAAAAGTATAGGGAACAATACATGACAATAAAATCTAGCGCAGTTATTATACAGAGGAGATATAGGGCTCATAAACTTCTATTGAAGGAATTTAATAATTATCAAAAAATCCAGAAATCAACTTTATTCATCCAAAGACTATTTAGAGCAAATAGAATTATGAAAATTGAAAGAGGCCTTTACGTCCGACAAAGAAATGCAACCATTGTTATTCAGAGATACTTCAGAAGTTATTTGTTGATGAAAAGGGATAGAGCGAGATATACCCAAATAAAAAAAAAAGTTCTTATTATAGAGCAATGGTATGCAGCGTATCGAAACATGTTAAGTGCCAGAGAGAAGTTTATTGCTTTGAAAAAAGGTGTAATTTTGATTCAGACTAAATTTAGAGCCAATAAGTTGATGCAAAAGCAGAGAAAATCTTTCTTAAATATGAGAACAAAATGTATTATCATTCAACGTTATTTTAGAGGTTTCATTTTAATGAAAATGGAAAGGAACCAATTCCTACAATTGAAAATGGTGGTTGGTATGGTGGAACAAAAATATAAAGCAAAGAAATTAATGGAAATTTCTAGAGCAACATACGTGAAACTAAAGGAAGTGACAATATTTATACAACGCAAATATCGTGCAACACAGGCTACCAAGTTTCAGAGAGCAGTTTTCATGAAACAAAAGGACGCTGCTGTGAAGATACAGAGGTTCTTCCGTGGATATCAGCAAATGAAAATATGCCGGACCTATTTCCTGAATTTAATCAAATCAGTACGCACGATACAAAGATATGGAAGAGGTTTCTTAGTAAGAAGAACGTATGCTCCTTTATTAACAGCAGAAGCAAGAGAAGAAAGAAGAATACGAAAAATTCAGGAAACAGCTGCTATAAAAATACAGGTCAGATATATAATCATTTTTAAGTTTTTTCCTGACATGATGACTGATAAAGCAAAAGCTGATATCTGATGCATTAACTTTAATATTTTTTGACACATATAACCACTCATTATAAATAATTAGACATTGAGCTTTATTATTAGTATATTAATATTTACTGAATAACTTGGTTGAACAGTGTTCTGACGAATGACTACATATGACTAGGCTCAATGTTGTGGTGGACAATATGTTCTTGGATTATCCCACTATATGTTATTTGAAATCAATGCTTACAACTAAATGCTTTCTTCATTTTTAGTTATTCCCCCCTTTGATCTTGATTAAAATTTTTGAAAATATATCAGTCGTGTAGTTATGGAAATTAACACATAAAAATGAATCTTGAAAAGAATAAACCAAGTTGTGATATAATCAGATCATGTATCATCATTAATGTCATGTTTAATATTATACAAGGCATGCTTGGCTATGGCAATATCTAATTCGAATGGTTTGTTTTTTAAAGTTTATAAAATCTACTTTGGTATCGCCACATTCATCGTATTTTCCGAATCCTATCGCGGAATGTCCGCAACGTTTGGTCATTATTTAATGTATGTATGTATGTTTACAACTTTATTATATGAAAAATTTATAAAAATGGCTATTGACCTTGAGGTCCTTCAGCCTATTTAATTTATAGTGTTATTTAAATTGATTAATAATAATTATTAAAAAAAAAATGGATTAGTTCATAACATGCTATGTTACTGCTTCAAGTAGCGTCTCAGTTGGGAATTTTCTTCGTACATGTTGTAGGGATTATGGGACATCGGTAAAATATCTTCCACTTTGTTCAGTATTGTATGGAATTTTCAGTTAAGTTTCTGAAGCCGATTTTTTATTGGTTCTATGTTTTCGAATACAGTAGCTTATTAGAGGGGTTGTTTACTCCGTCAGTGGATGTCTTATTCTTATAATGTTACAAGGAGCTGATGTCTCTGCTACCTCTATATTATTAAGCGAGTACATTTTACAGTTTGCATATATGGTGTGTGCATATTCTAGTATAGGTCTGTCTGTGGTATTGTATATTTTAATTCCACCGTTCATACTTATTCCTCTGTTTACATATGTTAGGCATCTGAAATGTTTTGCTCTCGTTATTGTTTTCTTATTCATTGACGCTATGTGAGGATTGAAATTTAATTTACTGTCTGACAGTACTCCCAGATATAGATGATGATGGTATATTCATTCCGTTTATTGTTACTGTTGGTGACTTTAGTGTGATTTTATGGTTGTAAATAATGTATTGGCACTTACTAGGATTTGGTTTTAGTCATCACTTTGATAATCATTCATTTGTTTTGTCCATCAGTTCCTGTATTTAATTTATAGTGTTATTTAAATTGATTAATAATAATTATTAAAAAAAAAAATGGATTAGTTCATAACATGCTATGTTACTGCTTCAAGTAGCGTCTCAGTTGGGAATTTTCTTCGTACATGTTGTAGGGATTATGGGACATCGGTAAAATATCTTCCACTTTGTTCAGTATTGTATGGAATTTTCAGTTAAGTTTCTGAAGCCGATTTTTTATTGGTTCTATGTTTTCGAATACAGTAGCTTATTAGAGGGGTTGTTTACTCCGTCAGTGGATGTCTTATTCTTATAATGTTACAAGGAGCTGATGTCTCTGCTACCTCTATATTATTAAGCGAGTACATTTTACAGTTTGCATATATGGTGTGTGCATATTCTAGTATAGGTCTGTCTGTGGTATTGTATATTTTAATTCCACCGTTCATACTTATTCCTCTGTTTACATATGTTAGGCATCTGAAATGTTTTGCTCTCGTTATTGTTTTCTTAAATTTAATTTACTGTCTGACAGTACTCCCAGATATAGATGATGATGGTATATTCATTCCGTTTATTGTTACTGTTGGTGACTTTAGTGTGATTTTATGGTTGTAAATAATGTATTGGCACTTACTAGGATTTGGTTTTAGTCATCACTTTGATAATCATTCATTTGTTTTGTCCATCAGTTCCTGTATTTTGCTAGTGCATTATTTCTCTATTGTGTTAAAGTAGTAGTAAGCTGTAAAGCAGCGCAGACAGGGGTGATCCTTGTTCTGAGGAGAAATATCTAGATGCTGTATCGTATATTCTTATTTATATAGTAGACCCTTGTGCCACGTGCTATTAAATGCTTTATTTATGTCTAGAACTAGAATTTCAGTTGTATTCATATTGTAAGTGGGTGTATAGTAGATTTGTTGTTGCGGAATCCAAATTTCAAAGCGGGAATAATCATTTCATGATATTGTTCTTATTTTGTTTTGATGATTTTTGCAATAATTTACCAAGTACAGGTAGGTTTTTATCCGAAGTCGTTTTTTTTTTATCCAGGTTAGGTTTTGCAATTGCCGTAGTAGTGCCAGTTTTCCAGATTTGAGGGAAAATATGGTTGTTTATATCACATCATTCAAACATTTGAATGATGTGATTGTGAATGTCTTGGTTTAGTTTCGTCATAATATTCCAGATTATCTGATCTATTCCTGGTGCACTATTCTTACTTTTATGAAGTATTTCAAAGTATGGTCTCTTCTTTTTAGTTTGTACCATTCATCAACACGTGTTTCCGTTTTTTTTTATCGTAGTTTATATTATCCTCATTTAAACGCATCTAGGAAATGTGTATCAAAAAGGTCTGTTTTCTCCTGTTCTGTTGTATTCTTCATAATTATCTTCTTACATTGGTATTTCCTGATAATTTTTGTATTTTAATAGTTTGTTCAGGATATTCTGTGTATTGTTGGATAACTTTTTGGATGTTCTTATTGCATTCATTTATTTTAGTTTTGAAGCTGGGATTAGGGTAGCGCTGGTATTTCCTGTACATTTCGTTTTGTCTTGATCAGACTGATTATGAAAGGAAACAGTTCATGTAAAAACGGATGATGCTTCGCCATTGGTGTATACTTTTTGAGAGTTTATTGTTGAATAATGTGATGTAGTTTTCATTAATTTCTGTATGCATCTCTTCGTTAACGTTAATCATTTCACAATTATTATATATGGGGTATTCTCTCTCTTTGGTTGCTATAGTTTCAATGTCCATGTCCAATTCAATAATACATTCATGACATCATCGAATATACGATGCATTTTAGGCGAAACTAGTTTTAATTTTAGTGATATCAACACTTGTTTTTTTCTATTCAATATTGATTTAGAAAGAAATACCTCAAGATTGACAATTATATTAATTTAACAAGAAAAAGCGAAAGAAATCAAAAGAATTGTTTTAACAATCTTGTTGTCTAAATGTATATGTTCATTTATTTCCTGTTGTAAAAAACATTTAACGCTCTTTACAAATCTCAAATTTTTAATGTTCCAGATATAAAATAAATATAGAGGAATATTTAAAAAAATAAAATTACTAATTCAAATTTAAAATTTTTTCGTCAATGTGTAAAATATAAGAAAAAAAATTTCAGGCTAATTGGAGAGGATATATACAGAGGTCAAAGGATGAAAATAACTTGAAGTTGATTCGAAAAAGATGTAAGGATGCCCAAACTAATGCGCAACCACAGCATTCCTTGGAAAGACGGAGTGAACAGGCATTGGAATTATTAGTGAATGAGGATATAACGATACCACTTATTATTTCCGCATTGAGCGACTTTGGTGAGTTTCTAAAGCTGCACATTTGAATGTGGTGATAAACACTGTTCTTATTGAAGTACCGCAAATTATACTTCATCAGTATTTCTCATTTTTTTCTAATACTAATATATTTTTTCAGAATATGTAACTAGAAGAAGTCAAGTCATATGTAGAAACGTAGGTCCTATTTTACCGGAGCAGCTTTATTTATTGATTAAATCTGTTGCCCGGTCTCTACCAGAGATACAGATTAACGTTTTGTCAACTTATATACTTATAAATTTGTGCAAGTATCCACCTACAACTGCTTTAACTTGGTTTCCCGAACATTTAGACAGCATGTTAAATATTATGATCCATTGGTGCGATAAGGAAGAAATGGTCTTTCCAAGTCTATGTACATTATTCTGGTTGTTTGCACACAATAGAGAGTACAAGCAAGTTATTTTAGAGTTGCCCTACTTGCATCAAAAACTAATAAAAATAAATGGTTTGGTTGTGAGAAAACAGAAAATGGTCATCAGATCTGTAACTAAATTGTCTAACTCTAAATTTCATTCAACAAAATATGTTAAATTACCTGGCTTAAAACCTGATTGGGGCTTTGACTATCCAGATCGCCCTAGAACATTTATTAATTCTGTTCATGCCATACAGTGTCTTCAAGAAATCTTAAAATAGACTTAATTGTATACACGTTGATAATTTTAAGAAATAATTATTCAAATGTTTTATATTACAAGTTTTTATTAAAATGATTTTTCTATATTATACTGAAGTTTTTTTTGCCAACAATTATTCTTAAGGTTTATGTAAAATTGAATTGATTTTCATTAATTACCTTTAGTCAGTTATCTAATATTAGTAACAAACACTAGTTTCCCTATGGTGATAATACAATTTACAATTATAATATTCTATTCAAAAACTGAGGGATGAAACAATAGTAAAATAAATTAAAAATTTTTATATAACAGGTATATTTAACAACATTAGTACATTTTCAAAATAAAATAATTTGTTAATAAATAACCTTTAAAGAAATCAACATAGTGGTACATTGTCAGAATCACAATTCAATACAAGCTAGTCAAAAGAAATAGTTGGCTTTAGAGCAAAAAAAAAAAAGATTAAATCAATAATAGATAGAATTCATTAAAATAGGTATATCGAAAATTATAAACTTGATAACATAGATTCACTTGTAATTGGAGATTTAGGAATGAATTGAATGGGTGGCTTATTCATATTCTTAAGATTATGAAATTTCAGCAATTTTTGAAGTAAATACAAAATTTGACAAGAAAATCTTCAATAGAAATATATAAAATATGCTTTTTTTATGCATAAATATAAACCAAACTATAAAGTCATTAGAAGTTGTAACTCAATAAATAAACTGATATATAAATTGAAAAAATTTTAACTAAACTATAAAGTCATAAAAAAATTGTAAATTGAACTTGAAAATTTGATTAAGTTTTCAAAGTTAGAAAAAATATTTTCCAATTTTTCAGTAATGAAAAAAAAATACAGAGTAAAAAAAGAGTACATATAATGGTAATTGTATGTTCAAAAGTAGAAGGAATTGATCTAAACAATGCAAACAAAATTTTAATGAAGAGATTGAATGAATAAATAAAAAACAGAATTATTACAATGTAAATAAAAATACTTACTCAATGCATGAAATAATTTTAGCAATATATTTTGTTTGAATGAAAAATTGAAGATATTTAATGATTATAAAAAAAACTTTTATAAGCAATTAGTGAAAAAATTTATAAAAAAAATTAAAATAAAAGAACCTTATAAATTGTTGTGAATAAAATTTTTTTACTCCAAAGTAAATGATCATATCACTATTGTTATATATCATCTAATAAATTTTCCAAATTTTCATTCATGTAACAATGCCTTAATTTTTAGTATGCCCACTTAATTAAAATAAGGAATTTGATCAATTTACCAATGTAAATCCAGTAATTAAGTATTTCATATACAAAAATATACACTAGCTAACACAATAATCTACAGAGTAATTCCTTAATTTGATTTAAATTTAATTACTAAAAATTTATTCATCAACATTTGATCAAGTCTTATCAATTTTTGGCTTAATTGTTTTTCAATGTATTAGTTCCATATGAAGATGATTTCTTAATATCGGATACATTAAGAAGATTATTCATCAGGTAGAGAACTGAAATGAGTGTATCATTAGCATCATATATATATTCACAACAAGGTGCTTACCTGATATGAAACTATTCAAATGTTTTCTATAAAAATTGGCAAAGAACTTATGGAAAAATTTATCTTGAATGTAACGCCCTGTATATCATAAACCTTTCAGGTTCCAAATTTTAAAATCACTTTTTGTAGATTACCTTATACCTACGATTTATACCTATTGAGATATTTTTTTTATATATAAAACAATTGTCTGGTGCAGACTTTCACATTCAAAATTCTATGTGAACATCGCCAATACCATATAATAATTATCTTGTTGGATTGATTAGTAGGACATTCAAGATAATTGGTGATGTGTTCAAACCTCCTCTTTTGTATACACGGTTTTTAATAGAATGATGAAAAATTCAAGATCAACAATGTAAAATTCCTAATTTTTTTTAGATATGAAAGAACAATATTTTCATTCTTTTACACAATTCTGAGACAGAAAATATTGGTTTATGTTCACTTACCTATACCCAATCTTGAGCGTTTTTGAGATGTATTTGGAAATATTGATTCAATTCAGTCTTATTATCGCTGTACAGTGCGATAGAAGTCTTATATGATAGTTAATAGTATTTAATTATGACAGGTAATTACACACCCTGCTGAAATGAAAGGCTGAAATAATTTTTTAATACATGTTGATATCTCAAAAACGGTTAAGGTTGGGTATTTATAGGGAAGATAACATAAATTGCCTCATAATCTGCCTTAGAAATAAGTCTACAAATGAAATATGCTTGTTTCATTTGAAAAAAGTTTCTGACATGTCACATGAGGGCTCAGTGGTGCTGGTGGGTTTTATTGCCCGTTTGTGGGTCGTTCGTTAAGTACAAACACAGAGTGCTTTTGAAAATACAACTAGCATCCAATAGAACGTCACCAATTACCTTGATTGTCGTACTAATCAATCTGACAAGAAGTTTTTTATTTGGGATTGGCGATGTTCAATGTGAAGATAATATGCACCTGTCAATTTTTTATTAATAAAATTAATATCTCCACAAGTATAAATTTAAAGTATAGAGTATTCTACAGATAAATGGACGTCAAAATTTAATATTGAATCGAAAAAGTTGATAATATGCAGGATGTTACATTGAAATAACAAAGTTGTTCACTTCCGATATAACCGGAAGTGGCATGTATGTCGAAATATTTTACGTACATTTGCCATTACTGTTTCCCATCGATGACAATTTTTATAGAAATTGTGTTCGCAGTATCTAATATATAGACAGTGTTCATTCGATATATATATATATATATATATATATATATATATATATATATATATATATATATATATATATATATATATATATATATATATCCAACGACTCTCGAAAGTGATGGGTTCGTTCTCGTTGACAACATTTGTGCAGACAGCTCCCTGAGAGCTTTATTTGAAATATTTCGATTAAGAGTCTCAGTATTTACTATATATATATATATATATATATATATATATATATATATATATATATATATATATATTCTCAATATAATATATATAATAACAATTCTCAATATTTCGACACTTTTTTATGTCTTCTTGAGGAGAAAAAAGAAGCTGCAAAGTAATGACTACAATGATCAAATTCAATACATACAAAAATATATAACTACTTACAATTAGAGTTTTTGCAGTCACGATAACGGAACTAAAATTTTTTTAACAATAAAGTCTATTATTTTATTTACACTGATACCCTACATGTTCATAAACTGAATGGTCAGAAATTTCATCACCCTAGAAAGCTGAAGGCCAGGCACTTGTGTGTGGGGTGTACATTGTTGATCGTAAAATTTTTAAACCATTGGCCTAGGAAAATAGATGATTAAATAGGTTATAGATGATGCTCAATTTTTCAATATCTGATCTAGAGTTAATCGTATTGTCTGTGTTGTTTATATGTGTCATTTCCAAAACTAATCTCTTTTTGTGATTGCTCTTCTTATCCAAAATTTCAATATTTTCGTAATCAAAATTGTGATCCGAGTCATGGACGAGACATGCTAATGTACAGGATCTTTTTCCAATATGACTATCACTTTTGTGTTGTGTGACTCTTTGTTTTACATTTTGTTTAGTTTCACCTATGTAGCATTTATCACATTGGAGACATGGTATTTTGTAAATGACATTACACTTCCACAACACTGGAGTGCGATCTTTGGTTTTTGAGAAAAATGTTTTTAAAGTTACTGTATTGTATTTGGGCTATTTTGATGTTTTCTATATGTATGAGGTTTTTTACTATGTTATTAGGCAATTTTTCAATATAAGGTAACTTTTTAAATTTAATGTTAACTGGATTGGGATTGACATCAGTTGAATTGTTGGCTTGATTAAAATATAACAATTTTTTTTATAAATTGAATAGGGTAGCCGTTGTTAGAGAACAATTGTACTAATTTTTTAAAATTTTGTTTCTGTAAACTTTTATCTGAAATATGAGTCACCGTTTTCTTGAAATTTCTCACCATTCAGTTTTTAAACATGTAGAGTGTACGAGTGGAAACAAAATAAGAGGCCTTTGTTGTTAAAAAAAAATGTTAGTTCCGTTATCAAAACTGCTAAAACTCTAATTTTAAGTAGTTTTATATTTTTTTTTATATTGAATTTGATCATTGTAGTCATTACTTTGCAGCTTCTTTTTTCTCCTGAAGACAAAAAAAAGTGTTGAAATATTGAGAGTTGTAATGAATAAATGAGTTTTTAAACACCAGATCGATTATTCCTGTTACCTAAATTCTACACACACACATATAATATATATATATATATATATATATATATATATATATATATATATATATATATATATATATATATATATATATATATATATATAATAATAAAAATGATTTTAGTAGTGTATACTTACAAATGCCAATTATTCCCATTCCAATGGAGAAATAAAACAATTGGCCACTCAGGAACAATTTTAGTAAATAACTTATCATGGGAATTAGGACTACAAATGCCCATACTACAACATTGACTAATGAATAGTAACGCCTTTGAGTTATAACAGCCTCAACTCTTGGTACATTATCCACCAAAGCAAACAGATCACCATGTTTCAAAAATCCTTCTTTCATTTTATCCTGTAAATCATTCTTTTGTTGTATATGCAGTTGGAAACATATTGGGAGGCAATTATATATAAATTTATACAAGATACAGTAAATAACCCATTTTAAAATTATAAATTCTGACATTTGCAAATTATCTACACTCGAATTTACAGTTACAAATTCCTAAATGTTTTTAATGATTAAGTACATTAGCATATAAATAACATTTCAGAAACTTTTTATCTTGTGACAAAATAATATTGCTTCACACTGTGAATATATTCAAGAACAAGATTTTTCTCATAAAGTTATATATACATATACACAGTTTTTATAAGTTCAATACTTACTTTTATGACAAAAAGATCTTTTATAAATTTGTCCTGTCCCTCTTCAGATTCAGGCACTTCTTCTAGTGGAATTCTTCGAATATATAAATGTGCATTTACAGGTTTTCCATTCAATAAGTTAATCATGGAAGGTTTGTTAGGGTCTTCCTCTTTAAATACTGTAAGACAATCATAAATAGCAGAAACCTTTCCTCTCATAGCTGGCAAACTTGCTATGAAGCCTTTTGTTCTTGGCAGAAGGTGGTACTTTAATTCTGGTTGATTATGTTTGCGGGAAAATTCCAAAGATGCTTTGTGTTTTTCTTCAGTGAATCTGGTACCTTCTGGATATAAAAGAAGCTAAAAATATATAAGAATTAATAATTGGAAATACTATTTAGTAAAAATCACAGCACCTGATTTAATTAGAAATGATACATAATTATATATATATATATATATATATATATATATATATATATATATATATATATATATATATATATATATATATATATATATATATTAAATATATATATTTCAAAATTGATTTATTGCCTGTATAGTTTATTTTAAATTTTTTTTGTCAACAAAAGTAAAGTTTTCGACATTAAAATAAGCCTGTTATTACTGAAAACATTGGAAAAAATATATATATATATATATATATATTATATATATTTGCATCCATTTTTATAGCGGGATAAGGTTACAACTTTATAATAATGTTTGGGTTTGTAAAATATTTTACGTGTTTTGACTTTCATCATTCTCCGTATAAAATAGATACAAATATAATAAAAATGGTCAGTGAATGTATGAATGTTCATATATATATATTTTTAGTTAGGCTCCAAATGATTGAAATAATTAGTACTATCTTCTATAACCAAAATGAATATTTAAAATATTTACCTAACTTACTACAAATGAGTATATTATAATTATTGCATTATAATGTTGATATAATTTTATTTTAGAATTATATATCAAATAGAACAAATCTAATTGAAAATTCTCAAAATATACTAACCCACATTGGATCAGGGTAGTCACTCAATTCAGAAACTTGACGGTGAATATTTTCTTTGTCTTTCTGAAAGTTTCTTTCCAAAAATACATATTCAGAAAACTTCCATGCCCACCCCAACACTGGCATATACTGAATAGCTCTTTTACAATAGGCTTTTGCATTCTATAATACATACAATAATGGTTTAAAGTGTTTTATAAAAACGTATATTACACTTACACCAAGTACTTTTACTCTTTCTAATAAGATCCATCCTAACAACCAGTCTGCCTCATTTGCATGATTCATAATTAAATAGCCATGCTCCTTACCATAATATTTTTTTAAATCCTCTTTATCGACATACAAAAATAATTTGCTACCCGACCACCATTCACCAAGAAAGACCATTTCTATAATATTAATTAATTAATCACGTTTCATACTATGGCAGCATAAAAACTTACGTGAATAAATACTGTAGTCCAGATACCAATTTATCTTCCTAAATAAATCTTTGTTATAACTTCTCAAAGTGTAATACAGCAGGCATTGCACTATATTGATTATGATACCAGAAGTGAAGAAGGTGATAGCTAAACATAAATGAACAATTCTTGATCTTTTGAAAGTTTCTAAAATTGAGATGTCCATTTTCCTAGTATAAAAAAGTATTGTTAATTAAAAAATAAAATCAAAATAAATTCACAACTAATGCATATATTAAAAGGTACAAAAATTCGATACACCAATATTCAAAATTATTTACAGTTTTGAATGAATTGTAGCTTTATACCTTAAAACTGTGAATAAGGTATAAATGATTCACACAACAATAGGATCTTTTAATAAATCTGCGATAATAGTCTTCGATTAGATATCACTTTTCCCTTTCAGTTTAGGAAAATTGGTTTACAATCAGGGTACCTATCTGTCAGGAGAAAGATCAAGATCAAAGGTTGATATTACACGTCGTAGGTACTTGATACCTTAGTTACAAATCAAAATCAGCAGTATAAAAAAAATCATATAGTGACCGGACATTCATACTCAACGTTAACAAGAACTATACCTACTACATACTAAGATTTGTTCTCAATATATTATTATTTTATATCACAATCGAATTGATGGTATTAAGTATCAACTAGGATTTTATGAAAATACGAAAATATTACGAGGAAAATTACGTTCCACTAGCAGTCATAGAGAATGCTAACAACCTCATGCGATGGATTAAGGGTTAGGTTACATTTTAAATATTGGTTACACACATCTTTTTTGAAATAAGTTATACCAAAATAGCTTTGTAATTACAAATTTCGCCGTATTATAATCATGCAATTCTATAATTAGAATAAGATGTGAAATTTTTATAGCGCTCCGAAGTATTCATGTGTGATTATGGACCTTACTTATAGTTTTAAATGATAAACAATAGTTCAGGTACCTATACTATACCTACAGTATGCGTATTTAGTGATGACGTCAATCAAAATTAATCAAATGATGATGTAGGGCAGTTATACTGTCATATACGATGTGATGTGGTGTTGATTACTAATGAATCTTCGAAATTATTCATTGAAAAAAGCTGGTGTCACATAGTATGTGCTTATATGCGATACAAATAATAGAGGAACCAAGACTGCTATTTTCGAATTGATAGATGCTGTTCTACCGCTTGTGAATGGTGAAGTTCCATTGCTATTTGACTTCAGTAAAGCTATTGATATTGTTGAGTATAGAGTCGTACTAGCTAGAATATAGCTGTGTGGGTTTAAAGATAATTGTTTGAGGTTTCTTGGGAATAAGCTAAGCAATCACTATCAGAGTGTTGTTCTTGATTTGGTTGGTACAATTTATTCAACTGAGCACCATTATGTTACTAGAGGGGTTATTTTAAAAACAATAATAACGTTTATTTTTGGCTCCAAAGCAGTGAAATCACTGGTAACAGGATCTAGTGCTTATTTTACAACAATACAATAACTGAATTAAGTAACTGCTTCTTTCCTTAACCTCTTTTTATATGAAACAAAATATGATTCCTTTGTGAAAATTATCATATTTGCGTTGATCTGTTAATTTATTGCAAATATTAAATATTTCTTATGGTTATAGCTACAGTTGACAATTATTTGGTTGGTTTGTAATTTCTATTTATTTCCTGTCCTGAAGTAGACTTGAAGTCTGTTACACTGTTCGATATGGAGTATAAGACTTTTTGTATTTAGTGCTCCTCTGCAGTTTCTGTCGGATTTCTGCAAAATTTCTGGTAACATAGTACCTCATGATTATATGAGGTATATATGGGGGTATATTAATGTGGTATGTATTTTCATTTGTATATCATATATAAGTTCAGTTTGGAGCAGTATAGATAACTTTGTTGTCTCTCAGCATCTCAGTAATTCTGTAGACAATTGTTGCAGGTGTAAAATCATCCATGCTATGAATTGTTTTCCATTTTCAACAATGCAGAAGATATCTCAAGTATGGTACAAGATGTATAACATTTTCCTGGTCGAGAAAACTAGTTGAAAAGCACATCGTTTGACAGTTCCTCAGATAGGTGGCATTTTATTTCTCATATTTGATACAGGTGCATTCGGATTTAATTTGTTAGTGATAGTCAATTCTAAGTACTTATATTCCTCTACTTGTTCAAATTCAACTCTATTGAGAAGTTTATCTGCTATATTATTTGCTTTTTCATTTTTATTTTTTGATTACCATATATGTAGTTTTTTCACAGTTCACACTTAGTCCATCATTACACAGCTAGTTCAAATATATATTTAAATGGGGTTTATCACATTTTCTAGTTTATTCATATTCGAGGTGTAAATCTAATATCTTTTGTTGAAAAGGCTGGTTTTAGATCAAATAACTGACCATGTTTACAATATATTACGACCTATTCAGTCGGGATTCAAAAGACAACAGAGCACTAATACGGCTTTACTGGGAATATGTAATGACATTTTGTTTCTATGGACAGCTCTTTGATAACTCTCCTGGGCTTACTGGACAACAGCAAAGCGTTCGACATTATAAGTCATTTACTGATAAGAGCTAAATTAATGTACTATTCGATCCATACAATGGTTTTTGAATGGCTGACTAGTTACCTTAGCGACAGGCAACAATATGTTTATATCGATGGTGTGGTGTCTCTTGCAAGAACTTTACACCAGGGAGTCCCCCAGGGCAGCTTGTTGGGGCCAATACTGTTTTCCATATTTACGGCTTACCCCAGTAGGTGCATTGAGCATTGTAAAATCAATCAATATGCTGACGATACCCAGGTCTACATTTGCATCATTCCTGGTGATATAAATTAGTAGTAGTAGATTGTATATATGGCTATGTGATAATAACCTTAGAATAAACATAAATAAGTCGAAATTTATGATAGTGGGAACATCATATAGAGTAAAAAATACGTGTCCACAAGATATTAAAATCAAGATAGATGATAATTATATAGAAAGAGTACATAGTATGAAATATTTAGGTATGATGTTAGATGAAAATCTTAACTTCAATTTGCATACTGATTACATGGCCAATAAGATGTCAAAAAAAGTGCACTTTATGGCTAGACTAAGTAATAGATTGAATATGAATACAAGATTATTATTGTTCAAAACAATTGTTTTGCCGCATATTGACTATTGTACGTCTCTGTTATTCAATCTTAAAAAAGCATCTATCAGTGACCTCCAGAAAATTATGAACAGAGGAATGAGAATAATATTAAAATGTAAAAAGAGAACACCCGTTAAGTTAATGTTGGAAATATTGAGTTTGATGAGCGTAAAACAGAGGATAACCTTCAGGACATTGGAGCACATCTACAAAATGAAGAACAAGTTGTTGCCAAATTATTTGGTTGAAAATTTGAGATACGTGAATGAGATTCATGGGCATGACACTCGCCATAAAGACGACTTTTTTGTAGAGACACATAATTTAGGTTTAATGCATAGATCCACAATAAATGAGGGAATAAGAATGTTTAACAAATTACCTGCTGATGTAAGAAATTGCATTTCACTGAGAAGTTTTAGAAGATCTTCGAAATTATTCATATATCGAACTATTATATTATGATTATAGTGGATAAATATTAATATTAAATTTGTATGTAATAGCTTCATGCTAAATAAACTTATATTATAAACATCGCAGTTGACCAGTTAAAACAAGATCTCTCATCTCTGAGTAGTTGGTCCGCACAAAATGGTCTTTTGTTGAAACCGGGGAAGACAGTTAGTATCCTTGTTGGTACAGAAACTTCTAGAAGAAAGCAGATATATGCTACAGGGGATATGCTATACTCAAATACCTTTATAGCTTTAAGAATTTCATTAGTAGTCCTATAAAGTGGAAAATAACATGTAGTCTGATTATTAGTTTGTTCCATTATTGTAGCCCACTATATTTCACCTTGAGCACAAAGGTTATGCAGGGTAGGTTGCAGAAGCTGCAGAACTCCTTCCACCTGCTATACTGAACATATAACTCCGCACTTCATATCTAGAGAAATACTTAAATGTGACAAAATGTTTTTGTGCCAATATCCTGTTATGATTTTTAAAGTAGGTAATTAAAAATAATGAACCCTCTAACCTCTATGATCTATTGCAAAGACGGAGCTCTTTTCATAAAGTAAATATTCGCTCTTAAGAGCTTCTCACTGTACTCGCCCACAGGACTACAAAGTTTGAGAAGAGATTTGCCTATATGGCCACATATATTTTTAACAAGCATCATGATATTTTTCAGTTATTTAATTCTGTTGAGTGTTTCCGGGCTAAATTTAAGAGGTGTATGCTGCAGTTGCAGACTTTGTGAGAGGGATGTGGACTGTCTGGCCTACGTGCTTTGCATTTTGAGGATATTGCTGTCATTCAAAGTCTCTTTAATTAGGTGGTAGAACAGTGAAGATTGAACTTCAAACCTTTTGTGCAAATACTGATAGCCACGTTTTGTTTGTGCAGTAAAATTATTATTATTATTACTAGCTGACCCGGCCAACTTTGTACGCTCAGTTATTTTTCTCTGAATATTTTCCAGAAAGCCGAAAAGACATGTTCTACTATTTGTGCTACACTCTCTTGTTTTTAATATTTATCCCGTGTGAAGCTATGGAATTAGTCACTTACGAAGGGACTGCAATACTTCCTGTTATTTCAAATCAGTTAAATTATCAAAAAATTCTCTTTTAAAAAATTAAATTAAAATTTAAATTATTTAAAAAATTATCATCAATTATTAATATCAATGATTAACTTGTCCGTTCTATAATAATTGAACGGCATGTTCCTAATTTCGTAGCAAGTACTTGTCCTATATAGGTATATCATCGTTAATTATATGAAATATTTGCTGGATATATGTAAGTTAAAAAATGTTTAGAAAATTTAGTCCATTCTTGGAAACCAATGAATATAGTGGTTCTGCTGACTGTACCAATAGTGTCTATTTGAATTGACTCTTCGCGAAATATTTTGTCGCATCATTGGTAGTATTTTCTTATCAATAACAATGAAACTTTGCCTTGCAACACACAACGTTCATTGGTCCAATAGCAACGATTTGCCGTGAACTGTAATCTATTTCAACGTTATAATTGAATGCAGGGCGATAAGAGTTAAACGCAACCGTTTTATATTGTTAATTGAATATAAACTAAAATTCAAACAGTTGAACTTTTGATTTACACTTTATTGACAACATAGCATGACGCGTTTCGTCGTTACAAACGACTTCTTCAGATGATAACAGAATACTGGAGAGTATTCTGTTGGAATTTTAGTTTAAATTCAATGATAATGGATTTACATCAAGAACACGCCAACACTATTAAATATTATTATTATTAAATTTCGATTTCATCGATTCCGTTCAACTTCATTTCGAGCTTCGAGTTGCTCGTCAGTTTGACTTGCTCGTTTTTATCCTTGACTTGCTGCATTGCGAGTTCTGCGACTTAAATTTGTACATCTAATAGCTTAGCATTTTTGAAAAATAAATTTCAACTGTAAATTAAAGAAAATATGTATTCTTCTTCATAATCAAATATACCACGTGCTATGTTAGTAATGTGTATGTTAGTATATTCAAACTTACCGAAATCTTATATTAAATTGAAGTTTAAATATTATTCGTGATAGCTCTGAACTAACCGTAATGTGTGATATTCAGTGTGATGTTTAGATATTCAGTTTTTTTACATCCTCTTTTTGAGAATTAATAATTATTTCTTACTTTTATAGTAAGTATTCTCAAATTTTTAAATTTTACACGCAATTTTTTCAATTTTTTCCGTGACAATAACAAACACAACAAAAAAAGAGCGAAATCGGCCCAGCCGTTCAAGCGTGATGGCGTTACTAAGGGAAATTGGGATTCATTTTTATATTATATAGATAAATTAAAAATAATATTATATTATATGGTTGTTAAGTATTCTTAAATAAGTATTCTTGAATTTTTTAATTTTTCGCGCAATTTTTAAAGTTTTTTCATTCATAAGGACCTTCTCCTGACAATAACAAACCCAACAAAAAAAATAGTGATTGGTTAGACAACAGTGATATGAACTTTATTGAATAGCATAAGTTCAAATTTACTCTACATTTTAGTTAGAAAACGTTTTTATGGGAAAAAGAAAAGGGATGTTTTTTCGGTTTTCCCGGCAATTATTCGAATTTTTCGCGCCGTAAAAACCATCCATGGACTTCAACGAAAAATTGAAAAAAAGAATCGGTAAAATTGGTCATGTTATGCGCTTATTTTTATATTATAGATTATTATTATTATTATCTGAAAACATGATGTATTTAGAGGTGATATTAAGTTACTCCATTGAATGTCCATATAAGAGGTATAATATAACAGAGGCCCCAAGACTAGTCATGTGTAGTTCCGGAGCAACCTCTAGTTCCATAGAGCGGATCCGGAAAGGAGCGAACTATGTCCCTCGATTCTTAGTTCCTAGTTCCTTTTAGGTATTATACCCAAGACAAAAGTTTGTGGGCTCGCCATGTTATCTTCTGTTGCTTTACTCTTTGTTTCATTTACTACAGTGAAATGCTTCCTCTTTGTTATAAATGTTCTTAATAGATTCAGACACCTCGAAAGCCGATATATTTCAGTTTATACAGAATTTTGGTTACATCCACACTATCAAATGTTATTCGTAGATCTATGTAGACAACTATCACATATTTATTACTATCCATTTCTCTTTACTACTATTCATTCCAGTAAATCAACTGTTACACCAAGTGTGGCTTGAACTTATTTTAAAAACCATCTTGTTCTTCATCAAACCCGTAGATTTATTTATAAAGTTTGTTATTTTTTTAAGAGCTTTTTCTACGATTGTTGAAAACTTTGCCAAGATTGATATTGGGCGATAATTATTTAATTTTTTTAATTTCCCTTCATATGAACTGGTAGCATCTTTGCCATCTTAAGTTCTGCTGGAAATACTGCATCTTGTGAATTTTTATTAATAAGTTCCACTATTAAGCTATCAATTTCGTATGACTGAGATTGGATTCTTCAAATCTGACCACTTTAAACGCGTTTATTTTATTCTACGTTCATCATACAACTTAGGTTACATCTCTTATATTTATACATAGATATATATCATAGAGTAGAAGCAGTGGCGGATTAAGTGTATCCGAGGCCCTAAGCACATAGCCTGTGTAGGCCCTCTACTGCTTAAATAGAAATGGAAGGTAGAAAGTATAAAATGAAAGTTCATCAAAATAGAAAGTGTAGTAGGTATAATTTAAAACTTAAAACATTTTTTTCCTTGCATTAATCAGAGCAAACTCCGAGATTACATCGTCGAAATTTATCTGACGAAGTATGTCTGCCTCAATACACATTAATGCTAAAGAATTAAGCTTGTCTGGACGGATTTTTGTTCTTTGCGGGTTTTTTAATCTTTTTAGATTAAAAGGAATCTTAGAGAAGGATCGTTCAGCAGAGCAGTTAGTAATCATTAAGCTGTGAAAGATTCTAAACGCAACTTCTATATTTGGGAATACGCACTTTACTTTATCTTTAATAATCATTTCATATAGATCAGAATGGGTGACCTTTGTTTCTGAAGATTCATATTTTATTCGAACATATTTGTGAAAATGATTAAATTCGCCGAGGAAGTTTTCATTGAAGTCTTCTGGGTAAGATTTTAAGAGCAATTGGATATCTTTTTCATATTCTGAGCATGACTTATTTAGATCCGCAAGAAATGAAAACTTTTGTGAAACTTCGTGGTATACATCACCTCTTCTTTGCATTTGAGCATTAAGTGTGCCAATTATTAAATTGAAAGTCTCAATGCGGAATTTGTCTCTAGGATTCAAATCAAGTTCCTCTGCATTTCCATCATTCACTTGTTTCTTCCTAATTCGTCTTCGAGTTTCCTTATATTCCCCATTAGGAAAAATTTTTCTTGCCTCGCCATCAAATGTTTCAAATGATTCCTCATTTCAACGAGATGACCCGATAAAGAATGATACAAATTGGAACACGTTTTAAGATCTAATCCTTCTTCTTGGAGTCCTTTACTGGTGCGATGAAAAACTTGTAGAATATCATTCCACAAGGTGAGCATAAATATAAACTCAAACTCTTGCATTTTGTTTGAAATATTTTGTGATTCTAACCTGGTCTCACCTTTTTGGTTTGTGTCCTCAGCAATTTCATCTAAAGCATCCAAAATTTTCGGATAGGATTGTAATATTGCATTCGTAGCTACAGCGTGAGCTTCCCAACGAGTGCCCGACAGCGAATTCAGAACGCTATCGTTTCCTATTAAGTAATTCTCTTAAAACTGCCCAACGATGAGTAGAACCCGAAAAAAAATTGTATAACAACTGCACAATCGAAAAAAAATTCACTGCGATCGTACAACAACCAACAGCACTGCGACCAATCAAGTTTAGAGTATGTGCAGCGCATGGTATAAATACAGCATATTTGTTGTGCTCTAAAATTTTTTGCTGCATCCCTTTGTATCGTCCTGACATATTAGCAGCATTGTCATATGATTGTCCTCTGCACTTTGCAATATCTATTTTGCAACCCTCTAGATAACTGAGTACTATATTTGCCATCTCTTCTCCGGTATGACTTTTTAAATTTAAAAACCTCAGAAATCGTTCCACGGGCGTTCCATCAGACGGCGATACGTATCTCAAAATAATACTTAGTTGATCCGTATGTGATAGGTCAGGCGTGGAGTCCACTGAGAGGCTGAAGTACCCAGCTGATTGTATTTGTTCGACAATCACTTTGTGAACTTTATCATTCATTAAATCGATAAGTTCGTCGCATACTGTTTTCGATAGATATGATGGGTTGCCTTTCCCTTTATTTCCATATCTTGCAATATGGCTTGCTAAAAATGGATCAAATTGAGCCACAAGTTCAAGTAAACCCAAAAAATTCCCATTATATATAGATCCAAAAGACTCATCATGTCCCCTAAAGGCCAAACCACGTTCTGCAAGCGTTTGTATAACTGCAATAACTCGTTGCAATACATTTTGCCAATATTTTCTTTCTTCTTTCACTAGTGCCTCTAGATTTTTGGTGATCCCTAGACCTTGTCTTCGACTCAAATAAGTTAGCATAAAGTCCTTATGAGCTGAACTATTTTCATGGTGCTCAATTGCAATTACGTTGCGCCAATCACTAAATCCGTCAGCTGCAAATTGGCTCGGCGCTGTGGCGATGGATTTGTTACCAAACAACTTGCAAACAAAGCAATACAAAGATCCTTTGAGAAAAAAGTGTGGTGACAGTTGTTCGTCAAAGTTGAGGGACTTTTCGAAGTTTAGTATGAAACATGAAGTTAGAATTATTGTTGAAAAAAGCCATATTCTTTATACGTGTACGTAATCAATAGTGAAAGCATAAATATAGTACTTACCTGAAAACTTTGTGTAACGATAAGTGTAGTTTCAATCAAAGCCACTCCGTAAATAAAGTAGGGGTACGTGCGGTAATGCGTATGGGCGCTATCATTTGAAATGCAAGGACAACTCACTCAGTCGGTCTCGCGGCGCGCCCCGCCTGGGGGCCCCCGCAGGCCCAGCGAGAACCTTCATACTCCCCGCAAGGGGCAGGGCCCTGCGGGGGTGTATGAAGGGTCACTCCTGGACTGCTCGCGCCTTGTGATTTCGGACATATTATGGATGAATCTCGATAAAATGTAGGTATAAAATGAAACGCCAGCAGAGGATGGAGGCCCCTGGAGAACAGGGGCCCCAAGCACGTGCTTGTAGTGCTTATACGTTAATCCGCCACTGAGTAGAAGTGACAACCTCTGTGTCTGTACCACACACTCGATAATTCAACACTCCTCCTCGATTCGAAATGATTAACATACATTCATACATTTAACATGAGAATCGCAGAATATAACAAAAAAAAATTTACAAGACTTCAAGCTTGCCTTAGTACAAATTAACTATAAAATATATATCTTATCCCTTAAATACATGAAAATTTCCTCTCCTAACGATTTCGTTAATATGTCTGCAAGGTTTTGGTCAGTTGAGGCGTACTCCATTAAAATTTCTTTTCCCAAAACTAAATCTTTCAAGTAATGATGTTATGACGTCTTATATCTATATGCTTCGACCTTTTTGAGTTTTCATAGCTCTTGGACATTAGAATTGAGCTTTTATTATCACATAAAAGAATTGCCTGATCTGGAAGTTTCAAATCATTTAATATTCCCTTCAAGTTGATAAGATTTTGAGCTGAAGTTGCCGCTGCCACGTATTCAGCGTCGTCTGACGATAGAGCTACGCATGCCTGTTTCTTAGATGACCAATATACTGGATTATTCCCATATAAAATCATGCATCCACTAACACTTTTTCTCTCTTTAATATCTGTTCCCCAATCTGCATCAGAATAGCATGTTAATTTCACATCTATGTCTTTGTTCTTATGATAAGTCCAGTATTTTGTTTTTGTTCCTTGTAAATATCTCAGTATTCTTTTCCCTGAATTCCACAATCCTTCTGTTGGTTTATCCAAAAATCTACCTAAATAAGAAACTGCATATTTGATATCTGGTCTGGATGTTGTTGTTAGGTACATTAAGCTTCCTAAAAGTTGTCGACATGGCACATCTATTTTCTCACTTTTCTCATTGCCTTGGAATCCTTTCTCCATTGGTGTTTTCTTCGGATTGCAATTTTCCATTTTGAAATTTATCGGTAGTTTTTCTATAAATTTTCCTTGATCTATTTTTAGCTCATCTTTTGTTCTTATAATATTCATCCCTAAAAACTGTTTTATTTTTCCTAAATCCTTTGCTTGAAAATATTCTTTCAAAAGTTTTTACTGTTTCTTTGATATTATTTTCATCCCCAATGAGCAGCATGTCATCAACATATATTAGTTTCCATATTTTTCCATTTTGATATAAACAACAGTCGTAATTTGATCTTACAAAATTGTTTTCAATGGCAAATTTATTGAATGTATAGTTCCAAACTTTTGGAGATTCTCTTAAACCATACAGTGCTCTATTTAGTTTTAACGCTGGCGTTTTACTTTTTAAACCTGATGGTGTATGAATATATACCTCACTATCTAAGAGTTCATTCAAAAAGGCTGTGGGAATATCTAGTTGTCTGGTTTCCCTATCCTTTTGTAAAGCTATGGACATTGTTTCACGATTAAGATTTAATCGTGAAACATTAAGCCAAGAATTTAATTTAGTGACCAACATATTATTAACATCTGGCCATTCCAAAGCGTCCAATGGGCTTGTAATCCATGTATATTACCGAACAATTGATCATTTTCAATTTAACCTCTCAAGTAACAGACAAACACAAACTGCCATCAAACTCCTTCACTGGGAGGCGACAGTAGTAATCTTTTCTCCATCGAATTATATCTAAATATATAAGACAAAGGTGGATTATTTGTACCATTTATAACTCGAGAGAAGCTGGATCGATTTTTACGGATAAAAGATTGCATATTTTTTATTATGTTAATTCAAATCATTCATTAATTTCAACTATAAGGTATTAATCACTTCATTGATTGATTATTAGCTGTTTTGAAGTTACGACTTAGCTCCATCGAAAATTGAAATTATATGAGAACTTACCATATGTAAGTTGTTTAAGCTGTTGTGAACAAATCTTAGATTTCTATACGCAACAACAAGTTTAAATTGTTGACGCTAATCCTTGAATTCTGAAATAATTATTTCAGTGGAGTCAATTCTGGTGTAGTTTTACATAGTTTTTACATATTATAAATTGCAAGTATCAGTTTTGAGTCCGTTGAAAACCAAGTTTAAATTTTCATTTATAGATTATCGTATCGTATTCCCTGATACGATCGATATAACTTATCATATACTTTGTTATTTCTCATAGATATCATAGAGATATCTCAAATATATAATATTTGGGTTATATAAATAACGAAATACTGGTTTGTGTACATTTTATTATTAATTTAACTATATAACCTATTCTCCTCTTCGGTGAGGAGATCTCCTATTTTCGGATACGCTTACAATGTCATTTTGAGTATCATTTTTTAGTAGACAATCGTCAGATTGGTTCAAACTTTTGTACATTTGTGTAATCCTTATAATGAACGTAATTTCAAGGCAACGTTATTTTAAGTATAAAAAATTAGTTTACAACTTTGATTTTTTTCATTTTTCTTCACTGATATCTACCCCTAAATCTTTGCCTAATATATTTTTCCTTTTTTTCTTTTTCCTTTTTCTTATCTTTTTCAGAATCTGGATCTTCGGTTTCTGATTCTTCTTCTGCTGGCCCTGCAATTGCTGTAGCTCTTGGATTTGCTACAGCCATACCTTCTTTTCCTGTAAATGCTGTGCCCTTTGGACCTGACTCGGCAACACCTCCTGGCCCTGCCAAAGCTATAGCTCCAGGTGATGCTTGAGCGAAACTAGGTTCCTTGATTTGTTTCGCGGGAGTTGACACAGCTATAAAGTAAAATTTTCGGACTCAGTTTATGAATTGGTTTTTTCGATGAATTGAAATAAGTGAATAAGTAGCAAAACATGTGAAGGTAATTTTAAAAAAATGCTTTTGCGAGTATTTATGTCTAGAAATCAAAAAAGTTTTTCTTTCCACAAAACATTTAATTTCACTTCAAATAATACTTCTGACACTCATCAGAATGGAAAGATTTCAAACATTTATTTACAATTTGGTACATGTGTAATAATACACGCAAGCCGTGATAGAAACATTAGAACACCCATTCGAAAAATTTAAAGTAACTATAAGTATGTTATAGTAGAGTCCATTGTAATTGAAGGGATAGTTTAAGCAATATTGAAATCGATGTTACACCTGATGAAACCACAAGACTGAACTGTTTCGTTCTACAAGGGACTCTTCAGTTGTGCCATGTCCATCCAAGTGAGTAAACGATTTCAATCTGATTGTTATGACTCCAAGAGAATAAACGTAAAGTAATGAATGCTTCACAATTCCATCTATAGGAATCAATAGAAAACGCCTCTCTGATCATAGATACAACAAGAGCCGAACGTTCACTCGTCTATATACCCGTAGGTATCGCCTACATACACGTCTATATACCCCTAGGTTAGTAATAATAACACAACTTGAATGAACGTTCAGAATTTAAACTATTCTTATGTTATGAAGTTGAGCGATCTAAGAGGAGGTTTATTAAAATTATCAAATTTATCTGATACCTTCATGATCTTTGTTATCATCTTCATATTTGGCATCAATTACTACAGCATCATCATCTGCGGTGTCTACATATTTAGTGTGTTCATTTTGACTTGATGTAAAGGGTTGTAAATTGAAGTCTTTAGTTGAAACCCTAATTTTGACGTTTTGTCCTTCTTTGGGTATCACACTAAATGGAAGAACTCTTCTGAACGTAACAGTTGAAGATTGAACAGTTTGTGGAGTTTCAGGGGTTTGATTTGAATCATCCTTTGTAGTTTGAATGGTTGGTTCTTTCACGTCTCCATTGTTTGTTTGTGGTTGATCTGTATGAGGAACTAGACGAGAATGAGATTGTGCACCACTTTGAACAAACTGCTGATTGTTTTCAGAAGAAAATCTTGTTTGGAGGTAATTTAATGGCTCTTTTTGAAGGAGACTTCCAGGAATGGCTTGTTCAGGGTTCAGTTGGAAGAAATTTTGTATTCCTTGATAATAGGGATCATAAAGAGAGAAACTCTTCACATTGTTGTGGTCTAATTTGGAGTCAACTGGTGTGATATCTGGAGCATTTGGTTGAAAATCTATGCTTTGAAAAGTTGGATCTTGAAATTGTGGATTTTGATAGATTGGATTTTGTAGGGCTGGAATTACCGGAACAGGTACTTGTTGGGGACGAGAATTTGGAAAATTTTGGGAATATTTGAGGAAATCCTCGGGGTTAACATTTTGAATTTGGTAAGGAGAAAAAGGATAACTGAACAAAGGTTGCCCGTTCAATACAAAGTAACGGTGTCCTGGTTTTGTGAAAACTGGATTTATTTTAGGATTATTTGATTGTCCATCAGGTTTTTCAGTTTCATTAAGACCATCTGCTTCCGAAGCGTTGGGAACTTCATTGAATGTTTCCAGTTTTTCTGGTTTTCCGGCTGAAATAATGTAATACTGAGTTAGAAATCTGACTAAACACCAAACTATATAATTAAGATCAACTTTCTTATTCTTGGTTCATATTTGATAATGCATATTTAAGAAGAATAAGAAAGAAAATATTCATTTTTGTGAAAATTAATAGCAACTAATATTGAATCATTAAATTATCATCAAATTTCATTAATAGAAATTAGTAGAATGCAGATTAAAAATAACTGATATAAACGCTTTGTTCAGTAAAATAGAAATATTTCAGTAGGTGTCAATTTTAAATTTTCACCACAATAAAAATTCACAGACTATCGAAATCGGTAGAGAATTTTTTATGGTGCTCGTTTTTTTAGTTCTTGGCGGCATGATAACCCTTCATTATTTAACAATAGAAGCTTGACGTATGTTTATATTTTCGACTTTATTTCATTTATAATTCTTACTATTCCTAACAATGTCAAAATTGAATATTTGATAGGAATACTAGTGCTACGATCGTTTCCAATGCTTCTTTATAAAATTGTTACATTATTTTAACTCTAAAATAATACTGTAAATAGTTAATTCCAATTTGCCTAGTTTTGCAACAATATAGGTACCTACTTTTTTCAAATAAGTAGAAAAATGTCATTATTGATTTGTGAATAATATGACTTTCTTAAATCGGGTAGATTGTTTAAATTACCTTCGAATTTTCTGAATATCTAACACTAATTATAGGAAAAAATGTTATCGCATTATATAACGTAGCTAACTGATAATTTTTAGTGAATCGGCTTTCTTGTCATATGGGTCACAATCAAACATATCGCGTGTTGAAGTAAGACAATCATATATAATTTAATATTTCATGTGATGTATTGAATTCCTCCTTGTTATAGTATGTTAAAATGAATAATGTGTCCTGATAGAAAGTATTGTATTAGGACCACAAATTGAAATCGTTATATTTTATTGAAATAATTGACGTTTATTCAACTCAGTATGTAAGCCCACTCACTATGTAGATATATTTGGAGTTACTTAAAATTATTTATTGAGTATCATCATACAATAATATGAATTATTAATATTTCGTTAGCAGAAAGGATCATTAAAGCGTCAATAGAAATTATTCGACACGTTCTTCTAGGTTTGTATACCCCATATTTTTGATAATTAACGAGTGTTGAATGAGAATACTTTATTGCTTCGAAAACTTAAGCGTACTTATTTTCTTTAATTTCTTATCTGTTTGCTCCCAAACCGCTTACATTTTTCACTGCATTTGAAGTACCTATTTTATTTTGAAGAAACACTAGATATATAATAATCTGTATTCATTTGAAAGGCTACACAGTAATATTTGCTTTCCAAAATGTAAAAATCACTCATTATTGTTGAGAGAAGAGCTTAGTATGTCAAAAATGGATTCGTATAATCTGTTCCTCAGACGAGTTTCATTGAAAAACAATTATTTATAAAATCCTTATTAAGAAACCAACAAAACAAATCAATTATTTCTTTTTCATAGAAAAAAAAATCATGAACCGCCGTTCTCTCAATAGAGCTCAAATAAAACTTCAATTTCTTTTTAATGAGGCTTATAGAATTTATATTCCTTAGGTACAATTTATGACTTTCTGGCAATGAATTGCAAAATTTTACGCTAAGGTAAGTGAAATGTCTTTGTGTAGTCGCTTTTTTAAAAAATGGAGTTAATGAAGCTGATGCAACCCTGCTACGTGTAAGATGAGTGTCCTCGAAATTCTGATAATATAAATAATATATATATATATATATATATATATATATATATATATATATATATATATATATATATATATATATATATATATATATATATATTTAATATTTCAATGTTAAGCAGCTAATTTCAATGTGAATGAATTTAGGAATAACCATATTGATCAAAATAAAAACTCATGGTAATCCAGGTGATTCAAATGATTGTGATTTATATATATGAGTATGTACATATAATTCTACATAGTTGAGTTTTATATACTTTTCCAGAATATGTAGGTATATTGAAATATTTTTATTAGTTTGTGTGTATGAAATTGATGGTAGATCAAGAGATAATGAGTTTTGGATATGATTATAGGTAATTGTTGTGTATTTATTTGAAGAGTGTTATCTGTAAAGTATATCAAATCGTTGTAAATAGAATTAGATGTTTTATGTCTGTTCTTTCATTTACTGTGTTTTACAAATTGTTACGAATACGTAACATTTTTAAAATTTTCCTAAATTTTTTGTCTTCCTCAGTTGCTAAAATCTTTGTGTTGTTGTAATCAAAATCGTGTTTTTCAGTTATTTTATGTTTATGTAAGGCTGTTATTTGAGTTTTTGCATGTGTTATGTACCTATAAACCATTTACTACAATTTATTATATACTTTCAATATATACATATTGAAAATCTTGAAGAAAGAATAAAAGCACATAAATATGCAAAAACTCAAATAACAGTCTTACATAAACATAAAATAACTGAAAAACACGATTTTGATTACAACAACACAAAGATTTTAGCAACTGAGAAAGACAAAAAATGTAGGGAAATTTTAAAAATTTTACGCATTTGTAAAAATTTGGAAAACACAGTAAATGAAAGAACAGACATAAAACATGTTTATTCTGTTTACAACGATTTGATAAACCTTACAAATAACACCTCTCAAAACTCATTATTTTCTGATCTGCCATCAATTCCACACACGTAAACCCATAAAAATATTTCAATATACATATTCTGGATAACTATATAAAACTCAACTATGTGAAATTATATATATATATATATATATATATATATATATATATATATATATATATATATATATATATATATATATATATATATATATATATATATATAATCACAATAATTAGAATCACCTGGCTTACCATGAGTTTTTCAGATGTTTCCTCATGATGAAGAAGATTGAAACTTCCGAAGCGAATACTAAATACCAAATATATAATATTGGTACTTAATACTCACTATTAGTCTATCACTTCAAAGAATATGCTTTTCTAGGTCAACAACGTTATCTAAGACAGGTTATTGTCATCTGAATGACAATTATTCAAATTACTGTTAGCCTTTAACGTGAAAATAACCTGTATTTTAATGAAAAATGTTTTCTTTTTCCGCTTGTGTGCTTTTAATTTGACATTTGAGGGATATGACGAAATGCCATATGTAAACTAATAACTCTGTTCAAGTTGAAATAATGTTTAATTGGAATATTAAGAATATTTATAAAAAGAATAAAAAGAATGATACATGTTGCGAATTAATTTTATCGGATATATATATATATATATATATATATATATATATATATATATATATATATATATATATATATATATATATATATATATATATATATATATATATATATATATATATATATATATATATATATATATATCAATAATATACATAAAATAATGTATAATCCGCAGGAACTTATGTTGAAATCTTAAACATTCAGAAATTCGTAGAAGAGATAAGACTAAATGCCTTAGTAAATTCTGAGTATTCATCAATTAAATCAAAGTTTTTAATAAATAGAAGTTTAAGATATCATTTATGTGGGTTTTGTATGGAGGTTTTTGATACCTTTATCATTTTTTTTATTTCAATGAATAGATAAAATGGCAACGAAAAACACTGTTTTCTAGACTTACGCACTTATATCGAAGAATTTTGACTTATGTTTTTCCATTACGATGGCTTTCCTTTCAACATTTTTTTTCGTTGATCATATGGTTCGCTAGGGTGTGAACTGGAGCGATAAGGCATGGGAACATTTTTACACTCTATAGAAATCTTTGAATTATTTGGATAAAATGTGTACAAAGCCTTCCATCTTTGTATGGAAGTACGCAATGACCTTGTCACAAACAGTGTCTTATCATATTTGAGAAAGTGTATCTTGTTTCTTTGATAGAGGGAGCTCATGTTAGTAGTTTACTGAATGTTTTCCGTATTTTCAAGAGACTGGGCCTTGATAAGTTTTGAATGAATCATCATCGATCGGCAAGATCTGCCGGACGCTGTGTGAACATAATCAGCCAAGCAGAAATTGCCGACGCCTTGCCCTTAACAATTATCCCTAGAAGGATAATGAGGTCAAAGTTGTAAAAAGTAGAACAAAGTACAAATCTTTAAATATTCAATAATGTTGGCGTTTACTTGATGTAAATTCATTATAATTGAACACAGATTGTGGTTAATAATAATTATGAAAGCGAACTAGTGTCAAAAATAAAAAAACATAATTTTAATATTTCATTTAAAACGAACAATAATTTAACATACTTTGAAACGTCACCCAAAACCTTTTTAAGTAAACAATATTTTAATATTTCATTTAAAACGAACAATAATTTATCGAGACCCATTGAGACAAATCAGGTGTTTACCAATTGAATTGTGGAACATGTCCCGGTATATATACATATATACATATATATATATATATATATATATATATATATATATATATATATATATATATATATATATATATATATATATATATATATATATATATATATAGTAAAACTATAGAAATTTCGGTACCAGAACACAGGAACATAAATATAGCTTCGCCCATAATAAAAGTAATTCGAATTATGCTAACCATTTATTAACAGAAAACCATACCTTTGATACGAATTTAAAAATTTTACACAATATACAGAGAAGTAGTCAATTGGATTATTGGGAAATAGTGGAAATAAATCGGTTTAAAAATTCTGGAAATTTGCTCAATGAACAGATAGAATTAAACAATTCACCCTTGTTAAACCTTTTCAGGTACCTAATAGAAATTATTTTTCAGAATGGAATATCTTAGGTAAAACCAAAGCCATAGAATCCCAAAATTCCCTGATATTTATACCTGTGTTTTTCAAAATGTTATTATTCTGTAAACATCTGAAGAAGTCGTTTGTAAAGACGAAACGCGTCATGCTATGTAGTCAATAAAGTGTAAATCATAAGTTCAAGTGTTTGAATTTAAGAGTACAAATCGACGAAATGGAAGATACTTCCGGACCACATTAAAATTCAGTGGATCTCAGATTTCAATGAATATCGAAACTTGATTGGCAGCTTAGCAAACTGCGTGTCTACATATGATATGACGTTTCCAATTGACCCAGTAAGGATATTAAATGCACTAGTTGACTAGAAGAAATAACAAAACGACTTTTTCGTTACGGGTACCAATTCCCAACAACCTTCAAGGAAATTTCAATAGTAAAGCAATGATAATATTTAAATACAATGCACTTTGATACGTATGAAATAATAGGAAATATCTTTTGATGTCATACAATTATCGTATTCACTTATATTTCACGATAGTTGTAGTTATTAGACGTAAAAAGTTTCACTACCTGTTTCTCTTCAGTGAGATTTCGAAGTTCCCTAACCGCCCCCTCACAGAATGAAAAAAATGCATCAAATGACATATACTTATTATATCCGTTAATTTAATATCTGTTTAACACAATACCTGTTTAGCTCGAGAAAGTAGGCACGCGTATCTGTTACAAGATAAAATTACTAACAGATCAACTTACTGGATTTCTTAGGATTGAAAGGTGGTATTCTGGATGGGTTTGTAGGGACTTCCTCGGCGTCTTTTTCAACAGGTGGAGCAAATGCTGGTCTTTGATTCGGAAATCCTCCTACTCCACCTGGACCGAAAAATACTGGTCTCCCTGGCTGTGGACCATTTCTATAAATTATTCCTGGACCTTGAGGTTCTCCTGGTTGTGGGTATAAGAAATTATTGGGCGGTGGTCCCGGGTTTACCAAGAAGGGTTGTCCTGGTCCCCCACCGTAGTATAGAAATTGGGGCTGATATCTGAATTGTAAAAAGAATACAGAATGTACAAGGAATAATAACAAGAAGACAAGACCAATAGAAACGTAGTACATTTTTCTTCGCTACTATTTTATATCATTCTATACACACAACTCTAGATTTCTTTTATTGATGGAAATAAAATTTGCAGTTTTTGTTTTTTATCGTGGATGTTTTATAGTTTAACCATCATGATTTATTTGAATTAGGGGGGCGTTTATATTATTATAACAAAATCGATAAATATAAAATCTAGTCCTAGAATATTGTTGGTCGGAATTCAGAATTTTGGCAATATTTATACTAGTTTAAGATCTCAAGTAACTCAAGAGATTACTCAAAATACTTATTCCGTTCTATTTCATAGAATTCATAACAGTTTTCATTGCAAAATGAAGTAATTTTCAAATAATAGAATTGTTTCTCCAATTATCTAAATATCCCCTTTCATATGGTAACTATTTCAGGGATATAGCCAATATCAGAATATATATTCAAGAATTTCATTTCCCTGAATAAATGGTATAACTATGTAATATAATTTCCCATTAAAAATTTCGGTTTTTTTTGAAACACTGAGTTTTTTTAATCGAAAAAGTGTTTTTACATCCAATATCATCAAAGAGCATTCCTTATAAATAATGAATAAGAATGAAATAATATAAATTTCTTTTTTTTAAATGGGATTGTTTATAAACACAAATCAGAAACCTAGAAAAATATAAAAAATGTAGAAGTGGGTAGTTAACACGTTTAGCACACCTCGCCAACAAATTTTGCTGAAATCAATAAAACCATAATGTCAATTGGCTTTTCAACGTTAGTAGAAACTTAGTGTAACATTGTTGAAAGGTATTGTTTTATATAATTATAAACAGTTGTCTAGATTTCACGAAAATTTCTACATACCCTGGACATAAGGCTACTAACCTCTTCTTGTGAGAGGTTAGTAAGTCACCATCTATAAATTACGTCAGATACAGCTATTTGTTCATTTACCTTTCCCTGTGCGGGCATCTAGCAGCGCCATATTGCGAAATATTAATATTTATATGATTATCGTGTGATGATGAAAATGAAGTATTAAGCTAAGTATGGTTTTAATTCATCCAAAGAAAATAACATTCACATGAGAGGTAATAAGAAATACTTGTCTAAAAATCACTAACTGAACAATTCTTTATTCGACTAGTTTCATATATCAATATGTATTCATTCTTGATAATGTCGTAAAAGGAGAAACTAGTCGAATAAAGAATTGTTCAGTCAGTGATTTTTAGACAAGTATTTCTTATTACCTCTCATTTAAATATGAACTATCACAGAGTTGATTCATTCATTATGTGCTCTTAAAAATAATCGAATGAGATCTCTTATCGTTTCCACCCTGTGTACATATTTAGTGTCCTGAAGAACGACCTAGCAATTAGTTTTACGTCTCGGACTCCAGTTGTATTCGTGATGTTGACGAAAAATTAATTTTCGAAAAAAAATTCGTGTGTGTCGCTTTCTTTTTCGTAATTTTAGATTCTACTTTAGCTTCAATATTGTCACCAATTTGCAAACGTTTCCATAAGTTTTTAACCAAACCTATTCATAAGATATAATTCTTCTTATTAGCTTTGAAAACTTCTCTGTAAGCTTCATATACCTACCTATTTTACGAAAAAATTTGCGATAATTTAGATTCGTAAGTTAAATACAAAATACCATTACTAAAAGAACAACGTCATTTCATCCGCGATAGACAATCGTCTAATGAAACAAAGACTACACTGTTCACCAGCATTAGAGCGAGTAGTCGACAACAATAAATACAAATATTGAAGACATATGTGGAACATTTTCGAAGAAATCGATATCGAGAAGATTCTCTGAATAAAATTTATTAATCTCGTAGATACATTTATTGGAACACCTGAACCTTCTGTAGTGGAGTATTTGAGCTCAACTATTTTTATCAGTTTTGACAAAGTGATAACTGATAAAGAGATAAACAAGTATGATATTTTTTGAAATGTTTTCTATAGAATTTCGTGTAAAAAAATCTACCAAAGTAAATATTTTCTGAAATAGCACACATATTAGCCCGAACTTTCAATTTATGAAATTTCGATTCGATTTTTGATAAAATTATATAGTTTTGATCGAAATGTGTTCATTAATTTTTTTATTTTCAAGGGTTTTTGTTATTAGAATTTTCCATTACCAAATTCTTAAACGAATTGATCAGTGACGATTTTTTTTTTCAAATTCGACTGCCTTTGGGCACTTTAACATCGGTTCCGCACAGCAATTGCACTTGTAATGTTCCGACATGCGTTGATGTCCATACCTGTACTCTGTTGATTTCCAAGAGGCCACTGTATTCAACAAACTTTATTTTATGAGACACATATATTTCTGGGATGGGAGATTTTGAGACAAAAAAAAGATGGCATAAAAAACACGAATTAGTGAAAAAAATGTGTGGCACTCGGGGACTGCCGCGGTAAAGCTATTTCACAGCATTTTTTATCAACTTATGCAATTATAATTATTTATTTATTTTTTATTTATGCAGTATTTTTTTTTCTGATATGAATTCAAGTTTTTTTTGATATTAATTTATGTTACCCTTTTTGAGCGTGGTGACCGATAAGAAAACAATTTTTTTTCTTTTATTGAATAAATGCGAAGTTGATATCGTTTAAAATATTTTCATTATCTTACAATACATGTAGGTTATTCATTGTATAAATTTTAAATATTTAATTTATCATTGAAACTATAGGTTTATGGTAACTGAAATAAGAAACATAAGTTTGAGACTTGATATCCTCTAAAAATCTGGAAAATGCCGCGTCAATGGTGGTCCCATATTTTGTTGTGGATTCTTGTGGATCATTATTCATTTTCAAAAACAATTTTTCCGAAAGAAAAGTTGTCAACTGCTCCGATTTTTCATTAGCGAAGTTGATGTTGAAATCGCTAGCCAAGATGAGTGGAAATTTATTACCATTTGTACCAAGTATTTTCGATCCTTCTTCAGTGTACTCCAGTAAAGTGCGATAAATAAAATGCTCTACCTCGTCCAATTTTGGATTCGGAGAAATGTAAATTGCTACCATGATTATGTGTAGGCCATTTCTAAAATTGCATGAGCATGCCGAAATATCTCCAACAAATGAGCGCCTAACACTAACATCATTAACGTGTGCAATATTTATTTCAATTTTCGGAGTGATAATATTAAAAACATTAATATTATACTGGTAAATAGCTACCCCACCTTTTGGAACCGTATGTCGTTTCAATTGAACAATACAATTGAAATTAGTTATTTCATTCGGATTATCATGCGCCATGCAAGTTTCGTTATACATACACGTTGAGCGAACGCTCGGCTGAGCTACATTGTAGGCGAGTGGGGGTGTTAGATTTTATTTTCGTTACGGAATTTCTTGATTCAGTCGCCGCTCTCAAAGCTCGCGATAAAAGCTATGCAATATCTTAATAAAAATTCGTATCCTTTTATATGAAATGGCAACTTTATAATTTCTTAAATATTCCAAATTTAGGACAGTTGATAGGAACGGAGTAAAACCAAAACATATAGAAAGTGTAATACGATCTGTAAAATTGCATCAAAATCACACAAAAAGATAATGAGAATATATCTCGAAGTGACTACATATTTGTTGTAACAAGTGGCCTCTTTGAGTTGTCTATATTATACCATGGGATTCGAACCAAGCGCATCTCCTTGACACAAAGCACTTAAGTAAACCATGCCTATTATCAGAGATATGTTTTCTTGTTTCTGGATTCGATATTTTGAATAATGTCTCTTTCGCAACATATCTCAGAAAATTCATGAAATTGGAATCACGGGTGATCCTTGTAACGTTATAATATGATTAATCGACCACCAAAATCCAAGAAAAAGAATGTTTCATGAATAGATTCAGAAAGAATTGGCGTAGAAATAATATTAATTACATTCTTCAGTTTCTACCTGTTGGGAGACAATAGCATTGAAAAATGTAATTAATCTTGGTTTTATATTACAGTTAGAAGTCACGCTAGTCACGCATAGACCCACAGAAAGATAACCCATATTTACAACCATTTCATATTCATAATATTCATTTGTTGTATCAAGAATGTAGAAAAATGAAGAATGAGTATAATTTTGAACTCTCTTTACTCATGCGTTATATATAACATTACATTTGAATTGAGTACGAATTTTTGAAAAACATTCCCTTTTTCCGCTCTCCAGTGAGATGTACAGACAAAAATTCGAAAATATATTTGTATAAAGGACTCGTTGTGTAAACTTTTGATTTACAAATCATTTTCGTCAAAATTTTCAAAAAGAATAATCTCAATGATAAGTGAAGGACAGAAAGCATATTATAATAATAATAATAATAATGATATTCCTTTATTCAACAGTCATCATACTTTTCAACAAAAGTGTATCAGAACAATGAAAGTGAATTACGTCCAAATTAAATTCGCAAAGATTCTTTACATGTTTCGAAATATTCAGTTAGATTATATGGTTTACAATTGAGTATGAATTCATATATACTTTTCTTGAAGAGCTCATGTTTTCTGATTTGCTTCAAATATTTAGGCAATGCGTTGAACAATGAAATGGCCATATAATGCGGTCCTCTTTCTGTGCGTGATATAGGTATGTCGCGTATAAAAGAAATTGTGAAGTTGTCGTTTATTATTCTTGTTTCTACAGTTTTCAAAGTAGAAATCCTTTTTTTACACATAAAGAAGTAACCTATATATGTATAGGCCATAAACGGTCAGTATTCCACTAGATCTGAACTTACATCTGTATGATTCCCTATATCCCAGACGAAAATCGTTCGTAATGCCCATTTCTGAGCAACAAAGATCTTCTGGACATGTGAGGAGCTACCTCAAAATATAATGTCGTAGGTTATAATATATTGAAAATTAGCATAATTTAAAACTTTGAGGACCCTATATTTACCTGATCCTTCAATACCCTAATTGAATGTGTGTAAATGATTGAATTTAGTGACTTTTTCAATACTCATGTATGCGTTTCCCACTTCAGATCTTTATCAATGTGCAATCCTAGGAAATTAACTGACTGCTTAATTTCAATTTCAGTACTGTATTCAGACAGGTCTTGACAGCGACAGTGCTTCCATCTTCACCAAAAAGAAGACAGTTCGTTTTCTGCATGTTGATATTCACAGCATTTTCTTTACACCAATTATGCGCCTCATCCAAAATTTTCTTTGTTTTATCAATTGCAGATGGTACCGAGTCTGATGTTACTAAAAAGTTCTTATCGTCGTCGATTGGATGACAACTAACACAGAATTTCCTTTGGCGGAGAGAGTTAATGTAAATGACAAAAAAAGCGGCCCCAAGATAGTTCCCTGTGGCACCTCCATGTTAATATATTTATCTTCGGAAAAGTATTTTTTACCCCCAACGGAGACATATACTCTCTGTATTCTGTTCTCTAAATAAGTGCTTATTATCTTCAACTGGTTACCTCAAATTACACATTCCTCAATTCTCATGAGCAGTATTTTATGCTGAACACAATCGAAAGCCTTTGACAAATCCAAAAACAGACCAATAGGTATTTCTCTATTTTGCAGAGCTGTTATTATTTTGTCGACTAATTCGAAAATAACTCTTTCCGTTGATTTATTTTTCGTGAATCCATGCTGCTGTATAAATATGACATTTTTTGATATGACACGAAACATATTTAAGTTTCAGGTTCTTGATCCAGTTCGGGCCCGAAAGGCGTATATGTAGCTATATTCTATCAAAGAGGAAGTATATGTATAAGTTTTTAGAGGAATTAAGCTGAGTATTTAACTTAGATTAGCTGAACAAACCTATGGCCAATACCCAGATATGAATGGATAGATAATCCACGAACGTAAATAATTCAGAATAAAAAAAAAGATTGAAAAAAATATTAATTTTGTTTTTCATTCAACTATTCTCCATTCATTTACATCCTTTAACTAATCTATGAGTTTAAGTTTTTACCAGAAATGCTATGTGCGACTCCTATCTCAGTGAGGATTTCTTTTTGGCCAGTCTCCGTGGCTTCGTCGGCAGAACACTCGACTATGCTGCGGTAGAGTTCAGGTTCAAGCCGCAGTGAAAGCATGGGTGTTTGTGTTTTTCTATGATTTAAGTAGTTGAATAACGGTAATTGTTGGGTAATGTACAATGATTACAAACCCATTGGCCGTTCGGAACCGGCGTTAAACTGTAGTTGAGCTGAATAAAAAAAAAGATTTTCTATTTGAATTTTATAAAATCAATAGTTGAACTCGCACTTCTCAAATAAAGGCACATCATACTTAATTTGAATATAAGATTCGTTAATCATGTAAAACTCTCACAGAGGAGTTTGGAAGTGATGTATCAACATATGATTTTAATTGGTAAATTAGAAGTGATTTATTGCATTATAAACTTTTGAAATCTGCGAAACGTTACCAAATTTCTACAATTTCGATGTCAAAAATTGATAGTTGGAGACATTTAATTTCAATACGAAAAATCGTTATATTAATTCATTTGAAAAATCATAAGAATGAATTTATAATCAACCAAATAACGTTTTCAAATATATTACCGTATTTGCATAGAATTAAGTGTTGCACAAATCTAACCTCGAAAGTGGGTCTAGCCAGCCTTTCCCAAAGTGGGCGATAATGAAATTATCATTAATTATCATTAATAATATAATAATATGACTTAATCATTACTTTTCGAATCTTAAAATATAATTTTGGAGATTTTAAACATTTATTCATTCTTGATGGCAACAGACTTCGTGGTCACAATTTGAAGCTGAAGAAGGAATCATTTCATACATCTAGGCGGCAACATTTTTTACCTAATCGTGTATTCAGTGTATGGAACAGTTTACCTGCTGAAGTTGTGAACTCTCAATCAGTCAACGTGTTCAAGAGGGTGGTAGATGAATTTTTGTTTTCATTTTGAGAAATTTTTTCTCTTTTTATTTCTTTTATTATTATTTTTTTTTCTCAAATGTTTATATAATGTATTATCCTCACATTGCAGTATTCTGTAAAAAGTGTTAATGGGCTTATGGGTCTTCAGACCCCTGCCTTTAATTATATTAAATAATAATAATAATAATAATAATAATAATAATAATAATAATAATAATAATAATAATAATAATAATAATAATAATAATAATAATAATAATAATAATAATAATAATAATAATAATAATAATAATAATAATAATAATAATAATAATAATAATAATAATAATAATAATAATAATAATAATAATAATGATAATATTTCTCTCCGTGTAGTTCATGTATATGTCCTGTTTTATTTAATAAATAAAAGAAAAATCATGTCAATCGGTTGATCCGTTTCGAAATGAAAGTAGACACAAACGAACAAATAAAAAGACAATAGACACATTTTTGCATTTTAATAGTTATAAGTATTCCTAGATAGCTAATTTTCGTAGATAATAGACTGTACGCAATCATGTTTTAACAAGTTTTTGTTGAATAACCCGATTTGTGTATTCCTGTATCAATCGGCTTGTTCATAGAATACTTGTTCTTACTTGTTGAGTACGATTGAGCGTCGAATGAAATAAACGAGTTTATGCATGTTCGTCATGTGGCGACTTGCAGCTGTTCTTTAGTGAATGGAACCTGATATGAACAAACTTATTAAACAGCATCAGATTCATCCTTGTTATATATTATTAAAACAACCATATTATATAAATATGGTTGTTTTATTTTAAGTAAAATATACGCAAGAGTTAACTTGAGAACTGAGCGCCGTTGTGTACTACCTACTGCGATCAGGTCTCAAGTAAATAGTAAAAGTCTCGTTTAGAATGAATATTTCATCTTCACTAATATAGCTCACGATAATAATTAATTTAATTTGAAGTAATAGTGGTTTTAAATTGGGTGAAAAAATGGGGGCGCTAAAAAATAATTTATTCTCAGTGGGCAGTAGACAAAATAAGTTTGGGAACCCCTGGTCTAGACTGACTCAAACGAATGTAGTTTAGATCGCCAAACCGTCGGTCAGAAGCTTGCGGGATAATTTTAGTTAGCTTGCTGTGAATTTCAGGCTCAGCACTTGTCCAACCTATTGTCCAGCAGGTAAAACAATTGGAGTGTAGAATTCTACAAACTTTAATTTTACCTAGTACCAAATAAGGAGTGAAATTGTGATTTATAACTGTATTGTAAACGTATAAGTATTAAGTAGAAAGTGGACTGTATTTGTAATTTGAAGGAGAAGCTAATTCGTAAAACAACGTACTGAGAATATATATGTTTGAATAGAAAGTAATATAATGAATAAAACTAAGTAAAGTAATCAATCAATGTAATTCATGTACAAACGACACTCCACTTACCCCGGGGTAGTCCAGGAAAGGGATAGAGACTTGCAAGGCAACTAGGACGATGTGGAATTGTCCTTCAGAGTCACTAGCCGTAATAAGTCTGTAAGGCACTATGTATTTTGTAGTAAAAAATGTACGTATTGAATTAATAGTATTCCCTATCAAATATCCGTCACTCACGACGTCGTGTACCAGAATGTCTCTCTTATTTTTGGTTTCATCACATCTGGTCAAAAGGAGGTATTCAGGATGGTCGTATGGTAAACAATGGAACGGTTTAAGTATAATGCGTATGCATGATTTAATGTAATAAATGAAAATGAAGTAAAATAAGATATTATATTCCGTCCATCATCAACTAGCATTCATATTAATTTAGTAAAGACGAACCAATAACAGATGATCACATAGCAGAAGCTAACTAAGAATGAATGCGAATGCGAGGAATATTATTGGTAGTTTGTTGGACTCTAATTCTATACGACAGCGTAATAATCGTTATAAATGTTATGACTAGAAATGTGTAGTGAGTTTAATACTGTAAAAAGGTTTGTTGAATAGCTAGCATGCCAATATGGCCAATTACTGTTTTATAGAGTAGATCGTAGGCTTAGCTGAGCATGTTTCAAAGAGTTACTTTCTGCGTTGGTGGAATTTTCAAAAAGCGAGATTAATTTTTCCCTGGGTTACGGTTTGGCTTCGCGATTTTGCTTGTTTTGAATTGAAGTTGAGTAAAGTACCTATAAGAAACAGTTGAGATCTATCTTTGAGCTAGGTCTAAATTCAAGTTATATTCTTAACTTGCCATCTCGAAGCAAATATGAAGATATTGATGGAACAACTGCAGATGTGACATTTTTAACAAAATATTTAGAAATCTGAAAAAATATTTTATTTTCCCTGAATATGAATGTTTTTTCGAATGTTCGAAGCAAAAGCTTGTTGTTTACTGAAGCCTTTTCAAATTTGAGAAATCATTTCAGTAATCGCTTTCAAAATCACAAAATCTTTGAAATTCTACAATAGATCGTAACATCTGCAGAAATCGATGCAGAAGAATCCACTTACGCTTCGCAACATTTCGAAGAAAACAGGGTTGTAGTGGAAATGGAACAGATTGATTTTCAATATGATGTTTCAATTAAATCATTCACTTCAAGCAGAGGAAATATTTGGTCGTTTGTTTCTTAGTAAAAATATTCAGTTTGGGTTCGAGTAGTTTTACTAGTGAAATTATTTTTAATTTTTACATATCTGTGTGAGGCTTCATTCTTTAGTTTGGAATTTATTATTAAACAAGTAGATAAACCGTTTGACATAAGAATATTCAGACAAGCATTCGAATGACACAACTTTTCAATCTGATATTACAAAAGAGAAAAATTAAACTTTGTTTCTCAAATGAAATTGGTTTGATCCAAATTATAAATTATTTATTTGATTAAAAATTTCAAATTGTTAATTTATAAATTATAAAATTATGAAGTAGTTAGACGATTCAAAGTTCGGCGAGTTGTTTTAGTCCATCGAGTGGTAATCGATAGGTCAATGAAGTATTAAAATTAATTAGTTGTTAATAAATTTCATATTGAATTACAATTACCTTGGTACTGCAACATTGTCACTGGGATCAACGAAATTGTATTGTATAATTTGGTCAGCTGATGGTTGAGGATTCAAGATTTGATAGTTAAATACTCCCGATGAATACCGATTTTCTGGTGTCAAGGCGACTGGTTTCGCTTTGACATTGTCCTTATTTTCCGCACCATATCCTTGATCAGCGCAAATCGCTATAATCAATAGGCCTAATCGAATCATGATCTGCCAATTAAAAAAATAAGCACATGTTAGATAAATTGCACTTATGAAATATAACTGTCGATTGACACATAACGGTTTTCACGTAGCCTTTTCATTAGATTTTTCCAAGCTCAATTACTCATGTATTTTGTCTATGTATTAAACAAATATTGTAGAATTTTTCAGAGTTTCTTGATAATAAGCTAAATCGCAAAAATTGTTAATAAAAATGTATTGCCATTATTCTAAAGGCAAATATATTGTTTAGTATCTTGACGTTATTAAAATGATGGCAGTTAATGAACATGAACAATTAAAGTAAAATGGATGTAGTAAAAGTACCTCATAATGTTTAACGGGCCATTATATATGAAAATCTATATGTTATATTTCAGAGAAATTGGGGATAAATGATAAATAATAAGAAGAAAGAAATAACAAGAAGAAAAACTCAAATGAAAAGGTTTATTATTTATGAATATTATCTATTGTAGTATTTACTTAGCTTTGTGAAATGTGGATACTTGACAAGAAAGGAAAGAGAAGAATTTTATGTACATAAAATTTTTGAAACGAATCATCGGCTTTTGCACGAATAATAAAATTAAAAATAAGGTGACTAGGGGGAAATCACAAATTCAATCTATAGCAAAGTATGTGGAAAGAGATCATGTTTTGGATAAGTGATATGTCAGGATGAAGGATGATATGATTACGAAAAATATCTGAAAGGCGAAGAAGATAACAAGAAGAAGACCAATTTAGATGCCAGCCGAAGCAGCACCCAAGAAAAAAATTTTGTAAGAGTATTTTAATAAACCCTGAACATGATTTTTTGGCTTTTTTGACGGATGACCCTTGCCTTTTCTGAAAGTTGGACTTTTTGTTTATATCAAGATCATGACCCTAGTGAAAAAGACATTTCTGGAGGTTCGAGCTTTCAGTCAAGCAAGCAGAGGATATTTTGAATACACGAAATAAAAACAGGAAATTTTAATACATTCCGTGAAAATCTTCACGGAATATATATATATATATATATATATATATATATATATATATATATATATATATATATATATATACACTATGTAGTTGATTGCTTCATGACTATATAAGTGAATTCAGTTTTCAATGCAATGGCAGCCATGAACAAGAACAAAAAAGTTTTACCTTTAGAATTTCAAGCTTTCGGCAATGTTTATTGTATTCTTCAAGACTGCAATATTATATAAATTTCCGTTTATAAAACAATTTCACGAATAAGATATCATTTGTGCTGTTTCTATAATCTTCTGGAGATTTGGACTGATCTAAATTGTATTAAAAACGGAAACTTATACAATATTGTAGTCTTGAAGAACACAATAAACATTGTCGAAAGCTTGGAATACTCTGAATTCTTCAGAAGTAAAGTCAAAATTTTCTCTATCTTGACGCCGAAAAATTATTTTCTAAGCTTTAATTAAAAATTTAAATTTGCACATTAGTGCAAATTCGTAAATTTTGATTTTACCTCATTCAAACAATAATTATTATACGTATTAAATTAAATTAAACTCTTGGCTTAATGTTTCACGATTATAATCGTGAAAAATTAAGCCAAGAGTTTAATTTAATTTAATATTTAATTATGTTTCATCAAGAGTTAAGCGAGAATTCAATCTCAGTAATTATAAACGTCTTTGTTTTCCATTCTGTTTGACATCTTAGATTAATTTTATACTGCTGAAGAAGGAGGGAAAACCTCTGAAACGTTCAGAAAAAATAAATAATATCAATAACAGTCGTAGTAAACATACCCAGAACCACAAATAACTAGTGTATAATTTCTATATATATATATATATATATATATATATATATATATATATATATATATATATATATATATATATATATATATATATATATATTTTGAAAGTTTTTAGCAATAACAGGCTTTTTTTGATATGAAAAAGTTTATTTTTGTTGACGTTTCGTTGTTATATTACAACTTTGTCAAAACTAATGAATAATTGAATTTATGAGTTACTATAGATATCAAATGTCAAACTTATTTTTTAGAAAAATCAAATTAGTTTTTTTGTATCTTCACTCATTGATTTTCATTATCAGAGGAATATTTCTGGCTTAGCATTCGCTTCGGAAGTTTTAGTCTTCTTCACCATGAGGAAACCTCTGAAAAACTCATGGTAAGCCAGGTGTTCTAATAAGTGTGATTCATATATTATATATTTATAATTATATATATATATATATATATATATATATATATATATAATTACATATAGTTTTTTATATACATCCAGAATATGTATATTGTTGGTTTATGTGTGTGAAACTGAAGGTAGATCTGGAATCGCCAAACATCACATCTCGGGACTCATTTTTTCTAGATCTACCTTCAGTTTCACACACATAAACCAACAATATACATATTCTGGATAAGTATATAAAAAACTATATGTAATTATATATATATATATATATATATATATATATATATATATATATATATATGAATCACACTTATTAGAACACCTGGCTTACCATGAGTTTTCAGAGGTTTCCTCATGGTGAAGAAGACTAAAACTTCCGAAGCGAATGCTAAGCCAGAAATATTCCTCTGATAATGAAAATCAATGAGTGAAGATACAAAAAACTAATTTGATTTTTCTAAAAAATAAGTTTGACATTTGATATCTATAGTAACTCATAAATTCAATTATTCATTAGTTTTGACAAAGTTGTAATATAACAACGAAACGTCAACAAAAATAAACTTTTTCATATCAAAAAAAGCCTGTTATTGCTAAAAACTTTCAAAATAAAATATCTCAAACAGGCAATAAATCAATTTCAAGAAATATATAAATATATATATATATATATATATATATATATATATATATATATATATATATATATATATATATATATTTATATGTCGGACATTCAATCAAATACATCGTGACACAGATGAAATAACATTGTTAAAACTGATAACATTGATAACTAATAAATTTTATTTTTATTTCGAGAAAGTATTGAATATTTTTCAGAAAACAGGGGTTATCCTTTTCCGATATCTGTTGAAAACCAATATATATATATATATATATATATATATATATATATATATATATATATATATATATATATATATATATATATATATATATATATATATATATATATATACATATATATATAAACATCGATATATAAATTGATGCTCATGATTAATTGATGCTTTTCTTCTTACGACAACTACTTCTTAAGTTTTGAGATCTAAAATGTCAATCATGAAAGAATTTGGACTTAAATGCGGTTCTATCAGCTTTTGTAATTTATCCTATAGAAATAATTATTTTACATAAATAATTAAATGCCGATTAATACAAAACAAAGCAAAAATTCTTTCAATTTTTGTGTTGTACTGTAAAAAAACGTTCAACATTACGTACTCAAATAACTCACCTAGCAAATCAACTATAACACAGCGTGCAAACTGTAATTTGAACACTGAAAATCCGTTAGACGTATCTATAGACAACACACTGATTAGAGGAAGAACTCACCTCTGGAAGCTCGGGTAAACGTCGAGGAGAAGCAATGATAAGTTAGAGGTACATCGACCTGACTTATAAGTGACTTTGGAGGGGAGGGGCTATTTCTTTGTTGATTTGTTACAAAAAAATGCTGGAAAACACCCTAGAGTGGAGTGGAATTGCTGAGATGATGACTCGAATGTCAAGGTAATATGATTATTTTAGATAACAGTTTTGGCATCCAATTTGAGTATTAATATAGAATAAATGAATTAATCAGTTATAATGGCCGATTTTCGTATCTGTGCCTTTTAAAAAAGGATCTAATGATTGAACTATTTTTACTACACAATACGAGGGTAAGGTAAAACATTTTCGGAATAACTGAAAAAATACTGTGTTATTTAGTTCATCAATGTTATTTGTATAAAACTGTGTTATTTTTATTAAGTTGTTCAAAATGTCAAATGATGTTACAACCTTTAAGGAATAATTGTTGTTCTGATGTTCAAAAATTCTGCTTGATAAAGCTCTAAAACCACAAATTTTGTTACAGCATCTCATTGCATCAACGAAAATCATATTTTTTAATATGTTCGGCATAAAAATTTTGTAATTCGCAAACTTTAGTGTTATTTAATATTTGTCTTAAAAACTGAAAATTTTTAGAATTTCAGGACGAAATTCAGAAAGATTCACAGAATATCTGTTAACAAATCGAAAGAGCTATTCAATAACAGATCGACATCGTTCTTCATAATTTTAAAAGGCTTAAATTCTTATAGAAATGATGTATCTGTTGTCTATAACTCTTCTATGCTATTCGTAGTATAGTATGTCTCAGGATATAATAAATGTTTGTACTAATTCATAACTTGTTCAGTTATTTACTGAACAAGTTATAAAGAACTTATATGAAGAAAGTTCCAAACTGGCCATCTAATAAAAAGTTGTGATATTGAAGGTGGAAAATGTTTATTTCAATATTTTCATAAATCAAAACTATTAAACTAATTCAGACTATTATATCGTAAACATATATTGCTATTATTTCATCTTCAATAACAATTATATGAAATTACAGCCTACCTTAAATGTATTTTCAAAAAAGTTTGTTTTATCATCAGGAGCACAAGTTTTGAAGAGTGCCTAATGCTTGATACCAATTAAGTTAGAATTTAAATAAACTCAGCACTATTCATTCTTATTCTGAACTGTTTATATATTGATTTAATAGTCATTTTGCTTTTGTTTTCTTAGTTTTCTGGACAAATGACAAGTGTCTTGAATAAAATGGATATGGATTAAATAAAGAAAGAATTGCTGCATACATTTTCACACAAAAATACGTCTAAAATACGTTTAAGTGATGAAGATGTTTCTGGGATTACTAGGAGAATTGAGAACCTAAAGATTTGTTGTTTCACTTGAAATTTAATTAATTTATATTCGAAAATAAATTGTAAGGCTGTTTTATGACATTAAGATATAATATCATATTCTTGACAAATAACAGACTGTAAAAATGAAAAAAAATTTCTTGTCTACGTTCCACTTCAAACTCTAACTATGCCAACATTTATAAATGAATAATTTGAAAATTTGAAAAATAGAAATTGATAATAGTAATAATAAAAAATTTATTCATGACAGATTAACAATCAATCAAATGGATAAACAAATGAAGAAAAAGCAAATACACCAGAAATTAAATGAAAGTAAAATAAAATGGCAATAGGTATATAGTAAGCAAATAAAAAATGAAATGTAAATATCACGATATCTCATTGTGAAGCTCTGAATGGGATGTCAAAATGACAGTTTATTACAATAAATATTACACATAACATGTATTATTCTATCTCAGACCACGTCTTGGTTACCGAATATTTATCTTGCTTAGTGAAGGGTGTTTTTTTGAGGTATAGAACTTTAAATGGCAATAAACCAACGATGGATTATTCGATTGATAAGAATTTTTTTTTATTCGAAAGATAATCGTGTGGTATTACATTTCAAATATGATTTTCGATGACTTTTTTGAACATTTGTGGCCGTATATCGGCAATAACACGGCGAATATTGTCTTCCAAATGGCCAAGCGTTTGTGGCTTATCCGCATATACCAATGACTTTACATATACCCAGAAAAAGTAGTCTAGCGGTGTTAAATCACAAGATCTTGGAGGCCAATTCACAGGTCCAAAACGTGAAATTAGGCGGTCACCAAACGTGTCTTTCAATAAATCGATTGTGGCACGAGCTGTGTGACATGTTGCTCCGTCTTGTTGAAACCACAGCTCCTGGACATCATGGTTGTTCAATTCAGGAATGAAAAAGTTAGTAATCATCACTCTCTACCGATCATCATTGACTGTAATGTTCTGGCCATCATCTGAAGTACGGAGCAATGATTCCACCAGTCCATAAAGCGCACCAAACAGTCAGTTTTTCTGGATGTAACGGTGTTTTGACATACACTTGAGGATTATTTTCACTCCAAATGCGGCAGTTTTGTTTGTTGACGTAGCCATTCAACCAGAAGTGCGCATCATCGCTAAACAAAATTCGCGCGATACGTATTCCGCACAGAACCATTATTTTCGAAATGAAATTGCACTATTTGCAAGCGTTGTTCAGGCGTGAGTCTATTCATGATGAATTGCCAAACCAAACTGAGAATAAATCACTTCTCAGCTGATAAATCGGTCGCCATCTTCAACAGTAATGCCAACTTAAAGTTCTATACCCCAAAAAAAACACCCATTAAAAGAGGCCAGTCAATTGAATTGTACGAAATTTTATACAGAAACATCAGAGTGAATCGTTCACGTATTAATTTCAAAACTTCAATTCAAAGATAATTGGTGACGACGTATGGACCAAGCTTTCAAAGAATATTCCCCATAATATCTTGTTGTAGTACTTGCTTTGAAATCTAAGATATTCAATAATTGAACTGAGGACACCAATTTATGAAGCATATTTTTATTTAATACGAATAAATAGTAAATTGTTTTCATCATACAGAAATCAACAAGGCTGCTGCAATTTCTTACAAAATGAGCTAGCGTCCTAATGGCAGCAGCCGTGATCCGGCTTACGTGTTTTGGAAAGGACATTTTTTAGCCAAAAATTAGATGTAGGTTTTTGAACTCAACTCATCTATCTACAATCTGACCTTTCAATGAATAGCGGTGGTGGATGGAAGTCAAATTTCGAAAAAGTGACCACACTTTATATTTACTGATTTGACTTTCAGTCTGTTTGTTGGTAAACCACAAATAAGTCATAGGTGACAACAAATATTTTCATATCATCAGCAGAAAGCAGATGCATACAGTCCAATCGACAGAATATCCATCTTTCAGAAATTAATCAAAATAATGTCATAGCAGATTTGGATATGTGAACATGTACGATGTGATCATATTTCAAAGAAAAATTGTTCGTGTTCACATAGCCAACTTTACCAAATTAACTATTGCATTCTTACTACTGATTTCTAAGAAAATGAACTTCTCTACAACTTGACTGTATGCATCTGCTTTTGGCTTATTTTCATATTCGTTGTCAGAAAAATTCTTGAAATGAATAATTATACACCTTTACTATTTAATGAAGATTGAAAAATCGAATTGATATCTGCCGATTAAAATTATAAATCAACTATGTATATGTCAGAAAGGTCACAAAATCAGAAGCGAGTTATTTTGATGATTTGAAAATATTTCCTGTTATTAATGATTGTGTCAGATTATTTTGTTATTCGTTGTAGAAACTTGAAATTGAATAATTATCACTATATATATTTTGAATATTGAAATATCAATTTTCTGGATTAGTATATTATAAATCAACTATGTATATATCAGTAGAGAAGGGGACTAAAACATTTCTGAAGCGAATGCTGAGCCAGAAACATTCCTCTGAATATTATAAAGGCTAAACAGCCAATTTGATTAGGAAAGTGACAATTGACGTTTCGACAAAGTTGTAATCAACAACGAAACGTGAACGAAAATAAAGTTTCTTCATATAATAAATTCTGTTATTGCTAAAAAAATCCATAGATAATCAACAGGCAAAAGCATAATATAGAAAACTATATCGGATATATATATATATATATATATATATATATATATATATATATATATATATATATATATCTTGAAATTGATTTATTGCCTGTTTAAGATATTTTATTTCGAAAGTTTTTAGAAAAAACTAAAACGAAAATAAAAAATTTTAAATTTTTACAAATTCCCAGGTGGTTGTTGAAATTGTGAATATTCATGTCTGTTCCATCTTTCCCATTTTTCTTAGAACATTTTTCTCTACAGAATATATATATATATATATATATATATATATATATATATATATATATATATATATATATATATAGAAAAAAAGAATTGTGTCCAATTATTTTCCAATTATTTTCAACGAAACGTCAACAAAAATAAAGTTTTTCATATCAAAAAAAGCCTGTTATTGCTAAAAACTTTCGAAATAATATATATATATATATATATATATATATATATATATATATATATATATATATATATATATATATATATATATATATATATATATATATATATATATATATATATATATATATATATATATATATATATATATATATATATATATATATATATATATATATATATATATATATATATATATATATATATATATAAATATATATACAATATCCAGTTTTCCAATTTATATTGAACTGATTCGGAATTGAAATCATCCTTTTTTGATGGAATATAAATAAGATCAAATGGCACGCTATATTTAGCTATAAACTTCCCGTGTTACAAAATCAAAACACGTCTTTGTGTGATTTCAAGAACGGGTTTTTTGAAGAAGTTGTTCAATATGTTAATTATTATTGCTTGTTCCTAACTGGAAAATCGATGAATAAGAATGAATCGAAAATTTTTGAGTTCTAGAAGCTACATTTGTAAAATTTGGAGAAATATTACGTTAAGATTGGGCAACAATTGTGTCAATAATTTCCCTTTATTTCATATATACTAAATGTAAGCCGAAAAGCTTTGTATTTTAATTTTCAAATCATGCTTCTATTTGATGATATAAGCATAATGCCTTGATGTGAATATATTATATTTCATATTTATCATTCATATATATCATATTTCATTTCATAAGAATATCATTAATATCAAAATATATCGTGTAATTAAAATTCCAGCATTATTAAAAATACAATTCTTTCCCAAATTTTAATAATACAAAAGGCCAACAACTAAACAGATAGGAAAATGTTTTGGGAATTGACGAACGGAAATACATAGTGATGATGTTATATACATTTAACAAAATCAAACTAACGTAGGTACTTCATATTGAGTATATAGAAAAGAAGAAACAGCAATTCTCACTGATCATTATTAGCGTGATGAAAGTAGACCAAAATGGAGTGAATGTCGAAGCAAGAATTATTGATCCCGGAATTCGACAAGGTTGGCTAATATTAGGGATGATTGGTGACAAAAACAAATGTCGAGACGCCAGTAGGATGATGACTTCAATAGGTCATCAATGTAGGGGACAGTCCTACAGTGCCGTCACCGTAAGGTGGTTTATCCACAAAAAAAATCAAAATACAATGTAACATGCTCAAAACCTTCTGGTATAGTTATAAAAATAGTTATAAAAACTATTGTGCTATTAATAAAAAGAAACAAATAACTGAATCGTCCAGAAATAAGTTTCATTTTTGCAATTCAAAGACTAGGTAAAATCCGACTGTGTATAATTTACCTTAAGTACCGACCAGTAGATATGTAACCACTCAGACCAGCGGTCCCCAACTAGTGAGAGGCGCTCCACTTGGGGAGCGCAGGATGAACCAAGGGGGTGCAATGAGCGGTCTGGGTATGTTTTAAAATCCATAATTTCGCATGCGGCGCGAATAATGAGCTCTTTGTTGCTACCAATTTGAAGGTAAAAATTGAACAATTGATTTATAAAGTGCAGGCATAATGTTTTCACTAATCATTAATAATCAACTAATAATAATAATCAACTAATCATTAATAGTATGTTTTACTTCAGTTAATAATCATAATATTGATAAATAATTAATGATCAGAATACGTTCCTTATTCTTAACAGGTATAATATCAAATTACAGAAAATAATAAAATAAAAATATATAATAACTAAAGGAATGAAACGAAAATAAATATAACAAAGAGCTCAATCTAATTTAAAGAAAACTAAAAAATTATCTCATAACTAAATAATGAAATTGAATGAAATCTTACGAAGAGCTCAATCTAATTCAATTCATTTTAGTCAATTTCCCTTCTTCACATAACTCCTAATAATAACTGCCAAGGAGTCAAAGTGAATGGCACATTTATTAGCAACTGTATTGACTCCATAAACCAAATGGGGGATTGTATCAGGGAGTTGGTCCTTGGAGTCTCTAGGTGGAATAATTCGAGAATTTCGAACACGAAATTTCAAAAGCGGACAATCAATACTATTGTGCAGTAATTTGTACAAAAATTTGAGTGATAAAGATTCTCCCCTGCCCTGCAATGGGCTTAAATTATATCGACTCAATAAGTCGTCATGATTGACTCCTCTCTTCGAATAAACTTTATCTAAGAATTACAAGTACTTTATCTGAATGCCTGAAGATGGCGTTGATGTCAAGTATAAATATGATGATGCCAGATCATTTGGCCATATTCCAACTTGCTACGGATTAGGGCATTAAATAGCCATACCTAAATGTTGAAGATAACAGAATAATAGGTTTGGACCCATGATTTAGACAATACAATAATTGAAAAAGTACTGATCGAAAGCTTTGATATGTTTGCACGAGTCTCATGGACCCATTTGTTACAGTTTCCACACTGTATCCAATTTTCTTTATGACATTCAGCTTGTAAAGGGCGAACTGTCTCTTTTTCAATCGGTCTTTAGGGAGGATGAAGGTTTTCGTTTGTTTTTTTTCAGTTTTTTTCTAACATCTCTACCTAACAATAAACTTTTCTATCTATGTGGACACTACCGCAGTAAATGAAAATTATCGGTTTTTTATAGTTATATGGAGAAATTAAACTTTTCAGGAGTCATTGGTTTCGGACTGAAACCCTGAACTTTGAAAATCACCATCAGAACTTTACTTACTTAGCGTAATTTGGGCAACACCGGCCCGCTCTAAGATTCGGTACGGCTCGCGACAGATTTTGAAAAACCCAATGAAAAAATATTACAGTAGTTACCTGTTCATACTCACTGAATCAAGGAGTGAGAAAACCAGATGTCGACGATCAGATCATCAAAGAGTGAGGCGGCAAACATCAAATTCTTTGATGTTTTTTTGATGTGCAATTTTATTGTAGGTACTGCACTAGACGATTCTAGATCATTCCTTCATTTTGCTTATATAAACGGGTGGATGGCCCGAATTTTAGTTCAGTTTGAGCTAACGAGGCGATAACTTCGACAAGTGATATCCTAGTGAACTGTTAGTGCGTTAATTTGCTTTGAGGCTTTGTGTGCATCTTGAGCGCTTACTACTATTGAAAATGATGTCTAGTGGAACGAAACGAAAATAAGATGCAAGGGTCGTCAGCTTCAAGAAAAATTAGATGAAGAATTCTTTTTCATCTTGCACAACGCATCATTTGTCGAAGGGCAATTTATCAAGGAGTGTATAAGGAGAAGTTTGCAGTGTTTTGTGTCCTGAAAAGGAAAATTAAATGCAAAAAATTAGTTTGTCCAAACGAACCGTTGTCCGATGTAGAGAAATGATGGCTAGTGATTGTTAAAAACAACATTGACTGACCATAGTTTTGAATCATTTTCTATAGCATAAGACGAGAGCACCGATTTGTCTGACACAGCTCAACTGACTAAATTTATTCGAGGAGTTGATAAAGGGTTTACTATTATTGAGAAATTGCTTGCTTTACAGCCGCTAAAAGGAACCACTACAGAGAGGACATTTTCGGAAGGTATTCACAAGTTTGGGCTTGCCATGGTCAATATTTGTTGGAGTATGCACATATGGTGCACCTTCCATGTTTGACTTACGTGAAAGTTTCATCGGAATTTTGAATGAAAAAGCAAATGAATTAAATGTGCAAAAAGATGATTTGATAGTCCTTCATTGCATTATCCACTAAAAGAGATGTTATGAATGTGGTAGTGAAAACCATCAATTTTATTCGATCTCGAGGGCTTAACCATCGTCAGTTCAAGGTGTTTTTGGATGAAATATCAGCCAAAATGACGACGTAACATGTTATTGTGAAGTCAGATAGCTAAGCAAAGAGAAAATGCTGAAAAGGTTTAGTGAGCTCAGAAATGAGGTAGTTGACTTTATGCAAATAAAAGATAAACCACTATCTGAATTGAATGACCCAAATTGGATATGAGCATTTTTGGTCGATCTTACAGGCCATTTGAATGATTTAAATTTGAAAATACAAAAACAAGGACAGTTAGTAAATGATTTGTAGAGACATTTGAAAGCGTTTCAGAACAAAATCCGCTTTTAGGAGGCACATGTGCTGTCAGGTAACAGTTACCATATTACCACACTCTCTACGCATAAAAATATTGCTTATGCTCAATATGTTGAAGAACTCAAGTTACTGCCGGAACAATTTTCGAACAATTCAGTTAGTGATTTCAGAAACAAGACTGTTTCAATTATTTGCTACTCCAACAAATAGTAATGTACAAAATGCTCCAATAAACTTGCAAATGGCGTTGATAGGGATTCGAGAAAACTCACCCATAAAATCTAAATTTGAAGCCGTGGAGTTGTTTGATTTGTATAGAAATTACCTCGGAGAAGACCAATTTCCGCATCTTAGAAAATTCGCAAAAAGATTGATTTGTGCATTTGGTATTACAGGTGGATGCAAAGAGTTTTTTCATTGATGAAAGTTAATAAATCCAAACATCGTATAAGGCTGACTGACGGTAATTTGGAAAATTCGCTACTTCTTTGTATCAGTGGAATTAATCCAAACATCGATGGGTTAGTTCCGAATTTCAAGCCCCAGTGTCTCATTGATTTCGGTATCACTATATTTAAATATCGTAGTTTGTAATAATTTCAAATTTAACGATTTAATGTTGTTACATATTTTTTTCATTTAATATTTTTATTTTAATAAATTGTATTAAAATAACATCGTCGTACTATTTCATGTCTGATATCTATCGCTAAAAATAATGAACACTACTTTAAAATGCAATACTTTTACACGCGGCCCGCGAACATATTTGCATACTAAAGTTTGGCCCACAACATGTCCAAGGTTGCCCATACCTGCCTTACGGAATAGGAGAACTTGCAACTAACCGGTAATGGATGCTGACCGGTACTCCAAGCCTTTCCCCTAAATAGTAGTAATAAATATTGTGAGAAATGAATGAAACAAGTGAGAAATCAGAAGAACAAGTGGGAGCAGAATCAGGAAATGCACGAAACGTCATAATGTACTCGTTCTGCTTACTTCCCTTGCGATTTTCTCCCTGTCGATAAAGTATGTAGACGATGAACGAGAATCCTTTGCGGTAAACTATGTCTCGACACAGTTGCCAATTATGTTTGAAATGAAAAAGTAATACAATTTTTTGAGTGTGCATAAACGAAGCTATTCTAAATGAAATATGTTGTGAAAATAAACGAATATATGAGTCAAAAGGCACTCCCTAAAATTCCTACAACTCATTCAATTTTCGTTTTCAAGGATGACAATGCATTTGTGCATTTCAATTCGTGATACGTATCTGAGTACAGGTCATGGGACCGTCAAAAATTTTACTGATAATAAGTGGGTTTTGGGTTTCTATTCAATGGAAATGAACGTCGATAGTTGCAGCTCTATGAAAATAATTGTTTACCAAATATTGTAGCGATACGCCCATTTCTATTTATTTCAATTGAAATAATAGATTTTGCTGACAGTGCCATTAAATATAAGGAAAAACGTGATGAATCTGATCGATATCAAAGAAAACTTCAGTATGTGTTTAGGTACTGTGTGCTCTCTGTACCGTGTAGAGTATTCGTCGAGTTCCAAAGGAATATTTCTGGAATGATATAAGTCTCAATTTCTGAAATCTATATTAAATTACCGTTCTCATAATGATCTGTCATATTTTAATTTTGAAATATACCAAGAAAATAAATTGAGAGATGGCACGTTCCATTTGAAAAAAAAAACTTCTTACAACAATTGTTAGAAATTACTATCTTCAGTTCTTAAACAAAATTTGCCACGAGAAAAAGCGTTTCGTGATTCTTAAGCATTCATTCATTTTATACGGGCGTTTTTAACTCTTCATTTAATTCAAACTTGTACCATATATTTTACACTTTAGGTAGTCCAACAACTAGAACTCCAACATGTTAAGGCCAGCAGTCCTTATGTTGACCACCTTATGCGACCATTTCATCTTCATCCGTAGACTTAATATAGTATCATTATGAGCTGGTGCACTTTTCCGCAAAAAAAAATAGATACGCCTGTGGAATTGAGAATTCCTGAATCATTAAAAAGACCGATCCAGCAGAATCCACCAATAAGAAATAGAAATGGAAGTTCGGCAAAAAGTAACGAGCAAAATGGTAATTGTTTTACTGAACATATTGGGCAAACATTTCAACCAAATGAGGGCTAAGACGCACTTGTAGATGAAAACATTATTCAAGAAAAAACGAAGTAAACACACTCCCGTGAAATAAGTTTCAAATGGAATGAAAGAAATCATTAAACCAAAGAATGATCCATGGCATGACCTATTTACTGAGCAGATTCTGATTGCACTTTCTAGATAAGATAAAGTTAAACTAACCCATATAATCAACGCCTAATTGAAGTAGAGGTATGTACTGAGCACATGGGAAAAAGCTAGTAATTAATGAGGTAATAACGATACCTAAACCACCGATCATCGATATATTTTTAAGAACAATCTCTTTGCTACTGATTAGATCAAAAGTGTTTAAAAGCTGTTTCTTTAAATAATTAATCGCTTTATAGAAGAAAATATCCTAATTTGATTGTTTGGTTTGGAAATATCCAATTAATTATTGGTCTAATTAACAGTGGTACATTTTTTGACGCCATACATAAGCATCTTTTCTCTTGCACTCACGCTTATCTGTAGCAAGAATCGCTCATTACAATCAAGGCAATTTGTATAAGCTTTGATTTTGAATTAATGTTTTTTAAAAAAACAGTAGGATGTAAATTACTGAGAATAATACATGTTTATACGTGGTAACCCTGACGTTGCGGCTCACTGACAAATTGCAAACATATGTTTTTTCATTCTTCACATGATTTCCTTTGAAATTACTAAAATTTTATTGAAGTAATATATAACCGCAATTAACATAAATAAATCAATTACCTATACTAAATTTTATTACAGGCAAATGCGGCTAATTTTTGGTAGGCAACATATCGCTATTACTTTGGATACTCCCTAAATAAGTTTTATAAGTTTCACATTTGCAGAAACGAACAGTTTGAACTTAGTCTAAAAGTATTAATTAATATATTGTCAACGCGCCTTAATACTGTTCAAGCAGTGAGCTCTATAGAAGCTTGTGAAATAGAAACTCCTGATCAATCCACCGAAAGATTTCCCAGAAGTCATGAACAGCGACTACTCCATCATGTCAATGTCGATGGTAGTCAGAAGACTGAATAGAACCAAATTTTTCGAGTTAGTTTAGCTGACAGTGAAGAAACAGAGTGAGGTGTCATTACTGTACAATAGTTAACATTAACTGTTAACTGAAATTAAGTGTTAATTATCTCGAACCTAAGGATAGCAACTGAGTGAGATCTTAGTTATTTCTTTTGTAGTTTTAAATTAAGTTGGAACTAAATTTATCGTTGTTCAGTCCTGAGGAGATTTGAAATCATAATCTAAATAAATGAAAAAAACCTGAAACTGGCAATGAGTATGCTTTAAATTGTGCCTAAAGTTTTGAATTAAACTTAGATTCCCACCAAAAATCGATATCCCAATAATATATTTGCGCCCTACATTCATTGACTATATTTATTGAAACTTTTGTCCCGTCCGGTGAAAATTCTCAGCTACCTAGTAGGTGGTTTGCCTAGTAGATAATTCTGCTACATTATTAAGAATGAGCTTTTATCACTCCATAAATATATTTTCACGTATCTTTTTGAGCCTTTGTCAGTCAAGTCGTGACAGCTAATCTTCTTTCATAATGATGCGAAGTTAGACTTTGATGGAGATGTAATTTACAAAGATGATATTGGGCATATTTCAATATTATTTGAATAAAATTTCTAGAAATATTGGTTTTTGTTGAATTGATGTGTATGGAATCTTGGAAATTCTTGCAAAATATTTATACTGTTAAGTTATTGTCAACATTTGCCCATATAGCACGCACATACGGAAGTTTATTCGCTATTTTCACAAGAAACCACTACTTATTAGATGAATTTGAGGGGGAAATCAGCTGAAAAACATAATGCTGACCGTTTTTCTTTTCGGTCTATTTCTTAATATAAACCTTATGCTGTCTACTATTTGCACAACATTAACAACGTTCCTCTAGATTTTCTACGAAAAAGATATACACATTCTCACATATATAATATTGTTACTTGCGAATTTTCAGCTGTTCCTCCTCAATTTTTGAATTGAATATGTTCACGCAAGTATTCAATATTGGCGTGAATGTCAGAATATTCTGCGATTTCTTTTGAACAGCAACCAGTAACTATAAAGAAACGGCTTTCATTTTGAGACATTGACGTCACACCTTACAGTGCTTGTAGTGTATAAAGGAACATAGCTTCTATCAAACAATAACTATTGATGTGTAACTATCGGATGAAGAGAGTTATGTGCTTCAAAAAATTTCATTATTGCTTCTAAATAGCAATAAAATACATTACTTGAAAAATCACAAACAAAATATTGAGAAGCTATTAATATAATGAATTCATCGAAGTTTTTAAATTGAGAATGCGAAAGAGTTCAGAGATATTTCTACATGTGGAAGTTTTCATAAATTACTTATCTCAAAATAAAGAAATATTCAATTAATAATAATAATATTTAATAGTGTTGGCGTTTACTTGATGTAAATCCATTATAATTGAATATAAACTTAAATTCAAACACTTGAACTAATGATTTACACTTTATTGACTACATATCATGACGCGTTTTGTCGTTACAAACGACTTCTTCAGATGAATTATTCTGTCAGCATCTGAAGAAGTCGTTTGTAACGACGAAACGCGTCATGATATGTAGTCAATAAAGTGTAAATCATAAGCTCAAGTGTTTGAATTTGAGTTTATATTCAATAATAATAATAATAATTATAATAATAATTAATTGTAGCAAAGATTTTACATCAAGAACTGGCACTAAAATTACTTCTACAGACGAAAGGTTCTCTACTAACGTGTGATTTTTTAAAAGTTAAGTTTTTTAGGTTGGCCGCACTGATTGGTAGTGGCATCGAAACGTCATCTGTCAAAGTGAAAAGTTTTCAGTATACTCAGCCATTTCATCATGGGAAGACTTACAAACGAGCAACGATTGCAAATAGTTGAAATTTACTATCAAAACTCGTGCTCTGAGAAAAATGTGTATCGTTTGTTACGAGTTTACAAAGTTTACTTCGTTTGACATTAAACCAATGTCTCGCATGCGTACAGTGCGTACTGGAGAGAATATTGCAGCCGTACCGTACAGTGTTAATGATGATCGTGAAATGTCAATTCGTCGCCGTTCTCAGCAATTGGGTATGTGTTTCTCAACCACATGGAAAATTTTACGTGTTGATTTGCGTTTGAAAGCCTATAAAATTCAACTTCCGAAAAAATTGAAGCCGAATGACCTACCACAACGTCTAATTTTTGGTGAATGTGTATTAGAACAACGTAATGAAAATCCGCTGTTTCATCGAAAAATTGTGTTCAGCGATGAGGCTCATTTCTGGCTTAACGTAGATGTAAATAAACAAAACTGTTGCATCTGGAGTGATGAACAGCCACGTGCCATACACGAATTACCGATGCATCCCGAAAAAACGACAGTTTGGTGTGGTTTATTAATCATCGGTTCATTTTTCTTTAATGAGGGACCGTGGAAGGAACATTACCGTCAAAGGCGAACGATATCGAGCCATGATACCAACCTTTTTTGCCCCAGTTGGCCGAGTTGAACTTGGTTGACATGTGGTTTCATCAAGTAGCTGCCACATGCCACATAGCTCGTGAAACAATGGATATGTTGAAGTATGAATTTGGTGAGCAGTTTTTCTCTCGAAATGGCCCTGTGAATTGGCCGCCAAGATCATTCGATTTGACGCTTCTGGATTATTTCTAGTAGGGTTATGTAAAGTCGTTAGTATATGTGGACAAGCCGAACACGATTGAAGCCTTACAGGATAACATAACACGAGTAATTCGTAGTATACAGGTCGAATGCTCGAAAAAGTGACGCAAAATTGGACTTCCTGAATGGAACATTTGATACGGAGCCGCGGACAACATTTACATGAAATTTGCCATTCACATTAAAATGTGAATGGCAAAGGCCAAGTTATCAATTTCAATGATAAATTCGAATATATGATGCAAATTGAGTGTTTTATTCGATTTAAAAAAAACTACGCTCAAAAGTTCACCCTTTAATACATGACGAAGCCAATTTTGGAGAATGATCAGTTTAGATTCTACTGGGGCCGCATTACCTTGTCTGATCAAACAGTTCCCCATAATATGCCTGACCTGGTCCTGGTTGACAAAAGAGCGAGGGAAACTTCATTTATTGAGGTGGCCATTCCAAATGCGAGCAGCCTGATTGAGAAGAATGCCGAAAAAATCTGGAAATATCGAGAACTTGAAGTGTGAGTGCAGAGACAGTGGAACATGAAAGTGGTCAGGCATATTATGGGATCCACTGATAATACTGGGATTATCCAGTATATTATATTGTGATCCACTGGCATAATACCGAATAATTTCTTGAAAAATATCAGAGACTAGAAATTGGTGCTGCTTGCCACAGCAAGGATTGTCAGGAAGTTTTTAGGACATAACGGAAATCAACGTCAAGAAGGTCACCGTCGTGAAGATCACTGCTATGGGGACCACCGCCACGGGCTTGATAACTTGGAAAGTTATCCGCAGAGCTCAATCCCTCTGATATATAATTTCTGGGATAAGTGAAAATTCCCCTGTGAGGGAGTGTGAAAGCGGTGAGACTTGCAATCGGGTATAAATTTATTCACCAAATTATAAGTCACATGTTTACAAATGTTACAGTAAATGTTTTTTACAATTTAATTTGTTGCGCCTAGGTTTTCACCCGTATGCGCTGAAAAATAAATCATTATCCGCTCGCAACACACCAACAACCAACATCCGCAATTTCAGATCACGGAAAGGAAAAAAAGGAAAAAAAATTTGAAAGATTAATTCAAAATAGCAATTATATAAATATATCATGCCTGAACTAGGTATAATTGTTAACTAAAATCGTTTTTCTCTCAAATTCAGAGTTAAAGATTCAAGTTCACTGACTTTGTAAATTCTTATAAACGTAAAATAGTTAATTTACTTATAAACCTGATTTCTTGACTAAAAAACTTCTTCTCTTCTCTGCTACTGACTTATAATTAATACCAAAAAAAGTCATTTTTAACGTGGGATACAGTTCTCATTTTCAATGATTTGACAATATACCAATAACCAGATACAAATATCCAAACTATCAAACAAAAAAATAATTCTCTGTAAATCAAACGTAACATCTAACTCAAAACTGAAGTGGACTTGTGGTTAGTAGCTGATATGAAATCGAACTTGGATTAATTCCAATAAAAACTTAACTAATAAGTTCGCACAAAAATGTATCCAACAAAGACGATACTTCTGATTCAAACTACAAACACAGACGAAACTCAAGGAAAAATACATGATCAATAATAATTCGAGGAATATTGAAATTCAATTTCTCCAAAATTTATTGACGAATTATTCGAAATCGAGCATATTCAAACTTTACTATCTAATTTTCTCAACGGAACAGAATTAAATGAAAAATGAATGATTATTTCAAATGTTTAATTGTAATAATTCCTAATAATGCCATCTGGAAAGTTTGAGGCTGCGCTTAACCTGTGAATATATTCAATGCAGATCTTGAATGGTAATACAACTTAGGTAACATAGGTAGCACAACTAGAAGGGTGGGAGAGGAGTAAGTTCGAAATCTTGAGGATTTTCATTAATTCTTAGACTTAATTATTATGGAATTGATAATATTTACGACTGTATCACAATCTTAGCGGCTGCTTCGAGTAAGATGAAGATATTGTTGCAGGGTCAAACAGTTAATTCTTAAGTTTTGCCTAATATGAAACTAAACACAAACTCATGAATTGAAAACCATTCTACAGTATTTTATTGTCTATGAACAAAAATCACGAATCCATGATTTTTGTTTGGCATTTGCATTATGGAAAATTTATTCAAATTGGGCAAAAAGGTCTAGAGGAACACATGAATCTGAAGAATAACACTGGGAAACAGCAATTTTGTTGTCGTTGAGTAACTTGTTTTTGACTAAATTTTTGTCTCTGAATTGAAAAATATTATCAATTTCTTTCAATCGCGTCAAGCTTTTAAACTACAAGATACCCTTTACACTAAAAGTAATACAAATTGGGCATACAGTGGAAAATAAAGTGGGTACTAACCAAACATATTAGAATATTTTATTCATACAGAATTATTATAATATTAAAAGTTAAATTATTTTTATACAAAAAATAAGAGAAGATATTAGGGTAGAAATTTTCGCTTATAACTTTTCCTAGTATGTTCAATCTGGGGATATTCTTGCTTGAGGCTCCAACGGTGGTCAGCAATCGTACTGACATCCCATCTACTTTAATACCTTGCCTCCAGGCTCTTTAATCTTGTTGGAATCGCTCATCCTGTTCATCACTAACAATGCCAAGATTTTGTGGAAAGTTAGCAAGATGGCTATGTAAGAAATACAGTTTGATACTCATGTTGCAATCAAGCTTTTTAAAGCTTTCTAAGAGTTGTTGAATAATTTCCACATAATTCTAGGCTCGAGTGTTTCCTAGAAAGTCTTTGACAATATTTTTGAATGCCAACCAAGCGTTCTTTTCAAGTTCGGTCATTGTTTTAATGAAGCGTTCCTCTTTAATAAGTTGCCGAATCTGTGGCCCAACAGAGACACCAGCCTTTATCTTCTCATATGACAAGCTAGGAAATACCGAAATGATATATCATTCCGTAATTGATATTATTTTATTATATATGATATGTTATTATTCAAATGATATATCATGAAGTATTCTTCAAACAGCCCCCTTCACTTTGACAAAGCTTTAACAAATTGCTTCATGAGACCTAGTACAAAATCTTGCACTACGCGTTGCAAAACGGCTTCACTATTTCAGAGCGACAAGTAAACCTGTTTACTACAGTGCCTCATGCGTAACTGACCAAATTAGTCTAGACCAGCGGTTCCCAAACTGTGGTACGCGTACCACTGGTGGTACGCGTACGCGAGTGAAGTTCGAAAATTGGTATACTCTACTAGTAGCGTGAGGGTGAGCGAGCAGCGGATGGAGGGGTGACAGTCGGAGTGGGAAAGATTGTGAGGGCGTGGAGGGGAGTAGCGCCGTTCAAGGCCGCGCGCTTTGTTATTGTGTTGTGCCAGATGCCAGTCAGCCAGTCCCAGTCGCCTGTCTGTCATCTCAGCGAGCACTATCTACTACGTAGCTCCGTAGAAAACCTAACCTGCAGTTTGACGTGTTGTTGTTTATATAGAGTTTGTGTCTATCAGTCAGTGAGAATAACATTGTTGGTAAGTGTTAGCTGTCGAATTGAAATGGATAAGTTTTTGGTAAGATCTACGTGTAGTCGTTCTAAAAAGCAAAGAACTTTGTCACCGGAACAAGAAAAGCCTATTGCAGCAGGAACAGATGCTGAGCAACCAAGCTGTTCCTCTACTTCTACGCCTTTGTTACGAACTTGTGAAAACAAAAAGAAATCAGGTAAACGTAAATATGATGAGAAGTATTTATCGTTTGGTTTTACTTATACTGGAAATTTCAGTGAACCTGTTCCACAATGTGTCATTTGTTTAGAAACTTTGTCAAATCATTCGATGAAACCATCACTTTTATTGCGTCATTTTAATACAAAGCATATCAATCTCATAAACAAGCCATTAGAGTTTTTTAAACGGAAGGAGTCTGAGTTAAAAGTGAATAAAGGAGCAATCACTTCATTTACGGGGTTAAACACTAGGGCTGTTGAAGCTTCATACAAGGTTAGTCTGAGAATAGCACAAGAACTAAAACCTCATACTATTGGAGAGACTCTAATTTTGCCAGCAGCTAAAGACCTTGTTTCCACAATTATAGGTGATAAAGAGGGAAAACAGCTCGATGTGGTTTCCTTGTCTGATAATACTGTTTCAAGAAGAATATCTAATATGGCTTTAAATGTAAAAGACATTTTACTCAAGAAAGTGAACAGTAGTAAATACTTTGCGATACAAGTGGACGAAACAACAGATGTCGCAAATTTGGCTCAACTGTTATGTTATGTTCGCTATGAAGAAAAATACTCAGTTGGTGAAGATATGTTATTTTGTGAAACTCTTTCAGCTCATACTACAGGAGAAGACATATTTTATAAAGTAAATGAATTTGTGCTCAGGAATGGAATGGATTGGAAGAAATGTGTTGGTATATGCACGGATGGTGCGAGAGCCATGACAGGAGCTCATAGTGGATTGGTAACTAAAATAAAAAAAGAAGCTCCGGAGGCACAACATATTCACTGCAGCCTTCACAGAGAAGCGCTTGTAACAAAACGCTGTCCAGCACAACTAAAAACTGTTTTGAACGAGGCTGTAAAGACAGTGAATTTTATTGAGAGCAGAGCCTTGAATTCACGCCTTTTTCACAACTTATGTCAAGAAATGGACAGTATTCATAAACAACTACTGCTCCACACAGAAGTTAGGTGGCTTTCAAGAGGAAAGATGCTGACTTGCGTTTTTGAGTTACGTCACGAGATATTGATTTTTTTAACAGATTCTGATTTTGAGCTACGAAGTCGTTTTACTGATGAACTATGGCTGTGTCGACTGGCTTACTTAGCTGACATTTTTTCAAAACTCAATGATGTGAACATGAGTTTTCAAGGTACTTCTAATACCCCGTTTCGAGTGTGTGACAAAATTAATGCCTTGAAACAAAAAATCACCTTTGCAGATGATGAAGCCAAGAAAAGCAAGGTTTCGTTTTTTCCTTCTCTCAGCACTTTTGTTGAAGAAAATGAGCTTTCACTTAGTAAGACAGTTCTTAGTGATATCAGTGACCATTGTAACATTTTGAAGGAAAACTTCAGCATTTACTTCCCAGAAAACTATAAAGAACATTTGTGGATGAAAACCCCGTTTAGTGACATTAAGAAAATGACAATCCCAGAGAATCTCTCATTAGCCGAAAAAGATCAACTGTTCGACTTAAATTGTAACTCAGATTTGAAGGAAGTTTTTGATAAAGCTACCCTGATTGACTTTTGGATTCAACGACGCCAAGACTACGGTGAAATCGCCAACCGAGCAGTCAAGTTTTTACTCCCATTTTCAACATCCTACTCATGTGAAGCTGCGTTTTCTTCTCTTTGTTACCTCAAAAACAAATACAGAAATAGGCTGGCTTGTGTCAAACGCAAGTCATTTTCAAATGACTTGCGTTTGAAGCTAAGCCCAATAAAACCAGACATTGCAACTTTAAGCAAATCGCTACAAGCTCATCGTTCTCATTAACTTGTGTGTACTTATGTTTGAATTTGTTGTATTGTTTTCCAAATACAGTTTTGTTCTACACCTTAAAGTTTATTTATATTCTTTCATCCTAATTTTTATTTCAAAATAAGCATTGGTTATAACTATGAAAAGTTTAATTTTAACTAATTTATTTACAACTAACTGCAAAGAACTAAATAAACATTGTTTTAAAGTAAAGTACTTAAAAGGCTAAATGTTATTTTTTAATTGTTATTTACAAACTTTACTATGTTGGCAATGGAATGATGATTAATCATTTTTATACTGGTGGTACATGAAAGGAGGAGTCTAGACAATACGAATCTAAACCTACTGCGCGCGTCCCCCCTTCAGTCTTTACTGGAAAAAGTTCCGCCGACAGGAGTGTCAGTAGGGCTTTCTGTAACTCGAGTTCAGTTCCGCGAAGCGTAATAGTATGCGCAACAACTGTAAAAAAAACTTGACGTAATAGAAAAAACTGATTAAAGTTTTGAAATCAGCATGTTAATTTACCTATAAAACAGTCTAAAAATCCAAGTCAACAGAAATTATGTTACAAATTATTCCCCAGTGTAATGAACTATAAATTATGTTAGTTTATTAAGTATAATTATTATACTTAATAACTAATTATTATTGAGTAAAATTTTCTCGAAGTTTTCTTGTTCTTCTGTTCGCTCTTTAATTCTCTTTTTCTTGTCTCTCTAACATTGAATAGTATTTCATTGTTATTTCATATTTGAGATATGCAGTGTTGGTGGCTTCTACCTTAGCTTTCTTTGTGACGTGTTTGTCGCAGTTGTTCCAGTTATCTAATATGAAGATAGTTGTACTAGATGATTTTATGAAAGACATTGGTTTAGTTCAGCTATAAGCAATTTAGGTTATCTGGAGCTGAATTAATAATACCAGATTCACCATTATCAGTAACGATTGCAAGAGATATGTTGTTATCACTGATGGTTTTTAGTGTTCCTCCGTGAATATCTGTGAACTGGGAGGAAAAATACCTGCTGCCTCGAATCCCTTGGTTGCATTCTTCAAAGAGGCTCTGCACGAAGTTGACACTAATAGTCTGAACTGGATTCAAGCTCATAAAGTTGTTGTACACTTGACTGTAGTCAGTCTTCACAAGACCAAATAAACTATTATCTAACGTCTGCATGCGATGAAGATAGGGGTGGAAATACTAGAAGGCTTATGAAATCGTCGCGGCAGAAGTTTATTGATTCCAAAGTAATATGAGACAAGATCATCATCTTACTTGCTCACGTATATCTCCATTTCAGGCTACAGAATAATATATTATCGAAAGTATAAAAATTATATTGAACAATAGTAGATAAGTTAGCATATCTGGCAGAAGTGGACGCATTTACTAATTAATGCCGAAAATTCATTGAAAATTATGAGTCAATTTGAAAAATTCATTAGCGAGGCTGCAGAAATGTTTATAACTCTGACCGATAGCTTACTGAGTTTTTCAAGGCCGTTAAATATTACAACCTATAGCAAAACTTGATGGAAATATAAAGGGGGATCGCTGACAATTAGCGACCATTTGTTGCTTCAGAATGAACTCTCCAGATTGGGAAACTTAATCGTTGTTCCGCCAAGGAGGCGACTTTTTATCGTTTTGAAAATCTCCAAACTACAGGTAGAAGGGCAGTAGTAAAGCAATCGAAATAACACATCAATAGAACCGACAAAAGTGATCAATTTACATAAAAATTGAACTGAAAAAAATTTTCAGAATATAGGAATCATTGAAATATATTGCATCCAGACATGATGGAAATTCAACACTGGATAAAGAACTACTACTACCAATAATTGAAACAAAGTTTCTCGATCTTGTAAATGAAAAACTTTATCTTGAAGAAATACCTCAGGTGCAGCTGTGCATTTAATACAAAAAATATACTACAGCTCATATCAAAAAAATTATGTAATTATAATCTTTAAAGACCTGAAAAGGGCGTTTGACCATGAAATTCTACTTTAAAAAATATAACTCTTGGGCGGAAAAACTCAGAAATTCATCAAACAATTCTGAATCATAGGAATCAATAAACACAAATATATCATACAAAAGTTCAGAAGAAAAGGTAAATAGGGGGTTCCTGGACCTGTGACTAATTATAGATACTGAGCTAAAGTAGATTAACAATGATTAACATCATTGTTACAACCTCTCAGTAAAGTGAGCACATATTGAAATCATATATACAAAATATCTATACACTAATGTACACTTCTAATATATACCTGTGTACACTTAGTTTCAAATTATTTGATGGGTATATAAAAATAAGCATATATAACTGAGATTTGAGATTGAAATCTCGCTTAACTCTTGGTGAAACATAATTAAATATTAAATTAAATTAAACACTTGGCTTAATGTTTCATGATTATATTTGATGATATCAAATAGTCAACATGTTTCGAGCTAGAGATCATCTTCAAGACTACTTTTTGTTGCTCAGCTTTAGTCTTGAGCTAATCTTCAATCTCGTCTTGAAGATGAGCTCATGCTCGAAACATGTTGACTATTTGATATTGTTAAATATAATTGTGAAACATTAAGCCAAGTGTTTAATTCAATTTAATATAAGCATATATTTTCAACAGGTAACTACGCATTTACAGAAAAATACATAAAGAATAAATGAAATACAAAATTTTGTGACTGAAAGTATCAATAAAAATATAAATATACAATATTTAAAAATAATATTAATAATAGAAGACATTATCAAATATAATAATCGAAATCTACTATATCTAAATATTCAATTAATCAAATGGATCTCTAAACAATGAGTAATACCTAAACAAGAAAACAAATCTATCAGAATTCAAACCGGAAAGAAATCAAAATTACCTCAATGGTTAAGATTAAAATTCACTTACATTGATGATGGAAACAAGCGAATCCCAGTGCAAATAACACCAGATTGAAACCTGGTTTGCAAGGAATCCAGGAAGATGTAGAAAATTTTCATTTATGTTTGTACTTTCTACCAAATAAATTTTTTTTTATTCATTATTTACACTCTCTGTTAGAAATTCCGTGAAGGATAAATGGTCGCCGCAAAGGCAAAGCAATGGCCAAATTTCCAAACCTGGATAGTTCATTTTGAAGCCTTAAAGTGGTGAATCCATTTGCAGGAGTGTTCTTTTGTTTCCTTTCCTGCTACACATATATATATATATATATATATATATATATATATATATATATATATATATATATATATATATATATATATATATATTATTATATTCCAAAGTCTGTTTTTGTGTTTTTGCTTTGTTCAATTTGTATAATATTGAAATTTTTTAGATCTATGGACTTTCTTATTATATTTTATCGATTTATCACACAAATTGAAACTAAATCAGAAACCATAACACATCAAAATAAAAAAATTCGTGTTGTTCGTGAAATGGAAAAACATAGCAAAATGTGAAAAAAAAATTGCTTCAAAAAAAATACTAAAAAAAATAGCTTTATTGAAATGATACTAATCAAAATTTCAATTACGAAAATATAAAAATTTTGTAAATTGAATGGAATTAAAAATTTTGAAAAATTCTGGAAATGCTGCATATACACAAAAATTCATCGAACACCGTAAATAATAATAAAACATATATAAAAAAGTTAAGTTCAATATTCACAGATTTAATTGAAAACCCTCAGAAATATCTACAAAGTCTCTACGTACTCCTATTGATCTTGTCATGAGAAGGAGAACTATCATGCTCGAGAGAGTTTAGGTCGATTTAGGATATTTAGCTCGAGGGAGCTCATGTGATTAGTTCACGAAATAATGTTCTCCTTATTCTGAAGATGGGACCTGGGTGCGTTTGAAAAACCATCGAAACTTGGATGTTTCAAGCCTACGAGTTTGTTCTTTCCGGATTGGGAAATTTGGAAACTGCTTTGTCCGTGAGGTGACTATTTATCCTGCGGGATATGCCGATAATTTTCATTTTCATTTAAATTTTCTTCCGCATCAAATATTATTTATATATTTTTCAACGTCTCGACTTAGAGCATCCTTGAAGGATAAATAGTCACCTCACGGGCAAAGCAGTTTCCAAATTTCCCAATCCGGAAAGAACAAACGCGTAGCCTAAAATGTTGCGACTTCCTTCAGAGGTTGTCTGTTTTTCTTAGTTTTTCTTCTTGTATTTTCCACCTCCAGGTTCCTACAACTAGAACTTGGCTAAGCTGTTCTGAGGAGAGCCAATAAGCTCGAAACACGTGTCAAATTGGCTGCTACCAATCTGCGCGATATACCGATAATTTTAATTTGCATATATATATATATATATATATATATATATATATATATATATATATATATATATATATATATATATATATATATATATATATATATATATATATATATATATATATATATATATATATATATATATATATATATATATATATATATATATATATATATCTCCCTGTTATCACCGTTATCTGTTTATAACAAAGACTCACTATTTCGAGGTAACATTTCAAACAAGTCAGGAATTTCGTTCAACCCGTAGAAACGAAAAATCTTCAAATTATATTGAGAAAAACGTCCTAATAAAAAATGTTATGACATAATATATCTCAATAATTCAAAATCAACTAAAGTTCGATTCTGGATTTTATGTTAATTCATTTGTTTATAGATTTATTTTATTGCTTCAGATCTAATTTATAATCTGTTGAAGTCCGACAGTTTAGCAACTTTGTTCAAAGTTTTCTTCTGATATTAGTCATTATCAAACGTATTCACTATTTTTTTTTATTCAAGAAGTGATAATTGTGGAATATAAATTCATTTCCTGACAATGAACTCACTTATTTACCTGTATCGTTGAAACTATTTTACAGTTTGAAATTCCTTAGCATTCGTCAGTTTTACTGAAAGAACTATTTTGTATTACTGACATATCCAAGGATCAACTTCATGTGGAACCGTAAGAAATTATTATTCAGAATGCATCATCTACTTGAAAACAATGCGTAGTCCACCTCAATTATCTAATAATCCACTTAGATTTCTAGAAATATGATTTCGAGTAATTCATGATTTGCACAAGAAATATGAATAAATCCCAATTGAAAGAACTAAAGCGCTAAGAAAATTTTTGTCGAACTATCGTAGAGAGGCTTTGCTGTAAATTAATGTTTTATTGCTCAAAGTAACAATAATAATTTGAAATTATAAATGTTTCAATTCTTTACTGGGATCTACAGTTAAACAGTGTCCATTATTTATTCTTAAATTTCACCCCTAAACCAATAAACATACATAAGCGTCCTCATTTAGCTTGAGATTTGAAGTGAGTACATCCTCTCTACTGAAGGCATGTAGTATAAATATAAATTATATGAAGTTTATTACATGAAGTTGTCTTTCGTTACCTGGATATTTGAAAACATAGCGTTCAAATACTTTTTTCAATTTTTGAATTTTTTTTTCACGATTCATTATTCAATTATATTCATTTTCATGGAATAAATTCATCCAAAATTGATAAGTTCATAAGTTAATTGATCCTTCATTTTCGATTGACAGTAAAATTTTGATGCGTCACAAAAAAAATGTCGAGTCTCAAAGTAGAGTCTCCATGTCATCTTTGGTTGAGGCTAAGATAGTAGTATCATCCGCATATCGTAGATTTGACAATTTACGGCCTTTTATGGATATTCCCTTGTCCCAGTCTTCGAGAACTATCCGCATGATGTATGCAGTGTATATGTTGAACAATAGCAGAGATAATATGCTGAACTTGCGATGAATAATTTCGTGAAATTGTGCTAAGGGAATGAATTGGTTCTCAACACCGGGAAGACAGAATGCGTGATCTTCAAATATGATAAATCTAAAATAAATCTCCCTGGTGAATTACTTTTAAATGACTGTGATATAAAAATTAATGCCTCTGCTAAGATTCTTGGGATTCACATTGACTCTCACTTAAAGTGGGTTGTTCATGAGGATAATGTGGTAAAAAGGCTGAACTCTGTCTTATACACTCCTTTTGTACTGAAGTGTCAGGTTCATTTCGATGTTCTTCTTACTGTTTATTTTTCGAATTTTCAGACTTTAATGGGTTATGGGACAATTATTTGGGGAAACTCTTCATTTTCCAAATCGATTTTTCGAGCTCAAAAATCGGCTATGAGGTTCATTTTTAACCTTGGTTTCAGGGAATCTTGCAGAGGGAAATTCAAGTCGGCAAGTCTGTTGACGTTTTATGGACTGTATATTTACAACATGTTACTGTTCTGGTTCAAGCATCAACATTATTTCAAAGAATCATTGAATGAGAATAATACTCGTAGGGCAGTTAAATACATTTACCCTATTCATTCTACTTCTCTATTGGAAAATAACTCCTTCTATATGGCTTTGAAACTTTTTAATCCGCTGCCAAAAAATTTTCAACTGTTGAATAACTTTAAAGCATTCAGAAAGGGTATATTTGGGCTGATTTTGAATTGTGAGCCATATGATGTAAATGAATTTGTTTGTTATTGTCGCTCTATGAGTAATTTTGGTTGAGTGTTTAATATGCATGTTTAATTATTTGTAAAATTTCTTTACTGATAATTTATAAGTTTTGACAATTTTCTCATTATTGTTATATTTATTGTTTTTATATATTTGCAATATTTGTGAAATAAATTTCTATTCTATTCGATTCTAATATGCAACCTTGCCTGACGTCGGCTCCAGTTTTAAGTCGTTCGGATTCAACACCGTCAATTCGGACCGCGGCTGTACCATTTTCATAAAGACGTTTAATGAGGTGGACGAGGTGTTGTGGTAGACCCATTTCCGTCAGGATTATCCACAATTTCCACCATTTGACGGTATTCAAGGCTTTACTAAAGTCAACAAAGCACACATAGAGGGTTATGTTGAACTCTCTAGCCTTTTCCACAATCTGTCGCACCACGAGAGGTTGTTCTCTTGTGCCCCTGCCTTTCACGAATCCAGCCTGCTCGGGTGAGATCATTCGGGATAAATAAGCTTGGAACCTAGTATTCAGAACATGCAACATGATTTTACTGCCATGAGATATGAGGGAAATTAGTCTGTAGTCACTGCACTTTTTTGTCGATCCCTTTTTATGAAGTGGGATGAATATAGAGTGGGACCAATCGTTCGGCCAGATTCCAGAGATCCAAATGCGATGACAGATTGAGTGCAGCATATCTACTCCGACTTCTGCCATGGCCGCTATTGTTTCGATGGGAATCTTTTCAACGCCTACAGCCTTGTTTCGTTTTAGGTGTTTTATGGCTGCGCGCACTTCATCTCTGAGCAACATTGGTTCGTAATAATACGCTTTATCAATGGTCGCTGCGGTTTCTGATGTTACGTCAGAAAAGAGAGATACACAATAGCATTTCAGACGTCAACAATCTCTTTTATTTCAGTGATGGTTTTGCCTGACTCATTCTCAATGGCCCATGTCTTTGGTTTGAACTGACGTGTTATAAGTCTGATTTTTATGTGCAAGTCTTTTGTTTCAAACTTTCGAGAACGACGTTCGACCTCTTCACATACTGACTGTAGTGCTGCGTTTCGATCTCGACGACAAGCGGCCTGTATGATGCAGCTCAAGACATTAAGCTCTCGTGTCGTGGTTCCTCTTGCCTATTCCACTCTAATCGATGAAATAATGAGTATCAGTTCTTCATGTTCAACTTTTTTTCAACTATGAATTTGAAATTCGTAACGAAAGTTTTGTAATAATTTTATTCAATACGAAATCTGTATTTACACTAAATTTTCTGAAAGATCAGATTTCAAAACATACATGACATACAGCACAAATGTCTTTTCAAAATTTTGCATTTATTATATTAGAGGAATAATGAAAAGTTTTTGAAGTGGCCATAAGTGGTGCCTTTACCCTATATTTTATTCCAATAATTGAATATCGAAAAGCTCTGGATATGATGGATGTAGTGCATTAGAAAAATGCACCGCATCACAAAGATTCCACGAGTTTTTATCAATCTCAAACTCTGAAGAAAAATCTATAAAGCAAATGTTTTGGTTTGAAACTGGAGCCAATAACAGTGATACTTTGATATCTTGCAGATCATTTAATAACAATAATTCATTCATAAAAGAATCTTTCGACGAAGTTGAATGAATAACATAAGCTAGAAGGTCTACAATACTTTGGAAGACTCTTGCATCAAGACCAAAACCAAGACTCACTGTGCAAGAATAAGACCAAGACCAAGACTGCCTAAGTCTCGTCTTGGTCTTATTTTGAGCAATACTATTAATAACTAAGAATTGATTTTATTCCGAATTTACAAAACAGTTTACGATATCTTATCGAATTGTCCTCGTAACCTTGAAATTTTTTATTGAACTTTGAATAACTCTTGTCTCATCAGGGAAGTCGAGTTATGTAAATGAATGATGATTGAAAATGTCACTGAATTTGTAACTATTTGGAAATATTTTATCACTAATACTTGAATATCAAATCAGATTTTTTGTTATTCAAATTGAAATTTTCGGTGGAAAAATTAAAACTGATACAAATTTAAATTGAGCATTTCTTCAACAATTCAAAGATGAAACGAAGCTTAAAACGAAGCAAAGCGTGTTTAGTGAAAGATGAACACCAGTGATGATTTGCCCCAGTTTTTAATCTAAAAAGAACTAATGTAAGAGATGATTAAATTAGTTTGAGTCTCTGAATGCTCTTTCTTCCGTTCATCTGTCCACTCTATTCCAGTTTGGCGATTTGATTTCTGCTCAAACTTCACATGTGCGATTTTTGTATTTTGTAATACTCAGTGCAATCTTCGAGGTTTTTTATATTGATCTATTGTAGATCTTTTTGAACCTCTTTTAGCCACTCTCTTCCGCATTTACTCTTCATAATTATATCGAGTAGTTTCTTCGGTATTCTGGACTGTTTCATTCTGTAGACATGTGCACAAAATTTGTGAATTTCTTCCGTTACCTATAGTATTTGTCTTCTGTATGATAAAGTTCATTTTGAGGTATTAGCATCCAAAAGCCGTTTCTATTGATTGGCCGTAAATCTTTCTGAGAAGTTTCCGTTCTTGTTGTTCTATTTCTCTAATTCTTGAATGCCCCTCAATAACCATTGATTCAGCTGCGTATATTGCTTCTGAAAGAATCGTTGTGTTATAATGCCTCAATTTGGTGCCTCTAGAAATGCACTTTTTGTTATAATACGCCCATAGCTTGTATAACTGTATAGTTGTACAAGGACTGTATAACTTACCCGAGATATTTTAAATGGCCGACTTGCAGAATTTCAACATGTTTTGTGATGAAAGAATATTTATTTTATGGTTTTCTTTCCATATATTTGGTTTTGTCTGAAGACATTTATATATATATATATAGGAAATGAAATTTTTTTGTGCTTATGGCACTGAATGAAATATTTAAGAAAATGAACACTAGAATATTCATTTGAAAAATTGAAATTAATCAAGATGTGGCATCGATTTCAATATTTCTCTAACATTTATCCCTTGAAGGATAATGGAGACATCACATCGTACACTTTCACATATCTAGCTCTACTATAACATTCTCTTGATTAATTTCAATTTTTCAAATGAATGTTCTAGTGTTCATTTTCTTATATAAATATATATATATATATATATATATATATATATATATATATATATATATATATATATATATATATATATATATATATATATAAGGAAATGAAGTTTCTGTGTTTATGGCACTGAATGAAATATTTACGAAAATTAACACTAGAACATTAGTTCGAAAAATTCAAATATATGCCACACCTGATGGAAGTGCGAAACGATTATAAGAAGATGCTTAGAGATTGAAAGAGTTGCCTTACTTACATGGACGTGTTGCGACTGACGAATTCCTTACAGAACGAAACATATACCTTGCACTTCCTTCACGTTTGGCATCGATTTCAATATTTCTCTAACATTTATCTCTTGAAGAACAATGGAGGCATCACATCGTACACGTTCACGTATCTAGCTCTTTATAACATTCTTTTGTTAAAATGAATGTTATAAGAGTTAATTGTATAAAGGTTAATTTGAATTTTTCGAATGAATGTTTTAGTGTTCATTTTCATATATATATATATATATATATATATATATATATATATATATATATATATATATATATATATATATATATATATATATATATATATAGATATATACATTACATATGCTCCGATAGCGGATATAGTTAGTAGTTAGGTTGTGACGATTCGGTTCAAAAATAGAAAGAAAGAATTGACAAAGAAAACCATGTAAATAATGTCAATAAAAATTGGATAAATGATTACTATTGGAAAGGGTATATTTATATTGTTTTCTTCACTGTGATTAATTGTTATAACAATAAATATTTTTTTATCAAAAGTATTTTATCAAAAAATTCAATAGGAAAACGAGCGCATTTCTAAATCAGTTTTTTGATATGACGAATTTATGTACTGAAAATTTTGATAAATATATTGATATATTGATGAATATCTTGATATCCAGAAATATTATGTACTAAATGGGAATTTCATGAATGAATCGCCTTATATATTTATAATAATTTAATCAATACAAATTACATAGAGCATAATTCATTTGTAATTATTCTTCAATGTGGTCAGAAGACTTGTGATATTTGGATATTATCTTAATAATTTGCGAATTAGAATCTTTTTTATTGCTTTGGGAACCATTCCTCTTCGGTTTATTTAATCCAAGGTAACCTTCCGCATATGCCGGAATCAAGGCTTGTTCTGGTGCCACACCAGCAATAGCAGTTGCTATAGGCCTTGCAACTGCTAGACCATAAGGACCTACAACAGCAGTAGCTACTGGTTTGCTTGCTGCAACACCTCCTTCACCTTTGGAGAAATTTAAAAAATTATAATATATTATGTAAATATAATGAATTCGATTGTGTTTTGAAGCAAATGAAATCAGAGATCCAGCGAAACCGACTTCATGGAACCCTACGTGGAGCTCCAAATTTCGAGTAACATTATTAAATTAAATTAAATAATAAGTTTATTGTCAATACAAACAGTAATTTTATAATTTTTTCAACTAATTTCAATTGCGGCGACTAGTCACATCCTACCACTCCACACTATCCGCAATCGAATGGCTTCATCGAAGAATTCTAACGTTCACTGAAATCAGCCTTAATTGCATCGAACATTGGACTACATTGCAATAAATATTAGATTTACATAGAGTATACAGGGAGGTTAGTACGTTCCCCACATTATGCTATGTGTGACACTGCGGAGGGAGTATACGGAGAATAGTCACATCCTGCCACCGGATTCATCAACCGAAAGACTAGTCACAGCAAGAAAAAAGAAGAAAAGACGACCTCGCATGCTCGGGACGCAACCTCAGGAGAAGACAAGAAGATCTCGTCCACTTCGTCGCTAGTCTCCAAGCACTCAACATTGCTGTCATTTACAAACATTATTAGTGCACTTCAATGTATTTGATTGTAAATAGTTATACTAAATAAAGTTGTTGATACTGAACAGGGTTTGGGTATACATCTTTAAAAACACCAACACAATTACTCTATGACAAAAAAACCACAAGATGCACCCAATATAAAAAGAATGAAATTATTTAACAAAAAAACAATTCAATTAAATCAAGCTAAACATATCATAAATTTGACAGTTCTCCAATATAAATGCATCGAAACCACAAAGCCAGCGACTGTCTGTCGTCTACTCATCAATTCACATTTATTAAAAATACAACTTCAAACGCAATAAAAAAACTGAGTCAACCAGAAATACAAAAGGAAACAGAACTCAAACTCTGCATCGAATTACGTCATGCAACCTCTCACTATCAAATTGCATAAAAAAATTTTATGAATTTAGCTCTGGTAAAACTCCTAATATTTTTAATACTATCGGTAAAATGTTGTAAATCCAAGGCTCAAGATACTCTGTACTTCGATGACCAAATGATTTAAAGGAAAATCGGGTTTCATACCGTATACCTTTCCGACGAGTGCTATAACCGAGCTCCACAATTGACAAACAATGTTTTGATTTGTGAACTGTTGTTAACAGTATCAGTACAAAAGTTTTTCTCAAGTTCAATACTCCAGTTTCAGCATGTAGACTCTCTAAAGGGTAATTTGGTTTTTTAAAAATAATTTTCAGGAATTTCTTTTGCAGTACCTCTACATTGTATAAGTATTCGTCACCAATCCAGCCGATACCCAAGCCACAATGCCGTAGGTGAATCTTGAATTTATTAGCCCATAGTCGATTATGATTATAATGACTATGATTAATAACATGATTATGATAAGATTATTATTAAATCACTGTTAAATCACAAAATTATCACAAAGGTTTTCATCTGAAATTTGGAAAATTCGTCAGAAAAAGACACCTCATGAAGGTATTGGCCCTCCAATATTTTATATAAGTCGGAGCCAATAAGATAGATACGAACGATTCGTTTGAAAAGGTTTATGATTCGACTATAAAATATTCCACGATATTTTTTTATATCCAATCATAATGTCGCACTATAGTTTATTTCTGTAGAAAATTGAGTCCCTGACGCCCCATTAGAAAATGACACCCCATAGAAAATGACGCCCCATTACTCCGCTCATGTGTTACTCTTTCTGTCGATGCTGCTATTCTGTAGTTAAAATTCACGTTCTGTGCTACTGAATTCTTATATTTTAGTTTGTAAGTAGACGTTTCAAACTGTGATCTACATCGATTTTCTGAGAATTTATTCAGCTCTTGTGTGAAATTCACAGTAAAGCCTATGATTTAGTGTTTTTTCACGATGGGAAAATAACAGAGATAAAAACTTCAATAATAAACATTGTGCACTTCAAGAGAATGATATCATCTACGGTTGAAGTCAATGATGTCATTGGACCATATAAAAAAAATCTTAATGAAGAATTGGATATGGCTCCACGACTCAAAAGCGCACGTGGTCGAAGAAAAGTCACTACTTCATGTGATATTTCGATACTGTTTTGCGAGACGGTAAAACACTAACTGAAGTGAGTGGAATTTTTACAAGATTTCAATAAGGACTTTTGTCGGCCAATGCAGGAGTTCTTTATGTTGAAAAACATTAAAAAAACCTCACATTCGATATGACAAAAAAGCGGGAAATGGGACCAAGATTTCAAAAATTAAAAAGTTAATCACTGGAACAGGAAAATATCTTTTTCTCGAGTTCTAAAGTATTTCTGGTTTGCTCTATAGACGAATCAACTTAGATCATATGACAATCAGATCCTCGAATTTGTGAGGAATAGACGAGGTGAAACAACGAGGACGAATGCATTGTGAGGACAGTGAAGCATACTCTACGTATCATGGTGTGTTCCATCATCAACAGTCAACAAACTGGTCATCTCTACAAAAAAAAAAGATTTCTCAATTGAATGCTTGCTTAAAATTTGTTTCGAAAAGGCAATATTCCTTTATACATGACTTGGCGCCTTGTTATAAGGCGAAAAGAATAACTGACATGCTCTCAGCAAACCAACTGAATGTGCTCGACTAGCATGGACTATCACTAGACCTCAATCCAATCGGAAATCTTTCGAAATAGCTTAAAAAACGAAATAATCGGAGAAAGGCAATAAATAAATACCTACCTACTGGGAGTAAGGAATGAGAGTGATACGAATACTGAATATCATACAAAAACATTAATTTGAGTTAACTGGTGTTGTCCTGGTTCGGGTCTAAGGGCCGTCGTCAGTTGGAATTTCTTCGATTCGTCGGTTGGATTGAAACTGAGGGTTGCCTCCTTTCTGTTGAAATTGTTGGTATGCTTTCGGATTTCAATGGCTTCCCTGACCAGCCTGTTTTGATAGCCGTTGACTGATTCCAAGAGCGTACAATCCTCAAAATGTATCTTCTGGTCCCCTTCGCTCAGTGCGTGTTCGGCTACTGCAGGCTTCTCAAATTGTCCTAACCGGCAACTTGCCTTGTGTTCCTTGAGTCTCGTTCCGATTGATCTTTTGGTCGTCCCAATGTAGACTTTTCCGCAAGATCAAGGTATGCAATAGACTCCTGCAGCCGAAAGTGGGTCCCTCTTGTCCTTCACTGATCCTATGATCTGATGGATCTTCTGTGTGAATTTGAAGATAGTTCTGAAATCGTGTGTTCTCAAAATCCTGCCGATCCTGTCTGTGACTCTTGGAATGTAAGGAAGGTATGCTTGTGAAATTGTCAATTTCGGTACTGCTCGGTTTCTTTAGGGGCCATCATAAAGTACGTCACACGAATTTCATGATTTTTTGAGCCAACCATTTGTGAACCAGGTTCTCTGGTTCACAAATTCTTCGAGCTCGTTCCGTCAAGGTTCTGATGACTCCATACTTCTGACTCTGATGATGGTTAGATAAGGCGTGTTAGTATCTGTCCGTATGTGTAGGTTTTCTGTACACCGTATGGCCTAACTTGTTTCCTCCTTTCGTCACTAGGACGTCCAGGAAAGGTAACTGTTGATCCTCTTCTGTTTCCATGGTAAACTGGATACTGGGATGTTGGCTGTTGAGGTGCTGAAGAAAGTCGTTCAGTTTGTCCATACCGGCACTCCAAATCACGAAGGTGTCATCCACATATCTGAACCATGTAGTTGGTTTGTGCTTCGACATTTCAATGGCTCTCTCTTCGAACTGTTCCATGAATAGGTTGGCTATAACTGGGCTGAGTGTACTTTCCATTGCAACCCCGTCGACCTGCTCGTAGAAGTTCCCATCCCATACGAAGTAGCTTCCAGTGAGACAAATTTCAAAGAGCTTGCAGATTTCGGTCGGAAAGATCTGAGTTACCAGGTTCAGATACTCCTTCAGGGGTACCTTAGTGAAGAGTTAGACGACGTCAAAACTCATAAGAAGGTCGTCGGGTCGTAAGTTGATAGCTTGATAGTTTCGCTACTCGTGCTAGCGAAACGTTAGGAAGAAATTCCAACCGACGACGGCCCTTAGACCCGAACCAGGACAACACTAGTTCAACGACTGGCCACGAAAGCCTCAACCAATTTGTCATTGAGTTGAGTATTTTCTTGTTTGACATATTGTTGTCATATTGTGTGTTGTTTGTTATGTTAAACAAAAATATTCAAATATATGTAGCAAGAATCTACTCATTTCCTTCTCAAAAATTCCGAATGAGAGACCGTTTGAAAAAATGTGATCACTTGTGATTCATGTCATATAAATGTTATTATAGAATATTATATATGAAAAGTTTCTCTTTATTCATGACATCGGTGATCGCAGTAATATTAATCGACCTAACTATAATGGACTGTAATCTAAATATTTAATCTCACCTGCAACTGCTAAACCAATTGGCATTGCTTCTGCAACTGATGCTTCATCTGGAGGTAGATTAATCTGAACTGAATCTCCATCTCCATTTTCTTCTTCTTTCTCCTCTTCGTTCTCTTTGTCCCCCTTTCCTGGTTTTTGTTTGTCAGTCTCTCCCTTTTTCTTTTCCTTATTTCCTTCAATTTTGTTCCACCATTTACTCTGATTATTCTCTTCACCTTTTTCCAGTTTTTGTTGTTCTACAACTTCAGTTGCATTTGCTTTTGCCGCCTTACTTATTTCTTTGATTTTGTTCTTTCTTTCAAACCAAGCACCTAATCCTTCTCTGTTCTCAAATTCAACATTCGAATTTGGATCGTCTTCTTGAAGAATTGTTAGTTCATCTGTTGCTTGAGATATTTTATTCATATTCTCCTGATATAACTGTTTCTCTTCATCACTGAGTTTTCCACGGGTTTTCAAGTTTTCTTGTAGTGATAATATATTCAAAGCATTATTGTTAATTGTTTTCAAGTAGTTGGAAAACTTTTTATCATACTTCGAAGGTAACGCCGGGTATTCTAGATCCATAGGATTTATTTCTTCTGTGTAATTTTCTGGAGTTTTAATTACTTGCGTCATAACAGTTCCATCAGAACTTTCGACAATTTGTAAAGATTGTCCTTTCACTCCGCCATAAAAAGGTAGAATGGTTATTTTAGTAGTATGTTCTGATCTGTTGGAAAGAATTACATTTATTCAAAAACATTGTATCAATCCGGATTGTGAAAGCAAAATAGCAAAATTGAATTCTGAACTTTTTCGAAAGCTTTTATTAGGAAAAGAGGGCCCAACTAATGTATTGTGTTTGTGAAACCTTGGACCATAAATACTGAAATTAATTATTCAAAAAAAGCTTATTCATATAAATTCTATTTTTTTACAAGCTTGCTTTCCTCTGTTGTGTTCGTAATGCCCATATCAATGAAATTGAAAACTGTTATTGAACAGTTTTCAATCACTGGACTGAAGTTTTCAAAACTGAATCATGCGATTTAGCACGATTGGTTTTGTTCTACAGAATCAATGAACGTGTAAGTTCGTTTAAAAATTGGTTATAGAAAATTTCAACAAAAAGTAGCGTAGATGAAATAAATTTTGTAGTAACTGTTATATGTGAATTGTGTTATGTAACTGTCAATGTGTTGTGCGTTAGTAAGGAACTTTAGGTTGTAACGATAACTAATAAAAAATAAATGAAAATGCAAAGTAGACCGACCCACAAAATTTTAGGAAAATGTTTCAAAACTATGAGAAACTATTGAAAAAAATAAGATATCAAAATTTTTTCATTGCTATGTTCATAACAACACGATTTATGTGTGACCAGTGTAGCCCGAAAACGTTTTGTTTCTGAAGCGTTTTTCTTGTTTTTTTGCAAGATAAAAAAAAAAAATCTATCATCGTGAACTTTTGTCATTTAGGCAACAATGGATAAGATAAAGTTGATTGACATATCTGGAGATGCCTTGAGCTCGTTGATTGAGATATCTTGAAATTGAAAGCACTGCTCAATTTTCTCAATTTTTCTAAATTCTCGATGAATATCGAAAAACATTTTAATTCCATGAAAGCATTCCTGGGCCTATTCCAAGTGTAATCTTAGGGCCTAGTTACATTTTTTCTACCGCTACCAAGTCCACCAGGAAGAATTTGAAATTGTGGGTATCTATTTCCAAAATACAAGAAGTTTTATATACTCTATTATACCTTATATTTGGGAATATATATTACAAATGTTTACAAATCTATATATATATATATATATATATATATATATATATATATATATATATATATATATATATATATAGATGTTTAATATGAGAAATCTGGAGGACGGAAGAGATACCAGACCTTTGTAAATGCGCGCTGATACATCCATTGCACAAAAAGGGAGACAAGATGGATATCAATAATTATAGGGGAATTTTCTTACTCCCGGTTGCGTACAAAATACTTGTATAAAGCACTCCTAAACAGAGTAGAACACCCAGCGGATCCACTAATTGGGGAATACCAGGCTGAATTCAGAAAAGGCCGATCATGTGCTGAACAGATCTGGACTTTAACGATGATACTACAGATAGGGGAAATGCAGAAATACAGTGATCACATTCATTGACTTAAGAAAGCAAATATTCGGTAGACTGCGAAACCTTTATTAAAAACATGAAAGAATTTGGAATCGGCCGAAATATCCGAAAAATTATAGAACAGACACTTACAGGCACAACTTCCAAAATGAAATTCATGGGCGAAGTATCAGATCCCTTTAAAATCAACACCGGTGTGTGGCAGGGGGACGGACTTTCGCCAATCCTTTTCAATATTGTTTTATAAAAAATAATTAAGGAAAAATTAAGAAAACAGGGTTACAAATTTCTTATGATAAAACTAAACACATGGAAAGAAAACCAAAAAATAATTCTTTTCTTATCACTAAACATGGTGAAATTCTGCAAGTCGGCCAATTTGAATACCTCTGAGAAGTTATACAGTCATCAGGTTTAAACCGAATCGCTAATGAACAGAAAATTATCAACCTCCAAAGGGTCTACAAGGGCTAACATGGGCGTACTATAACAAAAAGTGCATTTCGGGATGCGCCAAATTGGAGCATTATAACACAACGATTCTTCCAGAAGCAATCTACGCAGCTGAAACAATGGTTATTGACGGTCATTCAAGAATTAGAGAAATAGAAAAACAAGAACGGAAAATTCTTAAAAAGATTTACGGGGAAATCAATAGAAACTGCATTTGGATGAAAGGATCCCAAAATTAAGTTCATTTTGGGATCCTTAGACAAATACGATAACTGAAGGATCTACAACAGATCAATATAAGAAATCTCGAAAAACGCACTAAATGTCGCTATAAAATCCCACATGTGAAGTTTTATCAAAAATCAAATTGCCAACCTGGAATAAAATGGACGGATAAACGGAATAAAGAGCATTCAGAGAGGATCAAGCGTTTTTTAGAGACAAAAAAGATAAAGCAAAAGTCCTCATTGCGAATTCAAGTTCAATCGCTCTCCTCATGGGGAACAATTGTATTAATAATAACATATAAGATCGATATCAACTTATATGTCGCCAAAGAATGTTCAAAATTACGAAGTCAACGTTTCAAGTATCTCTCGAAACATATATTGATTAATAGCCTGTTTTAAAACAACTGATATGATTTCGCCCTTTTTTCATGTGTTTTGGATCATTTTCAGTGATCGATTTTAAGATCTTGTGGTGAAAGTTTTCAGCAGAAACCAAATTTTAGAAGAGAAGAACATGTGCAAAAATTATTATCTGGAGAAATTCACACATAATTCTACCTTACACAGTTAGTATCTCACTATTATTGAAGTGGGCTTTTAAATATCAATAGTTTAATTTTTCATATTGGGTCATATATCTTGAAATTCTCAGTATGTACTGATAGTTTAACAAACAAAAAGCAACACAAAAATAACTATCACTGTACATATATTCTAAAAACATATATTATATATAGAGGCAGTTAAATATTACACATGAAAAAGATTTGCGACAATTAAAATTGTCCATAAGAGGAGCCCTCAAAATCAAATCACTCGATTTTTCTCTATCTAACCAAAAAAAAATTCTTCTTTCATGAACATGTTTCTACGTCTGTGTTCTAAGAATTTCCTGTCAGTCTAAATTAGACATTTTACTGTGCTACTAATCAATTCTTTATGTCTTCTGTGTATTTTCACTTCATATTTTTCTCTCTCAATAAGGTTGGTTCAATCTTCGCTGATCTCTTGAGGAAACATGGTATAATGGAAATTGAATGAAAACACTAGGCTTAGTTTCACAGAATTAAATGAATTACTCGACAATTGATTTGGAGGCTTAACCCGTTTTCTAAACTTAAAGTGAACATAATATAGATAAATAACGTTTAAAAATGTTAGTCTTGTGGTCTTCAATTTTAATTTTGAAATTGGGGTGACACGCCGGAACAAATGACGAGTAATTAATACAATTCTCTGAAACTCAACAAAGTGTTTTTTATGCCATTTATAATTTTCTCTCTGCTTAGTAGTAGAGTTACAGTAAGGATAAGTACCCTGGTTTTCTCATGCTGGCTCGACTTTAATACGGTCATTGCACGCACCAAGAATTAGTACATTCGATTTCTGCAAACCTGTTAAGTCAAGGTTAATTGCACAACTTCTTGCTTGATATTGTGGAAATAAACTAATTATTTCAGAAGAATATGTATATGATGCGACCACGGACCTCTACTTGCATTGGTGATGGTTTCGTGACAAGACTAATAAGAAATATGCGGATGGCATAACAAATCGATTATCGTCCGACAATGATTTTGACATCGAAGACGAACACCTGGAAAATTGCTTATCAATAGATATCGGAATTATTTTGATTTAAAATACGTGTATGTGGTTAGATTTATTTATTGAGAAATTTCCATACGATATTGTATTTTCTCGTGAATCATTCCTTATTTGTTGAATCATTACGTTGGGAATTATTACAGTTACTCATCTATTAGCATTTTATATTGAATTATGTTAAAAACAGTAAAATTAAAAATTAACACACTTGACTTAAATTTCACTGAATATATTAAAAACTCTGCATATGTTTCAGGTGGTTAATCCATTATCAAGAATATGAAATATTACTGTAATATTGTATAATAATTGATGAGGCCGATACTTGATGTCAATCGATAAACATAATAAAACAATTGTTGAACTGATTTACACATATATTAAAAATAATACTGCATGACGTACGTTTCGATGAGATTCACATTTTTTAAATGCTACGTGCAGACTAATGACATTTCTCGAATACATACAATATATAAACTTAAATTATGAATACAGAGAAAACAGGTTAAATAACAGGTAGAAGGCATCAATTCATACTGAACTACTATTTAGTAAACTAAGTAATTTTGAAAAGATTGAGAAGGGGCTTGAGTTATGATCGATTTGGCTGTTCAAAAGGTTGCCAGAATAATTGTATTTATTAATTTGAAGTGATTCTAACAAATTAAGCTTCATTCCCTTGTTTGCGGTATTCAAAATTTCAATCGGAATTGAATATATGATTTTCATTAATCAATGTGGTAGTTGTGATAAGTTTTATATTGGCAGAACGTTTAGAAGTTTTCAAATAAGAATTTCTGAACATAAACGTAGCTTTGATAAACAGAAGACAGATTCACATTATGCAAATCATTTGATTAATGAAAATTATATATTCAATTCCGATTTTGAAATATTGCATACCGCAAACAAGGGAATGAAGCTTAATTTGTTAGAATCACTTCAAATCAATAAATACAAATATTCTGGCAACCTTTTGAACAGCCAAATCGATCATACCTCAGGCCCCCTTCTCAATATTTTCAAAATTACTTAGTTTAGTATATAGTAGCTCAGTATGAATTGATCCCTTCTACCTGTTATCTAAACCTTTTTTCTCTGTATTCATAATTTAAGGTTATATATTGTATGTACTCGAGAAATGTCATTAGTCTGCACGTAGCATTTGAAAAAGGCGAATCTCATCGAAACGTACGTCATGCAGTATTCTTTTTAATATATGTGTAAATCAGTTTAACAATTGTTTTATTATAATATTGTATACTCTCGATAATGGGTTAACCACCTGAAACATACGCAGAGTTTTTGATATATTCAGAGAAATTTAAGTCAAGTGTGTTAATTTTCAATTTTATTGTTTTCAACATAATGTTTCACTAAGGATAAGCAAAACCTCCGTTTCATTTACTGAATTGTGTGTTGATGTATTGATTGCAACGTAATTTTTCAATTATTTCTTCACATCAAAATTAATATTCTTCATTTAAAATGTAACTGAATAGTATGAAGTTGTTACTATTATAAGTTTATTAATTGTTTTGACAATGTAGTATATAGGTAATTAATTTTATCCAATTAAAATTCAAAGTGTTAAAGTTGAAGTCCAGTTATTCACGGAAGGCTTTTAGCAAAATGTTTATAATATTGAATCAATTTTTTTATTGTTCTAATAAAAAAAAATACGAAATATGAAATATATCCATACTACAGAATAAATGATTTGTTTTTATGGAGATTTCAAGTTTGCTACACACCCTTATCACTAGTGTAACAGATGAAATATACACAATTATAAAAATACACTATAAATGAAACGGACGGCCACAGATTTAAAGTATAAATTTCAAATTTTATCGGCAGTGTCGATAATTAATGCTGTATGTGACTGTTTGAAGGGATCGATAAAGTGGTTTCATCTGTACAACGTCAAACTTCCATTGCATTCATTCAATAGTTTTCTTTAATTTAAAGTGAAATTTGGTTTTAAAAATGATAGATATTAGATGTACAAACTTGAGTCGCAGAACTCGCAATGCAGCAAGTCAAAGATATAAAAGAGAAAGTCAAACTTGCTCTTTTTTGGGGAAACTCGAAGCTCGGAATGAAGTTGAATGGAATCGAAATTTTTCCATACGAATTTAAGAACGGAGGATTTAATTATGGGATGATGGTCAGTATTGAGTCCTAGTGCCTCTATAGTACCTTCGATGAAGTACACAGAATTTCTCCTTCTTGTTCTGCAGTCATAAATGTTTGCTCGTTGAAGTTTTATCAATATCGCACTCTGTGCTCTAGGTTGGGATAGGCAAATTGTCTTTGAAATCCATTTTTCCAAATCAAGAGATGAATTTTCCTAATAGGGTGAATTCGAAACAATGTGGGGAAAACACTAATTAGCCTTACGTTTTTGTACCTCGTTATTTCTAAGGCACGATTTTTTCTATTTGTCGGTGAACTTTACATTCATTCCAGCTTAGTGACCAGGTTTGCCAGGCTCTCTCTGATGCTCCAAGAATATCCTTTTCTCATTTATGTTTATTTATTAAGGAGCATCGTCATGTGCAATGTTGAATAAATTGTGTCTCCTTATGAAAAACTCCTGATGACTTGTTGGAATATGCATTGTGTTTTGTACGCATTTCTTGTGAATCTTTCCAGACTTGGTATAAGATCACTTCTTTTAACACATAGCGTTGAACTTTAAGTCGGTATACAGACCTTCTCACAATAAATACACTCTTGAATAGTTTGATTTGGGTTTTCATCAACACTTAAATTCACTTGACGGATGTTCAAAGGCAAAACAACCAGTACTTGTCCATTAGAGAGTTTCGGAACGGTTATTTGATGCTTTACATCTAATGAACAAAAAATATACCTTTGTTAGAACTGGTTTATTCTACTCACATATTGACTTAACGAAAATAATGCGTTTATTGTGAGAGCAAGTGTGTAATGACGAAAATTCGATACGAAATTTGCGACACTCAAAAGTATACAAGTACTGACATGTATCAATGGAACTCGGCACGGGTTGTTTTATACGAGTCAGTTTATATGAGTCATTTACACGAGTTATCACCATTCGAAAAAATTAGAGGGCATGAGTTTCAAAAAAACGACTTTGGTTTTTTGGGACACCCTAATATAGATATATGTATATAGGGTTGAAACTACTCATTGGTTTCCATGGAAAAGCCATGAGAAAACTTCAATGTTAGAGTTGCATTTTATTTCATGTAAATTTGAATAACTGAGATTCTCGCTTGCCCCTTGATAGACCATGATTGATTATTAATTTGAATTGAATATTGGCTCAATATTTCACGAATGTATTGAGAAATAATACAATAACAAAATTAATAAATTTGAATAGGTAACATTAAGCCAAGCGTTTGTTTAAAATTGATATAAATTGAAATATACAGCAAGATGAACGAAACTCTGCCATATTCCATACCTTTCTCTATGGAATATCCTGTATAATTTTATATCTTTGAGAGTTGATGTACAATATAATTTGAACGAACTATATCAAGTGTGGGTTAAACTAAATAATACCAGGTGAAATTCCTCAAATAATTATTTTTCATGCTTCAAATGATAATAATTTCAAATTTAAATGCAAACATCTAATTTTTAAATCACGTGTCGGTATATCAAACAAAATTACTGATGTGGATAATAACTGAATTCACTTGTGGATCTTGGTTGTGTTCACATTTTTTTTGTTAAGAATGCCTAAAAACTGTCATACGACAAATATATGACAATAACTAAACAAAATCGGTCAATATCAATTTTAATAATTAATAATAATATAATAATAATAATGTGAATTGCTATATTCAGTTTGATGATGTAAATATTCTAGTTCTATGAGTGCAAATATATTCAAAACCAATTCTTGCAGAGGTAGAAATTAATCAATCGCGTTATATGTTTCGATAAAAAAGACACTTTTACCCAAAATTTTTGGAAGTCCTATGAATAGAGCACTATAATATTTATCGGTTATGATCATCGCCTTGTCTTATCTTCTATGATGTCCGCTAACTTAGAGGATAATATTCTGCTACTATTATTATTATTATCTTCATGGTTCTGAGAGTGAAGGTCAGTCAGATAGCCCAAAAGCCGACGACGGCCAAACCGTTTATTTTATAAAAGCTGTTTCCTAGTTTATGCTCTATATAAACATAAAATATATTTAATAATATAGTTTCTCGGTGCATGTCTCTTTGATTATAGAGTTAGGGTTATGGTTTATAGCGCAGGTAACAGGTGGTAAATGTGTATAAAATTGTACCTTGAATCCGTTGAAGTATGAAGCTCAATTTTTTTTATATTTTCTCCAAGATAACTTTAGAAATCACGTCATCCATTTCCGGACATTTATTATAGTAGCTACTCCCTGCCAGATACCCCTAAACTTTAATAAATTATAATAATACTTTCGCTACAACATATCAGCTAAATTTCATATATGTTAGTTAGGAACTTGATGTTAGCCCAATACAATACCCGGGCAGTTTTAATGGTTTTCACATCTTGCCAGACACACTGAGAGTCATGATAATGCCTTTTTACTAAAATTACACTTTTATTTGACAAAAAACTGCACAAATATCAGTTATATTATGAACCGTTGGTTGTACGCATAATAGTTCAATGCATCTATAAACGACAGAGTGTGCTCAGAGTAAAGTCGCGCTAGACGAAGCGCCCTATCTCACTTGCACCCGCTTGAACGGCTGTTACCTCGCACTCGCGCCTACAGCGGGTCCTCAATGTGTCTGGCAAGGTGTGAAAACCATTAAAACTGTCCGGCTATTGAGGTAACATCTTTTTATAGGTCCAGTAGTAACATATATAAAATTTAGCTGTTATACTATAACGAAAGTATAATTATAATATATTAAAGTTTAAGCATGTCTGGCAGGGGGTATGAATGTCTAGCTGTCGTGGGTTCTTGCGTGTGTTGAGAATCGAACCCACTGTCATCATTAAGCTGTAAGCGTTTCAGGGTCACTATACTATTCGACATTAAGGCTATAAAAAATTTCCTCCCCGGCGGGGAATCGAACCCCGGTCTCCCGCGTGACAGGCGGGGATACTGACCACTATACTACCGAGGACATACTATTAGAGGTATCAACACTGTTCACAAGTTGCACTGTTTTCCATAGTTGCACAATATCCTCACCATACTGCACTGAGTTTCAGTAAAAGAGAAGAACAAATCAGAATTTATTTCTTCGAGCCGAATAGTCTCTCTATGGCTTCGACGAAAAATTATTCAAAAAAATAAAGAGTTTTTCTATCGAATATTTTATATTGGATGAATATCATACTCGTTAATAATATTTTTAAGTGAAGATGGGATACTCGTGAAGATCAATTCAAAATCTCATTATATGTTATTTTATATGAAATATATTATAAAACTTCACTAACCACTTGAGTTTACGTGTGGATGATACATTAAATTAGACAAAGCATATTGGAAATCTATGTTGAAAATTGTCTAGAGTTTGCTCTTCCTTACTAGTTATGAAAAGTTATCTTTTCAACAAAAGCAAATAATTTACTTTTCTTGCTTTTAGTGGCTTTAAGTTAAATATTATCTATATTATAACTGAACTTTCATTCAGAGAATCATGCAGTAGGACTAGTAAGAGACGTAATATTCTCACCCTAGCTTATATTTACCAGAGTATTTTATACTTATATATTTATAAGCCGTTAATTTATTTTCGAAGATATAATTTGTTAGTACTATGGTTCTACTTTCAAACATGCTTACCAAACCAGATATTTGGTAAGCATACTTTTTACATGAAGCCTACTTAAAAATAGTATATAGGTAAAGCATAAATTTCAATTTTATGCGCGTAAACCACTGTATACGTGTATAAAGCTTCATAACAGCCTCTCTCTGATGAGAATTGAAGGAAATTCGTTTACACATCTTATAAAGTTCGAAGAGCTACATTCAAGGAATATTTATCGAAATTAATATCATAATGTGAATATTTATTGTAGTTGAAAACATCATATGAGTGACACAAGTTCAAATATTATGGACGAAGTTATTTTGTTCTTGATTCTTATTTGGAAATTATTATTATTATCATTGTTTTAAAAGCGTAGGTTCAAGGTCTATATTGCTCCTCTGGACATAATATTAACGCCCAGTCCGAACGTCCTAAGATTACGGTGCGAATCTAACCCACCAGTCCCAGTAAGTCATAAGAGTTATAGTATCTCTATATCGCTTAACCACTGAGCCTGTAAAATTAAAAATAGAGATAATTAATATTGTTAAGGTGATTAAAAAGTAGGAAAGATTCTTTCGTTTCGATTCACCTTTAGGAAATGAGTGCAGCTTATGAAAGATGAAGCTGATACAGTGTCAGAAACAATTATAAACTTTGATAAAACAATTATAAGCGAAACTAATCACAATTGTACAACCTTATGTTGCTTGTAGCTTGCACGGTATTCTCTTGGTAATCTGACATTGAACGCCAATGTTCTTCATGTCAAACAACCCTTTTGAATATAATTCGGAGGAGATTTGAAGAATCCTAACAATGAAATACTTCTGTATTGATGAAATAGGTTAAGATCAGCTTGAAAGGGACAGGTTGCGTATTTTTTGTCATAGTAAATTCCTATTAAGAACAAAGTAAAATTTATAAAAGAACTCAAAAACCTGACAATGCAAAATACCTACGCCTGTCAGATATGGCTGACAACTAACAAAGAGTTGGAAGCAGAAACTGTACACAACATAGTTGCGTATTACCATTACCCCTATACTACCATAATGTATTATAGGTGGTATGGTATGATATGTTGAGCGAGAGGAATGACCACCAATGGACAATTACCCTTAAGGTACGAAGTGAATATAGTTATAACGGAGAGTTATGAAGGGGCCCTCCAACCCATAAAATATATGAGGGTAGACGGCATCGGTAATGTTCTCATTATGAGATCGAACATCTCGTGATAAAATGGAGTCTTTCCTTCACCATAAAAGGAGAAGAAGAGGAATGCCTCAAACCTCCTAGATGAGGAATGTTCAAAGGGACTAAAACGTATCGGGTCTCCACGTTCGACATAGAAATAGATGACGTCACATGAGTGGTAAGAACTTCAGTGACATGATAAGACGATGCTGAAAAAATAACTGCATAAAATGTAGAAAATCGTGTGTTTAGTATATTTTGACTTCAACAATGGAATGACGGAAGTACGAGCCTATTTCACAACAGCAAGAACTTTCCAAAAATCGAACTTGCATTTATGCTTATAACAATTTACAAGTAGTAAATTTCAGAGTCCCATTAACTTGGACATTTTATCTAATATATCATATTTATTTCCGAATGTTGGAGCATTTCAAAATGAGGAGCACTAAAGGCAGGGGTATCTCTTATCGTCAATTTACTATGCGTCTGGGCACTCCATTCTGTAGAATAATGATGAAAATCACTTTAATGAAATAATGAGTACCAGTTCTTTATTTCAATGAAAATTAATAATAGTATCGATATTTCGCTACACAATCATTATTTGATATGTCAAAGCTATAGAAAGTGCACGATTGGAAGTAGAATGAACGAAAGTGGAAAATTTTGAAGTCCTTAACAAAAAGTTCTGTAAAAATTTTGTTTTATATAAAAATCTGTTTCAACTGGATTTTCTGAAGGAATACATATTAAAACATTCAGAGCGAATGTCTTCTCTAAATCTTGCATTTTTAATATTAGACGAATGATTGAAAAGTTCTTAAAAAGACCATAATGGACCTGATTGGTGCCTCTGCCCCATGTGAAATATACCAATTTTGTTCAGATTTTATTGAATATAAAATCTGAAAAAAAAGTCTGCAAAAATTAAATTGCAGATACCTGATTTAATTGCTGATTAAATTTTTATACCTGAAAGTCCGCTCTGATTATGTTAGGGTAATTTTATTGTAGCAGTCCATTGGATCCAAAAGAATTTTTTATCATCTTGAAATATATAGTTTTTTATTTTCTCCAGTTTGAATCGATTTTTGGTTAGATTTTATCTAATAATAGCCATGTATAATAATATACATAACATTGTCCTGAATAATTAATGTTTTATCTTTTTTAACATATTGAATTTCGAATATTTTGTTATTAGGGGTTCTTCAGGTATAAATTTTTACAATATTTTGTGAACATTTCAATTTACTCTTTTATTCTTCCAGAAGCGAATTCACGTTCTACCTTCCAGCAGTTAGAACTAATGTTCTAAAATTTTCTCAATTACACTCGATGTGTGAACAATGTAATATTTTGGGAGCTAAGGTGGATATTTTCAACTTTTCTCTTACTGATATTAAGGCAAGTTTCCTTGATATGCATGATCTCTGCTAGAGCAATCATTTATGTGTAATCATATACTTGTATGTGTGTATAAGTGTTAATATGTGAATGTATATGTATGTGTGTGTTTATCTTTATATGTATGTATAAGTTTGATCAGCATTTAAGGGTTTTATTCTTATGATTATATTTTATTTTATCAGTCGTGATTTCATATCACAAACTCTTTCTTTTAAAATTGAACTTTAAAATTTGAAAGTACAAAATTGAAACTTTTGAAGTTTTGTACTACCAATTTTGTTTTCAGTATCTGTTGTCTTTCTTGTTTTGTAATTGGGACCTGTGCTGTAAAATATTCTATGTTGAATAAATAAAATAAATGGAAAAAATTCGTTAGAATATTTTCAGAAACTGATATTTTGTCTCTATGAATGTATTTTGTTCTCAAAATATACTAAATAATTAAATAAATGAGCATAGATGTTCGCAAAAAGCTTTCAATTTAACTTATTAACATTTTTGATACTCACATATTCATTTACTTAGATTCTCTAACATATTCATACTAATTTAGATAGAATTGCATTAGAAAAATTCAAACCCTTTTTTCGATTACTCTAACAATACTTTTTGTATCAATCTATATACAATACTGCACTAAAGATTGCTATTCTGAATTATCAATTACTAGCTGACCCGGCCAACGTTGTTTTGCCATGTTCATTTAAATCATATGCTGTAGAGGGCCATATAGATCCATATTGAATCAACAATGTATTTAAGGTATTTAATTATATAAGGATTAATGCTGTATTGGTTGAAATCGCTTCGAAAATTAGCCATTATTTGTCGCAAAAAGTAAATGACAAAAAAAAGTTATTGTGGGTTATCCATAAGAGATAGACATATACCATCACGGACTTTTCTGTAGACCTTTTCAATGTGTACAATACTTAGTACATTATTTTGATAAATCTCGTAGGGTTCAGCCTGCGTTTGCAATGTAAGCGGAAAAAATGTAATTATTTACGACATCACATTAGAAACCTCAAAAATAACAGTACTTCTCCACTATTTAGTGGATGTTATTATACATATAAACCTTCCTCTTGAATCACTCTATCTATTAAAAAAAACCGCATCAAAATCCGTTGCGTAGTTTCAAAGATTAAAGCGTACAAAGGGACAAAGGACAGAAAAAGCGACTTTGCTTTATACTATGTAGTGATATTCGTTCATTAAGTAATAGTTGATATGAATTTCAAAGAAACTTAATTTAAATAATCGAGGAATTATTAAGCTTTTTAGTTGAACATATCCAAGGTGATCCAATATGGAGGAGTAAAAAAAATTTTATTTGTAAAAAATTAATTTATAGAAAACATCTGCATGATTTACTATTCAGATATATTTTCTAGATATACCTAAGTTGAAAACTTTTTTAACTTATATCTAGTAACAGGTAGGACTTCTTCTCAATTGCAAATCTGTATTCACAAAAGACATATCCTTTGCCAGAATAAAATATTTTTGGCAATAACATCTTTCGCCCCGATAACCACATAGCGGCAACACTATATACAAAGCAGGCAACATATCTGTAATATGGGTTGCCTCAAGACATTTAAAACGAATGGAGTAATTGATTGGAGATCCATATAAACGAGAACTATGGTTCGGTAGAACTCGGGTTCGAGCCCCGCTGAAGACTTGGGTGTTTGTGTTTGTCTATGATTTAAGTAATTTAATTAATGATATATGCTGGGTAATGTACACTGATTACAAGCCGAATGGCCGTTCGGAAACGTCGTTAAATTGTACTAACATAAAATTATTCATAATTAAACGAGGAAATCAATAGCACCTGGGTATTTCTTGTACATAGAAAACGCTTATTTATCCGATACCTTATCAAGACGTTTACAAATGATTTTAATGCATAAATATATTTATTTGTTGTAATTTTAATTTAAATTTAATTTTTAAAGGATTAAATAAACTGATGACGCTTGATGAATATGAAAATGGATGAAAACATATTAATAAGAAACTTGAAATAGTTTTGTGAGATTGGTTTTTGATGTTACTTTTTTCTGATACCCATATTTTTCATTGTTCAATTTTGGTGGTCATTAAGGCAGTTTGATAAATAGACACATCTCATCAAATCTGAAAAATTCTTGATAATGAGTTGAGAGGCTGAAACATATGCCGAGTATTACTAATAATTATTTGAAATGTTCAAATTATTCGACTGAATATTTGAGCATTATTTCACAAAATGTTATCTTGATAATAGGAAAAATCTTGAGCTCTTGTTTTTTGTAGTTCTGGAAAAATTCTTAGACAGTCTACGTTAACCACCGCGCATGACGAGTCCATCTTCCCTTTTTGTTTTTACAAAACATTCTATGTCTTCGACCTATAGGTGATTGGTTGAAGTGTTTTTTTTTATTGCAGTAGACTTAATTAGTAAATAAAAAAGTAGACACAAGTGGGTAAACATTTTCTTTCTATATTTCATTTCTTTTATATAAAGTTAGAACGTCAGCAGAATTTCTGGTACCTGGGTCAAAAATATCAACTTCAAAGTAGTGACGTTAATGTTCTCACATTTGAGATTACGGTTACGGTTAAACGTAAGGAATATAAGCACAGCGGTTATTCGAAAAAAATTAATGATTGCTGTGTAAAAAAATCGTGATTCAAAGAATGTTTGATAATACTTTGAGTGAAACGAAAGAGAAATTCCAAGAACTTTTGATATTTTCAATGTTAATATATAATAATAATAATAATAATACTAGGTATTTACTTTCAAAATCCTCGGCGAAGTCCACCATTGCAGATCTAATTAACCGAGAATTAATTTAGTATCAATATTCATTATAGTATGAATGAAGTAGTAAATATCATATGTTAAATGAAGATTTAAGTATTATTTTATTCTTATTGTTATATAATTGAATAAAATATTCGGAAATAGTGAATAAGCAATCTGAATTAAAAATAAAATGAAGTACCCACAATTATAACAAAAAAATTTAACGTCAGTTTCACAATCGGTTAATCAGTTTATCAATCTTTTTGAAAGGTTATACAATTTTAAATTAAGAACAAAGTACGTAAGTAATAAATTCAAAAACGAATTTAAAAAATTATTATTGTAATTAGCAGGTGGACAAGACGGTTGTTTTTGGTTACGGAGAAGAATGTATCGCATAATGGCTAGCGATTTGGTACCATGAATTTGACTACGACTGCGTTAACCGTATAATATCAAAAAACGCAATGAAATAACCTCAACTCTAATCGTTGGGCACTTGTTGATTTAGATCAGTTTCATAACGTGGGGCTCTGGCCCTACACGGGGGCAATTTGATTGTTGAGGGGGCTATTCGGAAATGGACTTGTCACGAATTTAACCTTTTCGCACGTCTCAATTGTAACTTTCCTACCTTTTCGTGAGGAATAGGAAGTTTAGAGAGGCCTAAAGTGGGGCATCGCACCAAAAAGGTTGGGAAACACGAATTTAGATGGTCCGAATGGACTTGTTAGAATCAATTGAGATTATATCGACAAATTTCAAGGATTACCTAATATCCTACCTACTAAAGTCATGTACCCAACAAATGGACCTCAGTCTTGACTTAAATACGAGTATTTGTTTGAAAAATTTTCCGGAATGATTCATGTTCATAAAAATTGGAGTAAATTTTTATATTGCAGTAGCTATCGTATAATTATAAAAATCATGCCAACAAAGATATTAAAAACAGTAAAAAAATTGACTAGAACAACGCTTATAAATTATCCACAGGGTTAAAATTTATTTTCTCGTTCTTAAGTGTATCGTCCGGATCACTGTCTTCATAGTATATATCCAGATCACTTTCAGCGTGTGCGATTCCTCCAGGTCCTGCGATAGCGATAGCATCAGGTTCAAAAAGAATATCGACATTAGCACCTCTACGAAGAGCCGCTCTTGAGACGGGATTTGAAATTGCTTTACCATTGACTCCAGCCACAGATCTAGCAACTGGCTTCAAAATCAACGTTATCGTCGCATTAGTTGGCTTAGATTTATCGTTCCTTATTTCTATAGCTTTTGAATCGCCTAAATTGGTCCTTTCTTTCAAGTACTGCAGAAGTGGATGAAAACGATAAGGCGCCAATGATTTTTCTTCATTTTTCTGTGAATCCTTCAAAGAACTGCTTGTAATTGTATTGATAAGTGAGTTGATTGGATTCGAGAATGCGTTAGTTGAGCTCTTATTCTCTTTGTTATTTTTATTTCTCGTTTTTACAATTTCTCCATAATTTATTCCATTACTTTTATCTGTTTGTGTTAGCTTTTACGTTTTCATTAATTTCATTATCAAGTTCATTTAATTTAGTTTCCTTTTTATTTTGCGGAATAGGTGATGTTACAAATTCATTCGTTTTTGGTTTATTGTTCGCACGAAGAGAACCTTCACCAGTTTCTGGAGGTAGGAAGGAATCATCTAAGTAGATGTATGGGTTAAGGGGAAGTTGTTCAAAGTTGCTACCAGACCAGCTTGGGAAAATGACTCCATGCGGTATAACAATGAATCTAAAGAAGAAAAATATCTATGAGGAAAAATTCTAAAAGGAAATAGCATGCTTACTATCATAACTACAATCAAGCACAAATTATACACTACTGGTTAGTTAAGGATGGGTTATATTCAAGATTGCGTTGAACTTTTATAATTTAATGAATTCTAACATGCAGATTTGCTTCTGATTAGGCAGCTGAAATGTAAAAGGCCTTTCATATCACCCTCCAAAAATGCAATTTCCGATAATTGCTGAGATTTGATTGTCTTCATACTTTGGACTGCATGTTTAATCACTGGTCAAACTGCACTTTTTCTCACTGGTCTTTCTTCTGTTCCAAATAAACCTAACAAGTGAAAGGTTTTGCAAACGCACATGGTGCGTTTTCTGTAAGTACACTGTGAGAATTATATACATGTACTTTTTTCTCGAAGTATCTGCTTCAACTATCTATTATGTATTTCTGTCCAAAAAAAGAAAGAAGAAATAATATTCTGAAAATCATAATTTTATTTTTTCGTCATGTGATTTTTCAATAATTTTGAGTACAATTGAATTCTAAAACCACAAATTGCACAATAAAAACATAATATTCCAAACAATAACCATAGAAAACTAAAACTCATATTTACAAGTAAAGAAGTAAATTTCTTCAGAAATAATCAATCTACGTGTATAATTTTCATTGAAAATATTTCTCATCAACCGTAATTCCATAATTTTGGCATATACTAATATCTGGGTTCTGATTATGACTATATACAGATGCAAATGAAATCATAATAATAATATAACTTTACAGTCTAAAAATAAGCACAGTCTAGCACAATCAAGTGTTTGCTGCAAAAGGAACATCAGTGAAACATCTTTCCATATCCATATCTAGTTATCAGTTAAAGATGAATCATCCTTTGTTGTAATATATAACTGGTCCTACAGCAACAACCTTTCCTAGTCTTTGAGGATACAGTCCACCAAATCTAGTCTTATTATTTTTCACTAATTCACTCAAATTCACTGATGGCTCAACTGCTATCACTTTGGTACCTGTGCCAGCGATCGCTAAGCTATCTGGTTGAGTATAAGCATAACCATTTGGGCCTACTATAGCTGTACCACCATCGCCAGCAGTAGCTATACCACCTGGACCAGCAATGGCTACTCCACCTCTTCGTACTTTGAGTTTATGAATGAATATACCGCTTCCAGTGTTATCTTTACTGAATAATTTTTTATTAGCGTCATGGGAAACTTGAGTATCCTCGCCTGAAGGAGCGCCACCTAATCCAATTCTTTTTTGATTATCTTCTTTCGCAATTTGACCTCTTGAAGGCGAAATACCTGCTCTTCGCATCATACTATCGACTATTTCAATTTTAGCAGTTGATGTAGGTATTTTGCTGAAAGGCTTTTGATTTATTTTGATAAAAGGTCGTGAATTTTCAACTTGTTTTTCTTGGATGTTTATATTTGGAGATTGACCCAAAACTTTCAACATGCTTTCAGTTTTTGTATTAGTTTGATATAATTTCTCTTGTATGTTAACTTTCGGGTTTCTTATATTCATTGTGGTACTATTTTCGTTTTCTCTCGATTCTTTACTCTCTAGTAGGGAGGTAATGTTACTTTTATCGTTTGAATGTGTTAAATCAAAGGTATTATTATCGTCTAAGTGATGTTCAATGTCGTCTTTATAACGTTCTATCATTTATCTGGGGTTCTTCGGATTCATTCGATTCTTGTTGAATATTCTGTGTACTATGATATTGTTCAGTTTGAGTTTCAGATGCATCTTCATTAGTCTTCGTCTTACAAGATGCCTGTTGGCCGTATTCCACCATGGTAGTAAAAGCATTGTACAGTTGTACCAGAGGATCTTTAATGACCATTGGGAAATAGTTTTGTAAAGGAGACTGGAATTGTCTTGGCAAAGCAGACGCCAAATTTGGTACTATATAAGGTCCATAGAGTAGAGCTGGTGCTTGATTGTCTATAGTACCACTTTGAACTTTTCCTAAATTTGAAATTTGGGGAATTGTGTATAAGGGTTGGTAACTAGATTCGAAGTATGGATATGAATAAGGGTTTTGGGATTGAGAATTCCAAATTATGTTTTTGACATTGTTGACAGTTTGCTTTTCGAGAGAGATTTTATTACTTGGTGTTCTGATTTCTTGTTTATTCTGAGCAGGACTTATGAATTGATTAATAAGTGCTGGATTAATTGGAGGGTTGTATCTTTGGTAGTTGTTCATCGATGGAGGACTGTCTATGGCGTATTGATTGTTCATATAAGTTTGCACGCTGGGAATTAACATAGTTTGTTGGTGTGTTACTTTTCTCTGTATAAATTCTCCGGGAATTTTGTCAGCTTCAGTTATTTCAGCATTGGGATTTGTTTGCATTACGCTCATAAAGCCAGTTGGGGAACGTGAAACAGTGGATTTCAACTGCGATGGTATATTTTGTTGATTCTGCAAATATTGAAAGATGGGGTTCTGAAATGGATTTGTTGGAAACATAAAATCGGATCCTCGTACTGTTGGTATTCCTTTTTTGTGATTAGGCTGTTCTACCACTTGATCTGTATGAAAATTTGTTGGGATACTTTCATTGTGATCACCATTATCTGAATTTTCTTGTGATCTAGAATAACTGAACGGAAAATGCAAATAACTTGGTTTCTTCTTCTTGGTGAGCCCCTGTTTCTTATTCAAGGCTTCTATTTTCTCCAATATTTCTCTAGTATTTTCTTCGATCCTTCTCTGAGTTGCTTCATCTCGTATGGACGAGTTGAATGTCACATGTAAAATATCTTGTTTGGTCAATCTGAAATTGAGGAAATTTATTATTGCAAATCGAAAATTGAATGATTCACTTGGAATGTTACAATTCAAATTAAGCCATGCTAATTTACATCAACGTTAAATTATTTTATTAGTTTGCACAAACTTACCTACACCAGACACAAAAATTATATACACTAAATCTACACTAGCATACACATTTCACAGCACCAATTTCAAATATATACAGAAAAGATCATGTAGAGGTTATGCGGTATAGTGTATATCTGAAATATAATAAATTAAGGAATTTATATATATATATATATATATATATATATATATATATATATATATATATATATATATATATATATGTAAAAATCGATTCTTGGGTTTTTTGGTTCAATTAAAACAAAATGATTTTTAATGATAAAATGAACATTTTATCCAATTACGTTCCGGTTATTATTTTAACCTTTATCAAATTGATACATGTCATATGATCGCACAAATATAATCGCCTTAGGCATAAAAGTTCATAGGTGCTCAAATAGTTCAAATTTTTTCGAAAAAATTTGAAAAAAATGTTTTTTTTTAAAACCTAATAATCGATTTTTACAATATAAATAAAATGGTTCACGAATCAGATAGATATATAAAATGTATATCTTTATTAAATATATTATTTTATATATAATATTTTACATTATATATAAAATGAGGAATAAATTCATTATCCCGAAAAAGGAAAACTTCGGAGAAATCCGCGAACACGTCGACTTTTATTTCAGGATGCATTTGAAATAAAAGGTGTAAGGTGCATCTTTTGATGTTTTAGAAAGACTTTGATGACGTCATTAATCACGTCTTATTGCAACCGCTGTCTTTGATAGTGCCATTTCAAACAGCAGATTTTCTACACAAAGCACATCAAAAGTTTTGTTATTTGACATAAGAAAATTTTCGAGGAATTCAATGATTTATTGATTATACCGTAATCTATTTTACAAAATCGATCGAAAAAACTTATTGATCAAATGTTCAATCATCCTATCCAACTGTTGGCAAAAATTTTTGACAACTGTCTATTAAACTATAGTTCATTAAACTATTAAACTATCTTTGCCAAACTTGTTCCAATCGATCAAGATACCTTCTATTTGTATATAAGATACCTTATGCTTGTGATGTCTTTCATTTCTTTTGGATTCTTCTTAGCCCAGTACCACGGCCACCTAAAATCCATTAAAGGTGGTCCACCAAATTTAACCAAATCCACCAAAACCATTAAAGGTGGTCGTGCCAGTACCTTCAATTCTGCCGGCCACTCTTTTCTCTGGTCAAGGTAGCTTCACCAAAGAAAACAATATTTTTCATTAGCAAAGGTCAGTATTGCACATGTCCATTAATATTTGACAGAACTTTATAAGTGGGTTTATCGTCCGGATAGTTTTTGGGTCAGGTCATCTTATAGGGATTCCACTTTTGAAATTTAAAAACTTTATGTGTTTTTCTGAATGTGAAAGATTGGTTTTGGCTAATGCTTCTAGTCTGTTGTGTGGATTTTCCTCCATTCCTAATAAAACATTCAATTGGACCTCCTCATTGATTTCAGGACGCCCAGCTCTTGGAAGATCATCAACACTACCAGTGTCTTGAAACTTTATCTCAACTTCGCTCATTGATGATTGAGTGAAGCCTATCGCGTATTTATGTAGTTTCAAACTCTACGACTACTACTTGGCTGCGCTCGCACTCTATTCCTCGTATCGAATCATCATCAAAATTTCAATTCTCTGAAAAATAGAGTGGTGCATTTCCTAGAGGACATACCACTCTGCATCCGTTAGCCTGCAATAAGTGTCGTTAGCGTTCGAAAAGTAAAAAGTGCGCGAGTGAGGAAGCGCTCTTCTTCCAGCGTGTTATTATTTCTACTGTAACAATATTATGAATATAATTCATTCTATATGCTCTTAACTACGTGGGTAAAGTTTTCTGTGGTTTCCTTTACCATCAAATGTCAGATGAATTGAAAATTTGACATTCAACCGAATGGCACGTAAAGATGAGTCGGCAACAGCCGCATCTCTAAGATATGATGTGAACATATATAAAAAATTTTTTTTTGAATAATATAATGAAGTAGCACAGGGTTGAAGAAGGTCGCGAGACCTTATAACCTCCCACCTTTTAATTTAAAAATAACAATGAATTTTAATGTAAACAAAAATCAACCAGCCAACCACACGGCTAAATCAGCAAGGTAACAAAAACAGTAAAAGGTCTTTTTACGATACGAAAATACAGACACACAAGTGGCGCACTGAAATAGAACTTTACAAAGCTAGGAAAGACTTTATTTTGAACTCACAATTGGTTAATTCGTTCCATTACCCGAATAAAGAAAGTTGACTTGAAACTTATGAATCATTAATTATCTCGAAAATTTCCATTTGTCACGTTACAAAACTTTGGATAAGCTGTTTGTAGTAACGTATACTCTTTGAAATGTCATCATAAATAGCGGTTGCAATTTGAAAAAACTGTTAATGATGTCATAGAAACATCAATGACGTCATCAATTCGACTAAATCATCACAAGATGAACATTTTAAAATGAAAGTTAACATGCCCGCTGATTTTTTCGAAAAGCTCTTTCTTTTCCAGATAATGAATATATTCCTTACTTTATCTACACTCTGTATATAACATTGTTGTAGTATGACTAAATGTTAATGGTTGTTAGTACACACTTTAATATGAATAATATAGAATACTCACTCTACATTTGGACTGCTCTGATCAAATTGGTGATATTGAGGTCTGGCCTGAATAGAAGCTATAACCAGTGCCTAGAAATAACGAAAACAATACTATTTCAAATATCCAGAAAAGTCATAACTTAAAAAATGAAAACGAAAAAGTCATATAATTCAATTAATCAAAAGAATGTTTCAAAAAGAAGTAATCGAAAGAAGAAAGCTAGCTTTGTGAATGTTTCAATATTCCTCAATTCGAAATATATTCCAATTTTTTTGAAAAAAAGTTTCAAAATTTTTTCTCAAAGTATTTTCTGAAATGAATGAGTATTCTGAATAAACATGAAAACGGTTTCAAAAAAAGGCAGAAGTAGGATTGGACGTCATAAGTGAAAACGAAGTTCATAATAAACGAAAATTGAAGCACAATTGCTTCAATTCAAAATTGACTAAGATATTCAATTCATATCGTGAATTTTGATGAACTTAACTAGTGAAATCCGTATATAAAGTTAATTTCACATCGATATTTCATTTCCATAATTCATTATTTTTTAATTTTAGGTATGATTTCTGGATGTATAACGAAATTATCGTAATTGCTATAATATTGTTTTAACAATGTATTTTTTTCGATATAATCAATTCATTCATAGTTGAAATCTTCGTTATTACTTTCAATTCACTCACAACCGCCTTTTGCATGCAAATGATGTATTACTTAGTTTTCAGGAATTTGAGCTGCAATAATTTCTCAACTTCTGTTGTCTGTCTAACTTTGTTGTCTCTTGTTGTCTAACTTTGAAGTCCGTCTCGATTCGAAGTTAAATAATTGAAATTATGCAAATTAATGAACTAAACTGGTGAATTTTCAATTTAAGAAAAATTTGAAGTTGGCGCGTAAAAAGCAGATAACAAAAAAGTCTAACAACGCTTCATGACTGATACATTTCATTGACTTTTGGTGAATCTTTAATTTATTGCGCCTTCCAAACTTTGAAAAAACTTGAAAACTTATTTACTCAGCTAATTAATCAATATACAAAAAGAAAGGAAAAATGACATAGACCACCACTTTGCTGCATAATTAATTTCCACGTGAAAGATGGTATTCAATTGAAATCAGACGAAATGAAATTGAAGATGAGATGAAAAAATGATAAAACATATAGAAGATGGGAAAAGATGTTTCAATTTTTTAATGGGCTTTTGCGAACATGAAAGGACATCTAAAACAAGTTTCATAATCATAAATTACAACACGATCAAAACTCTATTCCTATAATAAAAGAATTTGAGTATATAACTGCTCATCAGCATTATATATGTAGATTTTCCGATACCGTTACCGTCGATTGAAATTTCAACCAGTGTAATAACGAGTTATTTGCTCCAACGAAATACCGATACGCTGTTAAGTTATTTCACAAGATAACGATTAGCGCCGTTTCTGAATGTGAAGAGTTATAAACGAATTTTTGATAATCAAGAATTTTTAGAGTAAGATGACGAAAATAATTTAATACATTTGTTGGTATTTTCAATGGTTGAATCAATAACAATTAGAAAATGATGCCTGAAATAATTTTTCATCGAAGAATATTTTCATAATTTTGTGAAAATATGTATTCAATTAAGTGAAAAGTCAGGGAATTAATTTAATAGTTTTGAATATATTCAATCAATGACTAAAATGAGATATTTTTCCCATTACTCTACTTAATAAATTTTCCTGCGAGAAAACTTTCAATATTTCGAAATTGAAGAAGCATTTTTCTCGAAGTTTTGATGAAGTACAATTTGTAACAAAATGTCAAATATGGGCAACTGTCAGGTGAAACATTTTCTCTTCATTGAATGATCATAGTAACTTAAAATAAAGGTTCGAAAAAGTTTCAACAAATAAAAAAATACTCGTTAGTGAGGAGTAAGTGAGTAAGAAATAAAAACATATATACAAATGTCATTTGAAAATGTAGAATATTGTCACATCATGTGGCCAATTTGATATATTAAGTTAACTAAGTAACTACAGATATGTCAAAAATGCGTTTTTAAACCAAATAAATCATCAGCACTAAAGCGATATGATATCTTCTTAAAAATACAATCTGTTCATACCAACTAAAATACCACTGCAATTTTATCTTTTCGTCAAAATGGTTCACCTTGAAAACTGAAAAGGACAATGGAATCAGTGACATTAACGATAAAAAATAAAAGCATCCGTTCGCTTTCAAAAATCGTCCAAAAACATGAAAAATTATACAATTTTTTTATCATTGATATACATTAACAGCGTTATTTAAAATATATTGAGGAATGTGAAAAAAGTTGAGGAAGATGGTTGTTAATAACAATTCTCGGGATTAAAATTCTCAAAAACTTGGATAATCGATCGTTATTGGCTCTGCTAATGGCTCATTTTTTAGAAATATAAAAAGCTTCAATTAATGGGATGAATTAGGAAGCAATTAAATGCGTTCCTCTCATTATAAATAATTTTTTACAAATGAAATTATATATCTGGTTGAAATGATTAATATATTGTCTGAATTCATATTATTTGCATATGACGATAATGTGGAATTAAGTGATTTGAAATGAATATCATAGTCCTTCATTATTACTATTAGTAGTAGATTTTAACCTAACATTTTCAATTGAACTTCAATTTGATTCAAAACATACTTAGATACTACCTTTGTAGTGTACAACCAAATCTCTCAGCATCTGTGAATTCTATTGGAAATATCTCTTGTGATCATCGAGTTTTGTCAGTTCTATTTGTTTTATATAAAACTCATTATTGAATATAATATTGGGACTTATAGTAAGCCATATAGAAACTTTATGGTTTTGAATCTTTATGAGAAATTTTCTTATTCGATCTAAAAATAGTTAAAACAGTAAAACCTTATCAAATTATTTATTGATATCCCATTGAAATTAAAATCTGAGTATTAAAGTTCATTTCATTAACTCACAATGTGTTTTTTGCATATAAATGAAGTGTTAGTTTTCAGAAATTAGAGCTACACTAATATCGCAACCTTTGTGTATTTTTGGTACTTACCAATAGAATATATTGGTATAATACCAAAAAATTGGTAATTATACGTAATTTGTGGGTTGTCAAGCAATAAAAAGCAACTTTATTGCTTTGTGTCTGCCTTGATTCGAAGTTCAATAATTGAATTTAATCAAATTAAAATAATTATTAAACAAAATAAAAATTGCGAGCTATTCCGTGCCATATAGAAACTAAATAATTTAAAGTATAAGATTTCAAATCTCCAGATGAAAATGCTTATTTTAACAAATTAAAATAACGGAAGAAACTGAAAAAGGATCAAATGATTACCAAAATATAAATTGAAGGAACTCAAATGTAATCTACTATAGCATCATTTCCAATAAGTTTCCATTTGAATATAAACTTAAATTATAATGGATTTACATCAAGTAAACGCCAACACTATTCAATATTTAAAAAGTTTAAATTTATTGAACTTCTTTCATGACATAATTTGTAATGAATGATAGAGAGTATGTTATTTGAATAACGGGACAATGAATAACGCAGGAAATAGTTACGTTTGGTTCACTTTCATTATATATGAGTATAATGTGAAAAATAGGTATAATAATAATAATATGAAGTAAATAAAAAATAAGTAAACGTGGTTAAAAACTAAAACCAATCTGTGATACTCGTTTGAAATTAAAGTATTTGTAAAATTAGAAACTGTTCGAATATGGCAGTTACTCTTCAATATTTGGAAAAGAAATAGTTCATAAACACCAATAAGAGAAAAAATTAAAATAGCGAAATGAAAAAAAAACAATTCGAAAAAAATAAATGTTGCATTTTGAGAAAATAAATCACTTAATCACACAAATAATAAAATGTGCACTGAACTTCAATTTACGTACCCAAACAAATAACCACATCATAACAAATTCGAAATTCCTATTCAAGAAGACCAGATCACTAAGCGGTCAATTGTCGTACAACTGTCTGTTAAATATTCTTCGGCCTTTTTAAAACTAACGGAAAGTAGTATTGGGACATCGACTTCGCTTCTTCAAGCTTGAAAGAAATGGGGATATCGATATTTTCTTCCATGGTACATAGAAGGAACGAGTAACGTTAGTTGACATCTTGGACGGTTCATCATGAAAAAACGAGGAAGAAGTGAGGTAAAAAATTTTAGTGAAGCAGATTCACAAATAAATAAATATATATATATATATATATATATATATATATATATATATATATATATATATATATATATATATATATATATATATATATATATATATATATATATATATATATATATATATATATATATATATATATATATATATATATATTATATATATATATAAAATATCAATATTATTATTAAACCGATCATTGTTCATTAGAAGGGCGATTGAACTTGAATTCACAATTTTTAGGGCTTTTGCTTCAACGTTTTTCCACCCAAAAGCGCTTCATCCTCTTAGGGTGAGCCGTCTTCCGTTCATTTGTCCATTTTATTCCAGGTTGGCCGGATTATTTTTGCTCAAACTTCACATGTGCGTTTCGTTATTGGAACTGAATTATGAATCTACAATTCATAAAAAACTCATCTATAGATATAACAGAATTTAATTTCTATGTTTCTCCTATATTTGATCTCACTTATTCCTTATTTTAATATTGATGAAGTTGAATATTAACTCAAGTTATTGAATTCTTTAAGTACTTTTGTGCTTTTTCCTTTACTGATTAGAATAAAAAAAATATTTTCGAAGTATAAGTGTAATATTTTTATGTATTTCCTGAATTTGATTTCGTTTGTTCATTTCTTTAATGCAATCAAAAATTATGAATAAGTTTCAAATTGTGATTCTACCAGAAATATATTCCATACGTATATATATATATATATATATATATATATATATATATATATATATATATATATATATATATATATATATATATATATATATATATATATATATATATATATATATATATATATATATATATATATATATATATATATATATATATATATATATATATATATATATATATATATATATGCATATTTATATTCATATATATTCAAATACATTGCATGCGACCGGAGATCTCAACAGTCGACTAGCACAGAAACTTTATCACATTAATATGACTAATAAAAGTGAAACACTATAAAAAATGTGTGAAACTTGTGTGATTTAAATTCAAAGATTATAAACCAAGACTTCTTTATTGTTATGGGAACAATTCTCTCCTGTCCAAAAATCGAAATGTCAACTAAACTAGTTTGGAATTATTACTGAATTCATGAATTCGAACATGAGAATCCTTTTCTTGAAGATTATGTTTTGAATCGTTGTAACAATTATCACATTTCCAAAAAATTACAAAGATATTATTTTATCATGTTTGTGGTCTATTGTAATTCTACATCAAGTAAATCCTTAAATATATATATATATATATATATATATATATATATATATATATATATATATATATATATATATATATATATATATATATATATATATATATATATATATATATATTAGAACAACATTATAATTGAAGCATTCTTCAAATGACATTTTTTCAATTAATTGTTTATAACAAGAACTTCCAAATAACTAATAATTCCATATAAACTACATATGAAATATCAGGTTAGTTTTTAACATTAGAACGATCTCAATTGATATCAATATTTCGGTAGAGTCAGTGACCTTCATCAACACATTTGGGGGATCAGTATTCGATATTCTTAGAATTTGATGATTCTTAGGATTAGATGAATTTGAACAAATGTATACTTATTTTTAGGACTCATCTTCAATAATCTCTTATCACTATCAATAATCACTTATTTTACTGTCCTGGGTTCCAATTTCAGAAAAATCCAATTAAACACGGAAAATACATATCTACAGTCGTGAAACATTTCAACTATATTATTATTATTATTACGATTGTTCCACATGAGGAGAGCGACTGAACTTGAATTCACAATCATTAGGAATTTTGCTTCATCTTTTTTGTCTCCGAAAAACGCTTCATCCTCTCTGAATGCTCTTTCTTTCGTTCATCTGTCCACTTTACTCCAGGTTGACAATTTTATTTTTGCTCAAACTTCACATGTGCGCTTTTATAGCGACATTCAGTGCGATCTTCGAGATTTTTTATATTGATCTGTTGTAGATCCTTTTGGATCTCTTTTAGCCACTCTGTTCCGCATTTACTATTCATAATTATATCGAGTAGTTTCTTCGGTATTCTGGACTGTTTCATTATGTAGACATGTGCATAGAACTTTGGTCGTCGTTTTCTGATTTCTTCCGATATCGTATTTGTTTTTGATACAGTTCATTCTGAGGTCCTTTCATCCAAATGCCGTTTCTATTGATTGGCCCGTAAATCTTTCTGAGAATTTTTCGTTCTTGTTTTTCTATTTCTCTAATTGACGCCTGTCGAAATGCACTTTTTGTTATAGTGAGCCCATGTTAGTTTGTGGGCCCTTTGGAGCTTGGTAATTCTCTGTTCATTAGCGATTCGGTTTAAACCTGAGGACTGTATAACTTCCCCGGGGTATTTAAAATGGCCTACTTGCAGAATTTCACCATGTTTTGTGATAAGAGAAGATTTATTTTTTGGTGATCTTTCCATTTATTTGCTTTTATCATAAGAAATTTGTAACCCGGTTTTCTGTGCAATTTCATGTAGTTTTTCTACGGCGAGAATCGCTTCAGTTCTGTTGTCTGTGATGATAGCAATATCGTCTGCAAAGGCGAGACATTTGACATTTATTTTATTTTCTTTTTCGATACCCACTTGTATGTATCCTTTCTAAAACAATATTGAAAAAAATTGGCCTAAGTCCGTCCCCCTGCCGCACACCGGTTTTGATTTCAAAGGGATCTGATATTTCGCCCATAAATTTTACGTTGGAAGTTGTACCTGTAAGTGTCTGTTCTATAATTTTTCGGGTCTTTCGATCGATTCCAAATTCTTTCATGATTTCAAAAAGGGTTTCGCGGTCTACCGAATCATATGCCTTCTTGAAGTCAATGAATGTGATCACTGTATTTCCTCATCTGTAATATCATCTTCAAAATCCAGATCTGTTCAGCACATGATCAGCCTTTTCTGAATTCAGCTTGGTATTCCCCAATTAGTGGATCCTCTTGGTGTTCTACTCTGTTTAGGAGTGCTTTAGAAAGTATTTTGTACGCAACCGGGAGTAAGGAAAGTCCTCTGTAATTATTGATATCCATTTTGTCCCCTTTTTTGTGCAATTGATGTATCAACGCGCATTTCCAATCCTCTGGTATCTGTTCCTTTCTCCAGATTTCTGATATTGAATGATGAAGTGTTTGCGTCATAGTAATATCGTTCTCCTGCTACTTTGTTGTTTTTGGGTTGCTTGATAATTGCCGTAATCTCTTCCATATCAGGGTCTTGCGAGTTTGAATGCGTAAACCTCGGAAAGGGCTTCCAGTTCAGGCTTCCAAAGCAGGGCTTCAACTACATATATATATATATATATATATATATATATATATATATATATATATATATATATATATATATATATATATATCATCATCATCGCAACCTCTGTTCGTCCACTGCAGATCGAAGGCCTTCCCCTCTCCTTGCCAAGATTCCCTATCGTTATTTTCGTTTTTCTAGTCAACGCCCAGCCAATCCACAACCTCCTTATCCCAACGATCGTGAGGGCGCTTTCTTGGTCTTACCCTGTCTCTGGGCTCCCAATCACCACCATCTCTTGTTCGGGCTAGATGACCTCCCCATTTCCACTTTGACACACTTCACGACATCTTTGTTTGACCTCTTATGCAGCTGCAGCGTATTCTATCTCGTATAGTTAGGCCCATCATGTTTCTTTCCATACTCCGCTGGGTTGTTCCAAGCTTCTGAATGTGAGCAGATTTCAGGGTCCAAGTTTCGCTGGCGTAGGTCATCGGTGGTAATACGCATTGGTCAAATACTTTGCTCTTTAAGGATAGTGGCATATCTGATTTGAAGATGAGTGATTAGATGAAAATAATTTTTGAGTTTTGTCATCGTTCAATTTGAGTTTGTTTGCCGTGAACCATAATTGAGACTTGGTATTTACGTACGTGGTTTTTTCCTCCAAGCCTGAACGATTTCTATCATAGTAAACAAAAGTGGTGTCATCCGCGAATAATACCGTTTTCAGTGGATCCATAAAGTTGGGTGAGTCGTTTACATATATAATGAATAACAATGGCCCCAGAACTGATCCTTGTGGGACTCCATGTCTTAATAGCTTAAATTCAGACAGACAATTTTCATACTAGACAGCCTGGTGCCTATCAGTTAGATAAGACTCGATTAGCTTCAGAGGAGTACCTCTGACGCCGTAGAAATGAAGTTTTTCTATTAGAATATCATGAGAGACACAGTCAAAGGCCTTTTAAAGATCACACATCGTTATAGAAGTTTGTTTGTGCTTCTCTAGGCCATCAACTATGCCACCCACGACATCCAAAAGTGCAATCGTTGTAGAGCGATCTTTTCTGAAGCCATATTGTGAATTGTTGAAAAAATTATTGGTCTCGAAGTATAATACTATACGTTTCTTGATGATTTTTTCGATTATTTTACTGAATATTGATATGATTGAAATCGGCCGATAATTATCCACAATGTCAGGATCTCCCTCTTTGAAAATTGGAATAATTTTGGGATATTTAAATAAACTTGGAAATATTCCAGTAAAGTGAGTAAGTTAAAATGTCAATATTTTGACAAAACTTTTAGAGGTACAAGTTAGGTTTTCTGGCAGCAGTAGATAACTTTGAAGAAAAATTAACATTATAGATAGATTGACATTATTTCATATTTAATTACTTTGCTTATCGATTTGCAACAGCAAAACGATATTTCCGAATTGTAGATGTGTATTTAGAGGTTCAGAACATTGTGACATTAATTGCTGTTGATGAGAAAATACCAACAATGCTGCGTCAAAATATGACGACGAAGAATCTGTTCAAAAATTCTATTCAGACATAGCTCGTTTGTTTATATCTCAACTAGAAATTAATATTCTCAGTCATTATAGAATTCAAAATAGTAACATTTCATTTCCATTTGGCGTTTAGATACAAATTGTAGTTTTAACAAATCTTTGATTTGAAAAGGTTTCATCGAATGACAGAAATTTTCATATTTAAATTGCAAGTTCTGTCATTAAAAATGACTTTGCATTTCAAAGTTTTGACAACAATCATCTAAGCGAAACATGAAATACAAACAAAATTCTTCATTTCAGTATCTGTTTTACGCCTTATACCAAGTTATTATTGTATTCGATTCATTGTATTCTATTATTATTGTATTCTATTCATTTGATCAAATTGAAATAGTTTGAGATAGATGTTGTTAATTCTGTACATGGTACCTAATTGTTTGATTATTATAATTGCTAATTGCAATTTATATATATATATATATATATATATATATATATATATATATATATATATATATATATTAGGTGGAAAAATAATATTAATGAACATAAAAGTAATACAAAAGTAGCCTAAGTTAAAAACCTCCCACTATTTTTATTAACATCACATATTTCAGACTTGATACTATAATACGATGAACCTGCAAATTCAATGAAAATCACAAACACAATATTTGGTAAATAAGCGGAGGACTGTGATGTATCGAATGAAATTATTTAAGCATGGTGATTCAATTTGTCTAGGACCTGTTTCGCAGGAATTTGAATTTTTGAATAATTAAGAGGTGAACGCTTTAGTTCGCTCGTCTCAGTGAATATTTTATTGACTCAAGAGTTCCAAAATATATTCAATTTGAAAGAATAATAAGCTTTTCTAATTATATATATATATATATATATATATATATATATATATATATATATATATATATATATATATATAAATATATTTTTTCTGTGTGGTTCATTAATTATTATTAGTTTAATTCAGATGTTTATATTATAGTACAAATAGCCTTTCAGTCGTCACTGCGACGTTTTTCAAATTAGCTCATACATCAATTGTATTGATCACTTAAATATAAAAGAGTTACGTTTCAACTTCTGTGACCAAAAAAATTTATGTATGAGAAAATTTGAAAAAAGGTGATGAACAGTGATGACTGAAACGTTATTTGTACTATTATATAAACATCCCAACTAAAGTATTAACATTAAAAACTATAACAATGAACTTAAACAATTAGGGACAACACATTCTGTGAAAATATCTTTCCAATATGATGAAATATGCTTCAAGAAATTCAATTTATATATATATATATATATATATATATATATATATATATATATATATATATATTTTGAATGTTTTTAGCAATAACAGGCTTCTTTTGATATGAAAGACTTTATTTTTCTTAACGTTTCGATGTATATCACAACTTTGTCAAAACTTTGTGCATATATAAAACTTTGTGATATACAACGAAACGTTGACAAAAATAAAGTTTTTCATATCAAAAGAAGCCTTTTATTGCTAAAAACATTCAAAATAAAATATCTTAAACAGACAATAAATTGAATCAATTTCAAGATATATATATATATATATATATATATATATATATATATTGAAAGTTTTTAGCAATAACAGGCTTTTTTTGATAAGAAAAACTTTATTTTTGTTGACGTTTCGTTGTTATATTACAACTTTGTCAAAACTAATGATTATTAATAATTATTGCTAAAAACTTTCAAAATAAAATATCTTAAACAGGCAATAAATCAATAATATATATATATCAATATATATATATATATATATATATATATATATATATATATATATATATATATATATATATATATATATATATATATATATATATATATATATATATATATATATGTGTGTGTGTGTGTGTATAATAATCCGGTTTTCAGAAAGAAATGAAATTATTATAATAATATTTCTCTACTTCATTTAAGTTCAATAAAAAAAATTGTTTATTAGCGTCGTCTGAAGTCGTCTGAACGTAATAAAAATCTAAATATAATTCTCTTGAATAATATATATGTGAAAATCCCGAAACAACGTTTCCCGAAAAAGAGCTAACGGAATATGAAAGTTTTTCCAAAAACATAAAGTTTTTCTTGAAAACATGCTCACTAATCAATCCAATGAATCCTCTGCTCTAATCTCTATTCGAATCCTCTGAAAAAGATAAGTTTTTGTCTGCACACTGAAATTGAAGTGAAAAAGTTTACTTCATCATAAACATTGCGTGGAAAAGATCACGATCCAGATGAATCGTGAACACCAGGATATTTCGTCGAGAGTAATAGAATGAAAGTGTTAGAGTACGTTTTACGAGACATCATACCTCTATGTATGATGTCATAGATGTTAGAGAACATCAAAACCAATAATATCAAAAAACATAATAACTATAAAATTGAAAATTAACACACTTGACTTAAGTTTCAGTGAATATATTAAAAACTCTACATATGTTTCAGGTGGTTAACCCATTATCAAGAGTATAAAATTAATATTGTATACTCTTGATAGTGGTAATAACTCCTAGTAATGATATACTTGTAAGTGTGTTAATTTTTAATTTTATAATTTTTAACATAATGTTGCACCAAGAGATAAGCGAAACCTCCGTGTCATTTATCAAAAACATAATGTCTTGTTCATAAAAGAACAACTCAATCGTGTTTTATCATCGATATTTCGATTCTGTAATAATAATAAAAATAATAATAATAATAAATGCCTTTATTGAACGAATAATCTATACAAAAATTTTCCAGGGCGAAGTCTAGCTTACGCTACTTCTACTTAACCCTATGAATACAACTGTAATGAGGTAATGAACCACACAATTTAACAAGCTGCAAGATATACAATATATGAATAATATGAGCATTGCACCATAAAAAGAGGAAAGAAAGAGGAAAAAAAAAGAAGATATATAACTATACATCAAGAAAAACAACCGAGTATAGCTTACGCTAGTCCTACTCAACCTTATAAATACATCTGTAATGAGGTGAAGAACAATACAATTTAACAAGCTGCAAAATATACAATATATGAATAATATGAGAATTACACCATAAAAAGAGGAAAGAAAAAAACAACAACCAAGTCACACCTACGCTACTCCTACTTAACCCTATGAATACATCTGCAATGAGGTAAAGAACCACACAATTTAACAAAATGTGAGATATACAATATATGGAAAATATCAGAATTACACCATAAAAGAGCAAAAAAAAGATATATAACTATACATCAAGAAAAACAAAGTCTAGCTTACGCTACTCCTACTGAACCCTATGAATATATCTGTAATGAGGTAAAGAACAACACAATTTAGCAAGCTGCAAGATATACAATATATGAATAATATGAGAATTACACCATAAAAAGAGGAAAGAAAAAAGAAAAAATATATATAACTATACATCAAGAAAAACAACCAAGTCTAGCCTACTCTACTCCTACTTAACCCTATGAATACATCTGTAATGAGGTAAAGAACCACACAATTTAACAAAATGCAAGATATACAATATATGAATAATATCATAATAAACACAAAAAGAAAAAAGATATACAACTATACATAATATTTGTATATATAGATAAATGAACTTCTAACAGAAAAATGACTAATATGTCAAACAATTGCTTTACTCACATATTAACTTTATGTTCGTAATTGCTTTGACGGAAAATAGACTTGCTCCAACTCTTTTTCTTTAAGCTTTGGACATATATAAGAATTATTGTTGAATAATAGTCAATAGTTAATGATACGAGACACGACTTAATATGAATAATCTTTCATGCCGCTAATAACATCTTGGAGTTTAGCAGACAGTTAGCAACCTACTCGAATAAGGAAATTCATGAACTTGACCGAAACCTCGTAACAGCCTACCTTGTTTTTCATGAGTACGGCAGCGTAGGTCTTCCAGTTATGTAATTATAGAACCATGTACGAAAAACAATGGAATAAGAGAATAAGGATGTTCAGCAAAACAAAGTTATAGTAGTAAATATAAGCTTTTTTATATTTTGACCTACACAAAATGTCTTGATGCGCTATTTGAAACCGTTACAAGTGTGCGTGTGCTAGTTTTTTCACAATTTTGGTTATTTGAAGGCAAGTACAAATATTTTACGTGCGCTTACTACAGTATGAAGAATCAGGTTTATAGACGAAGATAAATATCATTAGAACTGATGTGGACTATAACATAATATTTGGTTCAAGTTTTTTTAAAATATTTCAGTTGTATTAAGTCGTTTTTCATATATAAATAAATAATTTCCGCTGTGAAGGAAATTCCTATAAAATTTATGAAAAGACTATAGTCTTAGTGTGCAAACAGATGATAGCTCTTGATGTGTAATTATAACATCGATCTTTTGGGTTATGTTGTGATGGGGAAGAGTTTCCATTATTACACAAACCCACTTTTCACTTCTTGGTATGACGAAAAAAATTACTTATGGTGTTTGTTGTGTTCTGTAAATTTTGTAATGTTTATACATTCCAAATCGGAACGTAGATTAAAATGCTATTGACAATTGAAAAACTTCTTCGTGTTTATAAGTGATACCAAAAATAAATTATCTATTTAGAATTGAACTCCTGAGCAATCTTTTTCAATCGGTCAAAATCAGATGGCAAATTTAACATATTAATTACTTTTATGAAAAAAGCCTTTGAGAGCATCATTAGATTGGAGATCAATCACATTCATTCGTAAATGACTCGGTATCACACGAAAGAGGGTTTGTAAAAATCATCAGTTTGCTTGAAACTTTGTCGAAATCTCGAAATATGTCGCTGAATTGATTGTGCAAGTGTATCCGAATATCCTTCATTTTATATTTTTTCCAGTGAAAATCAATCTCAGCTTTTTCGGCTTTTTTTACAATGAATATAAACTTGAATTCGTACACTTGAAGTTATGATTTAATGTTAATAACATTATTCTGTTAGTATCTGAAGAAGTCGTTTGTCACGACGAAACGCGTCAGGCTATGTAGTCAATAAAGTGTAAATCATAAGTTCAAGTGTTTGAATTTAAGTTTATATTCAATTATAATGGATTTACATCAAGTAAACGCAAACACTATTAAATATTCAAAACATAATCATCAATTTTTCCCATACAGAAGCCTTTATTATTTAATATGAGTTAAGACCTCACAAGTCTTTGTATAATATTTCCAAAATATAAGCTCAGAGTGATCAAAAAAGAGCAATAAAAATTAAATTCAATAAAACGGTGAAAGTTATTTTTTTAAAATAGAAACTCCCTATTTTTATAATTTTATCGGATCAAGCATGAAAAATAAAGGTAGCTTTGTATGAGCTCATCTATTCCGAAAATAATTTGTAATTACCGAGATAATCGGCCATTTAATATTTTTTTACTACTATTTAGCTATGGGCCTACAGGTTCAGTTAATATGACGGCAGTTAATAATTCAGTTGACAATGACGTCATTAGAACAACAAAACAATATGCTATCATTTACCAATTGAGGACGTTTTACAAATTTTATAAAATTCAAATTTTACAAATGAAGATTATTCAAATTTATTTATGATTTATGGAGAATGTGATAAAATAATTTCGAGGAGGTGTGACACATTTGCGACGAGATATCCAGAGAAACAGAAACCAACCAAAAACTGTTAAAAGGATTATAGAAAGCTTCAAGAAGTATGGATCCGTAAAACATACATAGAAAGAAACCAGTTGTTTACAATTAAAATATTAAAATCGTAATTTTGGGATATTTTGCCTCATATCCAACAATATCTACAAGGCAAGTAGCATTAGAATCAGGATTTTCTGAAACATCAATTCTAGGAATATTATGGAAACACTAGTTTCATCGATACTCATTTTGCATTGTCCAGCATTTGGCCAGCTTACTCCAAACAATTTTGAAAAAATCGAAATTTTTTTTTATATAAATTTGCTACTATATACTAGAAATAGTATAGAATTAGTCCCGAAGATCAGCAAGACCGAGAAGCAGGTATAAAAGATTAGGGAGCGCTGCAGTAAATCCGGCCTCTCGAACGCCTTCGGTTGCGGCAGCTGCTGCATGCCTTCGGGTCGTCTTATTGTTTTGTTCTTTGTTTTATTGTTATTGTCTTGTTATTTTGTTGAAGTGCTTTGAGAAATGCAAGAATTCTACAGAATGATGCTTGCAAAGACCAGGAAGGAGTTGTGTATGAAGCTGGAATGGATATGTGAGTAAAATTCACTTTTTTTACGATTTTTCACAAATAAACACTTCGAACTGATTTTTTTCTGTGAGTGTTGAATTACACTCTCATTTCAAAACTATTGCACTTATCGATATGAGCCAAACGTCATTTTACTCTTTAGATGTCTGGCTATGGTCTCAAGCAGAACCAGACATATTCATCATTATTTAAAAAAGTTATAAACAATTAAAAGTGAAAAAAAGGGTAAAAAATTCAAAAGTCCGCCTTTTTTTCATTGAAAATGTTTCATTCTGCTTGAGGTCATGGCTAATTCGATACAGAACATGAAACCGTTTTGTTTTTTGCTTTCAGATAATTGATCGACATCTCCGATTCAGATGAACTTCAGCAGCCAGTTTCAGAACCGGCATTTTAAAAAAAAAAATTTTTTCTCAAGTAATTTCATATGAGTGCTTTCATATGTAAATAAATTAAGCTGGCTTTGATAGAGACTGATTTTCTTCGAAAAGTGAAGTTTTGTGCGTTCATGTTACTTCGGTTACAAGAAATTTTTATATTATTTGGTCAGATGAAGCTAAATTTACAAGAAATGGGGAGTTGGATCGACACAATTTCCATATTTGGAGCGACTCAAATATACATCCATTTAAAGAACTAAATTTTCAAGAATCCTGGCAGTTCAACGTGCATTGTGCAGTCTAACGTCTAATGCCGTCATAGCCAACTCATATTAACTGAACCTTTAGGCGCATAGCTCAACTGTAGTAGAAAAATGTTAAATTGCCAATTATCTGGGAAATAAATTTTCGGAATAGACAAGCTTATACAAAGTTACTTTTATTTTTAATGCTTGATTCAATAAAATTATAAAAATAAGGGGTTTCTATTCGAAAAAAAAAACATTCGCCGTTTTTTCAAATTAAATTTTTATTCCTTTATTTTGATCACTCTGTACTCATATTTTTGGTAATATTAGGTATACGAAGACTTGTGAGATCGATCTTCTTATTGATTATATTATAATTGAATTTAATTTTATATTCAATTTTAATGAATTTACATCAAGTAAACACCAACACTATTAAATACCATTTTTACAGTTTGGAAAATGATTTGATTATCTAAGACCATTTTCCTCGAAAAAGTGCATATAATCTAAAAAAACATCATAAGCAGAGCGTTTGCCTTTTCAACAGATGCTCTTACTCATTAATCATTATATTTACTTCAATATTTTCATTTTCAACGAAACATTCACGAGGCTCAAGTAAGCCGCACTAGGCCATGGGGCTACGTTTAGCCCACCTCGGATCTAAATATCATTAGAACATAAAAGTCTCCCCAGAGATGAATAATGATCAAAAATCCAACAAGGAGAGTTCCAAAGGTGAAACATTGGGATTGTGTTATCAAAATATGTCAGTATTACTTCGAAAAATACTTCTATCAATAAAGTTATGAAGAGATGCATCAAAATTTTATGCATATTGTGTCTGAACTGACCCTGTTTCTTTAAATGATATTTCAAATTCGTTTCTGTTCCTAATTATCAACTTCTGAAGATTTAAATATTCTTTTTATTATATTGGGGTAAGGTTTTATTTTGGTTTTAGGTTTTATTCACATAGATAAATATTCTTAAAAATATTTTAAACATATATATATATATATATATATATATATATATATATATATATATATATATATATGTGGGGTAAACCTTCCATTATCTCAAGATCAAACAAAAACATCACATCGGTACAATTAACGTTAATACACTCGCTAAAACAGGTAAACTGAAGCAGCTCACCAACACCATGAGAAAGTTCAATCTCAAAATCACCGCTCTCCAAGAAACACGATTCATGGACGAGAATCATTTCGACACCGACAGTTTCAGAATCTACAAAGGGAAACCTGCCGTGAAAGTAATGGGCAAATTACCGCTTTTAGGTACCGGATTCGCGATACACAATTCTATACTAGACTCGGTTATTAATTTCACATCGCCCAATGAGAGAGTCTCGTTGCTTTCTATTAAATCAGCTAATAAAGCTTACACTTTAATCAACGTGCACGCTCCCATTAATCACCACAACAAAACCGTTCCAGAAAGCGTACAAGATTTTTGGGAAACATTGGAAGAAACAACCAATAAAATACCAAAACACCACGTGAAAATCTTGCTAGGAGATTTTAACGCACAGCTAGGTAAGGAAAAGAAATTCAGAGACACTACGGGTCCCCATACTAAACACAAACGTACCAACAAGAACGGTGAAAGGTTAATCGCGTTCTGTAGGAACTTCGAACTCAAAATCATGAGTACTCAATTTCAAAAACCTGCACATAAGCTAACTACTTGGAGATCGCCCAGTCTCAAGCAGGGTGAATATCAAATTGATCATGTCGCAATTTCCAAGAACAACGTAAAGGAAATTTTAAATGTTAGAACTCGTAAAGGCGTCTTTGATTCGGATCACTATCTCCTCCAAATAAAAACAAAATTTCAACCCAACAGAAATAAAAAATTTACACCCAGAAAAGTTAGGTCCGATCCAGAATATCTGAAACTTCACAGGGATACAATCATTGCACAAATCAATCAGGAAGAATCGACGAATTGGGAAATCCTTACAAAGAATATTCAGAAAGCCATCACACTAGGACAACCTCCTCGCACCAGGAAACACCGCTGGTGGAACTTAATCTGCGACCAAGCAGTCGACAAGAGAATAACTGCATGGAAAAAATTTAACGGCCATAAAAATGAGGAAAACTGGGAGAATTTCCTTACAACTCAAAAACAGGCCTCCAAAGTAATTAGAAGAGAAAAACGGAGATACGATAATAATAGGTGTCACGAAATACAGAAGGATTTCACCAATAATAATACTAGAGATTTTTACAAAACTTTCAGAGAAAACTTGCGAGGATACCAAGCGCCCACTCTTTGCTTCAGAAAATCCGATGGCGCGTTGGAAACTAACACAAAAAATAACTGCAGAATGTTAGCCGAATATTTCAGCACCCTTCTCAACTGCAGTCCACCCCAAGAAAAACTTATGTTCGACTTTTCGGGGTTTACGCATCCAGACTCGCAAGCCCCTGATATGGAAGAGATTACGGCAATTATCAAGCAACTCAAAAACAACAAAGCAGCAGGAGAAGATGGGATTATTGCGGAACTCTGGAAACTGAACGATACTACTTTGACCCAAAAACTTCATCATTTAATATCAGAAATCTGGAGAACGGAACAGATACCAGAGGATTGGAAATGCGCGTTGATACATCCATTGCACAAAAAAGGGGGACAAAATGGATATCAATAATTACAGGGAATTTCCTTACTCCCGGTTGCGTACAAAATACTTTCTAAAGCACTCCTAAACAGAGTAGAACACCAAGCGGATCCACTAATTGGGGAATACCAAGCTGGATTCAGAAAAGGCCGATCATGTGCTGAACAGATCTGGACTTTGAAGACGATATTACAGATGAGGAAATGTAGAAATACAGTGATCACATTCATTGACTTCAAAAAAGCATATGATTCGGTAGACCGCGAAACCCTTTTCGAAATCATGAAAGAATTTGGAATCGATCGAAAGACCCGAACAATTATAAAACAGACACTTACAGGTACAACTTCCAAGGTTAAATTTATGGGCGAAATATCAGATCCCTTTGAAATCAAAACCGGTGTGCGGCAGGGGGACGGACTTTCGCCAATTCTTTTCAATATTGTTTTAGAAAAGATCATTAGGGAATGGGAACTTCACGTGAAGGGCATACAAGTGGGTATCAAAAAAGAAAATAGAATAAATGTCAAATGTCTCGCCTTTGCAGACGATATTGCTATCATCACAGACAACAGAACTGAAGCCATTCGCGCCGTGGAAAAACTACATGAAATTGCGCAGAAAACCGGGTTACAAATTTCTTATGATAAAACCAAATACATGGAAAGAAAACCAAAAAATAAATCTTCTCTTATGACAAAACATGGTGAAATTTTGCAAGTAGGCCATTTTAAATACCTCGGGGAAGTTATACAGTCCTCAGGTTTAAACCGAATCGCTAATGAACAGAGAATAACCAAGCTCCAAAGGGCCTACAAACTAACATGGGCTCACTATAACAAAAAGTGCATTTCGAGAGGCGCCAAATTGAGGCATTATAACACAACGATTCTTCCAGAAGCAATCTACTTCAGAATTCTACTTCCAGAAGCAATTCTACTTCCAGAAGCAGCTGAAACAATGGTTATTGGCGGCCATTCAAGAATTAGAGAAATAGAAAAACAAGAACGAAAAATTCTCAGAAAGATTTACGGGCCAATCAATAGAAACGGTATTTGGATGAAAAGACCTCAAAACGAATTGTATCAAAAGACAAATACGATAACGGAAGAAATCAGAAAACGACGAGCAAAGTTCTATGCACATGTCTACAGAATGAAACAGTCCAGAATACCGAAGAAACTACTCAATATAATTATAAATAGTAAATGCGGAACAGAGTGGCTAAAAGAGGTCCAAGAGGATCTACAACAGATCAATATAAAAAATCTCGAAGATCGCACTGAATGCCGCTATAAAATCGCACATATAAAGTTTGAGCAAAAAGTAATTCGTCAACCTGGAGTAAAGTGGACAGATGAACGGAAGAAAGAGCATTCAGAGAGGATGAAGCGTTTTTGGGAGGCAAAAAATATATATATATATATATATATATATATATATATATATATATATATATATGTTTAGTATTTTAATTTTAAAATTTTTTTACTACTTTTAGGGAATTTTAATTTGAGCTTATTTATTTTTTTGATTCACTGAAATTATGGTTCTTTTAATGGAAATTATACTCAAGCAAAATATTGTTTTTGCGGAAATGCGTAAATATTCCATGTAAGTGAAATATTCATTATTTCTTGATTAAGACTGATCAAATGAAATGTAAAAATAACAAGAAACAATCCTCAAATTTTTTTATTGTTTTATCACACCAAATAAAACACGAACAGTTATTCTGTTCAACATATACGAATGGTATTTTCACTCAAATTGCACAATATTCATAAAGTTGAACCTAGTTGCTTTTTATTACTGTTACTTCAATTCAACAATCCTAAAAATTTACATTTAATCTGAACGTTTGATAGTTTCCTCTGTAAGAACTGAATGTAGAAAGGTCACTGACCAATTCCTTGCAATGTCAAGGTTTCGCAAGAAGGTTACCTTGCATCCCATCCTGCTTCATTCGAAGCACTTGCTTAACCAGTCCACTTATTGTCCATTTTTGGATCAAGTCGTTCCTCATTGTGATCATTTTCAATAAACCATGAGCACAGCGAGAAAGATTGTTACTTCTTCATCGCCGACGGTTATTTTAACACTGGGAAATTATGGATAACAACATTTAGTGGTAAAAAGGCTGAAGTTTCTGAATCTAAGATTATATAAATGGATATATAGGCTGTTTATTGCAATAGTGGAATCATTTGAAGAGCCATTTCCTGTTTTATTTCTAGAATAATATAAACAAGAAGAAGATATATCGCGAAGCAATCTTGGTTAGCAATTAAAACTATAAATTTTCGTAATCCATAGTAGATTAGTAAATATTCAAAATCCTGCCTTCGATGCTTTTGAACTTCAGGTTTTGTTTTAACTCAACACAGCTGTTCATTATTGAATTTCATCCATTTTTCGAAGATATTTCTCTGAAATAGTTCAAACTATTCTAACTTTCGAAATATTTTCCCAAAGAAATGACTTAGAATAATTAATTAATATAATAATAGTTAATTATAGTGAGGCTGTTGAGTGCTCATAAGTAAGAAAACGGGTGTTTTTTAGAGGTATAGAACTTTAAGTTGGCATTACTGTTGAAGATGGCTACCGATTCAACAGCTGAGAAGTGATTTATTCTCAGTTTGGTTTGGCAATTCATCATGAATAGACTCGCGCCTGAAGAACGCTTGCAAGTAGTGCAATTTCATTTCGAAAATAATGGTTCTGTGCGGAATACGTATCGAGCGAATTTTGTTCAGCGATGAAGCGCACTTCTGGTTGAATGGCTACGTCAACAATCAAAACTGCCGCATTTGGAGTGAAGATAATCCTCAAGTGTATGTCAAAACACCGTTACATCCAGAAAAACTGACTGTTTGGTGCGCTTTATGGCTGGTGGAATCATTGGTCCGTACTTCTTCAAAAACGATGATGGCCAGAATGTTACAGTCAATGGTGATCGGTATAGAGCCATGAATACTAACTTTTTCATTCTTGAATTGAACAACCATGATGTCCAGGAGCTGTGGTTTCAACAAGACGGCGCAACATGTCACACAACTCGTGCCACAATCGATTTATTGAAAGACACGTTTGGTGACCGCCTAATTTCACGTTTTGGACCTGTGAATTGGCCTGCAAGATCTTGTGATTTAACACCGCTAGACTATTTTATGTGGGGCTATATAAAGTTATGAGTCTATGCGGATAAGCCACAAACGCTTGACCTTATTCATAAATATTTTTTCATTTATATGCATGACCAGTAAAATAAAAATACACACTGGAAATTTCAACAAGGTAGCCATACTTATCTGTTATACTAGAAATTATTCATCGTCAACCAAATACAAAATTCATAGAAGGAAAAAGATTTATGAAATAGAGCAAGCGCTTTATTTTTTTTTTTACATGTGTTGTCCACTCTGTATGATGGACAGCGTTCATTGATTTCTAGATATTAGAGTGATATAAAATATTCTTCAGATCTTTTATGATACTTATTACAAAATGGGAATTTCTAGCTTTATGGTATTTATCCGGCATAAAAAATATTTTTCTGTCAATAGCTAATAATATCTGTCAATGTATTCTAATATCAATTAGCTTAATTTGATATAAGAGTGTAAATTTTACTTCTTTTTCAACGTAACTATTTTTTAGAAATGAAATGGTGTTTTAGAGAACATCACGTAACAAAGAAGCGTTGTCAAGGTCACATTGGTTGCTAAACGTCGTCAAATTAAGTAACCTAAAAAGCCGGTATTAATAATTTGAGATTATAAGTCACGAAGTATAGATATATAAGGAGTCCGAACAGAGAATGACATCAATTTAAAGAACAAGTCTTTTGCTGGTAGGGCGCGCCACTTTTAAAGACGTACTCGTTTGAATCTTTAAGCGGCAGTCTTGTTGTTATTGACAGCTGTGAAATAAAAAGTTATATTTTATATTTAATTACAATTTTATATAATTTTAACATTCGGGAGCCAGCGCGTATTTACGTCTGATAATAATAATAACATCGGTACGTCATGAAAATTTGGGCAGCCAGTGGTAGAAAAGAAAACTATGATCTGGATTTGATATTGTTTACATGAATACTACGGAAAAACCTATACCGTTCAGACTCCTTATACCTATACTTCGCGTTGTAAGTGTAGATCATTGTTTCTGGTTATTTTTATTAAGTGTTCACAATCACGATTGACAGACAATATACAAAAAGTGTGTTATGAAAAAGGAGGTTGATTCACTAATTTAAATTAAGTTTACGTGAAGCTCATATTATTGCAACCAATTCTTGCGTTCTAATTCTTACCACGTATATATGTGTATCACGATAAATGGAAAGTGTCTAGCTTTATAGTTGCCCAAATTGTCTATTACGTATTGCGAAATAGATTCGAATTATCAACGAACTCGACAATATTATATAATGATATTATTCTATTCGAATTCATATGAACACTTACATCTGTATTATTGATTTGGTGGATGCGCTTCTTCACGTTAAAAATTTATTTTGAAATTACACCAACTCCAACTAAGAAACATCTATTGAATTTTTCAGATTTATATTCATCATGTAACTGGATTCTGGAGCATTTCAGTTATACATATAATGATTCAATTATTTATGTTTATGATGAATATTTAAAATAAATAAATGATATAACCTTGAAAATTCAATTGAAAATTTGACATGATGTGAGTGTGTAAATACATATCAAGATTTGATCGTCTTGAAACTCAGTAGCATTCAATGACGAGCATAATGGAAGATCATCGTCCAAAGGTAAAAAAGCAAAGTAAATAGTCGGCCATATGAAGACGAACTATTGGTGGATGCTAAATTTAGAAAATGCTGGCCTAGAAAAAAATTCATAAGAGATTATGAAATAGATTATCCAGGTAAAAAAGTTTTTCAAAATTAATTACATGATTATTAAATTGTATTTATTAATAATTCTTCTTCAATTATAAATATGTGATTTATATAGGAATCAAATAATTATAATCTATTTCTTCACTTCAGAATATAGAAAATTTTAACGTATTAGGAAAGAGTACAGGCATGATTAAATGAAAACACCCTGCAATTGTTGAGAAAATTTGTTTTTAGACATGTGCTACTATTATTAGCATGTTTATAATATTTGTTATAGTAGGTATACGACTTACTTCTTTCTCTGCATTCCACGTGGAATTCCTGGATCTCCTTCTCAATTCATATTTTCACATTTATCGAATGAATCTGCATTATCTACTATTACTTATCTATTATATATATATATATATATATATATATATATATATATATATATATATATATATATATATATATATATATATATATATATATATATATATATATATATATATATATATATATATATATATATATATATATATATATATATATATATCTATATATATATATGCATAAAGGGGTAGATAATTTAATTTAATTATTGAAATTGTGTTTATACTACAAGGATACAATGTTGAAATAATCATGAGGTACCTACCTATTGAAGAATACTTGATTATATTATATTGACAATCTTTAGTTTTTGTTTCTGCAGAATGTTCCCACAGAACATACTTTTCACGTATGATGTATAACTAAATAATGTATTTCATTTGATAATGTAAAATTCTGTCTCAAAGTCGGCGATAGTGCTGAATTGGTCTCATAGATGGCACCTCACATATAATTTGCAGCTAAATATTGATCCTATGAATACGGAACGCACTAGTCTAGACTGTCTACCGATGAATATGGAATAATAATATTATGTTTGTCAATATTAATTCAGGATATTGTGAATATTATGACGAAAGAAAATTTTCATACTATTTAGTATTCCTTTAGGGTCTTTATATATTTCTGAAAACAAGAATTCTCTTACTTATATTCCAAATTCTACTTCCCAAAAATTCTATATATTTCGAAATTTTTCTATATGCAGGTACTTTTTCCAAAAACAAAATAGGCGAATAATATATTCTTTCAATAAGGATATTTTTGATGATCATGTAGATAATAATTAATCTTATTCTTCGGTCAAGTTAGACATGCAAATATACAAAAATTCAAAATCCAAAAATGGGCCGATACTTGATGAAAATTTAATAATATAATGTGAATAAAAGTAGTTATGTAATAGTCAATAAGTAGTTTGTAATTTTCTCTTCAATTCAGTCAAACATGACGATCGCCTGTCTCCGTAGCTTAGTCGGTAGAACTCCCGACTATGTTGCGGTAGAACTCGGGTTCGAGCCCCGCTGATGGCATGGGTGTTTCTGTTTGTCGATGATTTGAGAAGTTTAAATAATGATATTTGCTGGGTAATGTACATCGATTAGCAGCCCAATGGCCGTTCGGAACCGGCGTTAAACTGTAGGTCCACTGAATTTAAAAAAAAAAACATGTTGTTTTGCAAACATAGTGACTTCATCGATGTAGATGATAAACGAAACTGAAATAATCTAAACTGTTTAGTTTATCATCTACATACAATAATAATAATAAGTTCTTTATTCTCAACAGGTATAATACCTAATAATAGCATAAAATAATAGCATAATGCTGAATAATAACTAAATGAATAAAATGAAAGAGATTTAACAAACAGCTCAATCTAAAAAAACTAAAATAGTTTTAATACTAATAGAATACTAATAACTAATAGAACTTAATGAAATATTACAAAGAACTCCATCTAATTTAAATAATCTTAGTTAATTTGCTTTGTTCACATAACTCCTAGTAATAACTTCTAAAGAGTCAAAGTGAATATCACAATTATTGGCAACACTATGGAATGTAGACTCTATAAACCAAATCGGGGATTGCATTAGCGAGTTGGTCTTTAGTGTCTCTAGGTGGAATAATTCTGTAGTACGAGAATTTGGTTTAAGAACACGAAATTTCAAAGCGTACAAGAGAGGAGGACAATCAATACTGTCGTGCAGTAATTTGTACAAAAATTTGAGTGATAAAGTTTCTCTCCTGTCCTGGAATGATATTAAACTAAATCGACTCAATAATTCGTTATGATTGACTCCTCTCTGTGGATAAACTTTATCTTCCCTCCAAACTAAAAATTCAAGAACCTTCTATAGCCTCAAGATTGCGTTGATGGCAAGTGTAAATGGGATGCCAGATCATGCTGCCATACTCCATCTTGTTACGGATTAGAGCATTAAATAGTTCTATAAATGTTGACGAATTATTAAAATATTTTACATTACGTATAACGAACGCATGTATTTTAGAAAACATCTGATGAAGCCACTGTGTTGGTGAAACAATATTGTCAATGAATTAAATTGAAAATTAAAAACTACTAAGCTTTATTCAAATTATTTATACAAAATTTCGCATAGAAACAAAAACCGTAATAATTGTTTTACCATTATAAATGAACGCTGAAAGATACCCATCGAACCCGTACCTGGAAAAAATTTATGACCAGTATGATTTTTGAGTCATCATCTCAAGAATGGTGTTGTAAACAATTCATCAAAGAAGTAAGTTTTTGAGGAAATTAAAATGCTTTATGCACTAATGAATGTATGAATACTTTTTAAATTCGCAACAATTTAAGAACTATAAATTAGATAAATATTTAAAAATTTGTTATGTTGTTAATATACATAGCACATAATATAAGTGTACATATTAATATACACACATGTTTCAAGGGCACCTGTGTACTTAGTTTTTTAACGTGGTTTTCCCGGTAGACCTGATCTACTGTCTATTGTGGTCTTGTTCTATTTAAACCTATTGACTAATAAGAGATAATAATGTTGAAAATGATGAAAGCGTTATATATTTCGGAAACTTGGTCGAATTATTTGTGTGATTAATATATTCTTGTTGTTTTCCTCTTTCTTTTTCTCCTTTTTGGTGGGTGCAACGCAATAGCTTTGATAGCGCTGCATGGCATGTATCCTCGTTGGTATCATACGAATTTTCCTCTGTTAATGGTTTAACTTTGGAGCACTACTACTGACCTCGACAATTAGTACATGAAAGAGGACAACATAATCTAACTGATTTGTATCCGTATTTTCCCGTTCTACGGTTGCAAACATTTATGTTGAGGAGTTTTCCAGCTCAAGGGAGACTAAAATGTGGCCTGGTTAGGACTTATTGGCAGTCAACTTACAACTCCACAACCCCAGTCTTTTGGATCAGTTGATTACCAAACCACACTTGATTTGGATAAATCACCTAACAGAGATGTGGATGAGCAGAACCAGAGGTTTAAGAAAGCTCTTTTTTGAGAAATCTGTATATTTGAATATAAACTTAAATTTAAACACTTGAACTTATGATTTACACTTGAGTACATAGCATGACGCGTTGACTTCTTCAGATGCTTACAGAATAATTATTCTGCAAGCATCTTAAGCACTGCAAGCATCTTAAGCATCAGATGCTTACAGAATAATTATTCTGTGAGCATCTGAAGAAGTCGTTTGTAACGACGAAACGCGTCATGCTATGTAGTCAATAAAGTGTAAATCATAAGTTCAAGTGTTTGAATTTGAGTTTATATTCAATTATAATGGATTTACATCAAGTAAACGCCGACACTATTAAATAAATAAATAAAAAAAATAAATCTCTATATTGAAGGAAGAAAACGTGAATTTGAATAACTTCATCCCATTGAATCAAATTTTGTTTTCAAACATCTTGCAAACTGTTTTTTCACCTCTTCTGAAGAATACTTGTGTTGCATCCCAGACAATTCTTGCTTGTGAAAATAGTACGTGATGTGGACACTTTTCGATAGACATTTTTTTCACTAATTTTGAGATTTGTAGAATAACTTTTCCGGTTGAAATTCGAGCAGTAAGTAATACTAGTAAGTTAACATATTCGCCAAGTGCTACTCTTGTATTTGTCAAATTGGATTGATCTGATGCTGTTTCATTATTTTTATTGACAAGGCCATTGAGGATGCAAGATCATCGCAAAATTGATGCGTTAGAAATGTGGTGCTGGAGACGCTTGCTCAGAATCCCGTGGACTGCACATCGAACCAACGTCTCGATTCTGACGGAGCTAAACATCAAAGAGAGGTTATCGTCGACTGTGCAGCTGCGAATCCTCAAATTCTTTGGACATATAACCCGAAACGAAGACTTTATCGAACGATTGTGGTCCAAGGAAAAGTCGAGGGCAAAAGATCGCGTGGGCGCTCTCCAACAAGGTGGACAGCTCTGATTAAATCTGTGACGTATTCCAGCATCAATGAAAACTCTAGAGCAAACATAGAGCAGTGTGGCGTCGTATTGCGTGGAACGCAGTGGTACAAGACCGAGACACGACTACGACCACTCTGTCAAGAGTGAACAACTGAGAAGAAGAAGAATGCTGTTTCAATTGAACATTGGAATTAATATTAGCTTGTTTCACCAATATGAGTTTATCGATAAACCTTCCTTTCAACATTGAACATGTACCGAGACATGTTATGAGTATTTGTAAGTTATTTCCGCTGGCTGGTAAGAACAGTCCTTAATTGATCAGATAGCGCGATTGAATATAGGCCATTAATGAAGGATGTCACATTAATGTTATTAATATTGATCTTTACTCTTAGAAAATAATCGCGAATGCAGAATTCTGTCGCCAAAAACGCCACGTGTTCTGAAAATTGAATAGGAGACCAATGAAGTGAGTATAAAGTGAAAGGTTGGGTTCCTTTTACCTGATACTCTTATAATTATTATACAGAAATATTTTGTACCAACTATTAGGAAAATATGTTTACTTGAGTATTACGAATTGTGTGATACAAGCTTCCAGTGTATACCTGGCTTATCCCAATAAGATTATATAGCTTTTTCACCTTTTGAATATTTATATGTATGTCAGAAACGGTGGCTCTAAGGACAAAATTATATGAACATTATAATATGATCTACAATTTTCTCCCCAATTTTTCCCTTCAATTTCATCATAACACCAACTCCTGAAAAACGTGAAAACCTATTATTGACACCTGTGACCTTCAATAGATATTTTCTGAGTATATACAGCTTCGATAGGAATCTCAACATTTATTTATAATGAAATTCCCAACATTCATCCCAATGTCTAGCTCTATCCTAAATTTTGTACCTTCATTATTATTAGATAAGTCTGCTAATTTGACTTGTTTACTAAGTATCTATACTTTTTTTATATGTGAAATTCTTAAACTTGCATCTAATACGAATCGTGAATTATGATTTAATTCTATTCATAAGGTGAATTGAAATAAATAGTACTTTTAGAAATAAGAGAATAATTAATGACGTAAGCAGCTTTTAAAACGATCATCTTAAAAAATACCAAGTTCCTCGGTATAGTTAAATTGAGTACCAGTTCATTCATTTTTTCTCATTTACAAAGCAGGTAGGTTCTTCAAGAACTAGGAAAAGGCATGCACATACTTAGAAAATCGCAAATCATCCTGCATCTATAATCTCTTTCTTTGTAAGAGCTAGGTACCTACTCGAAATATGTTTGAATAGGAGTTGACCGCTATAGTAGGCGATTTGCGCTTTTATTTGAAAAAATCCCGAGAATTTCTGGTTTTGAAAGGATTTTTTATTTGGGCCAATATGTCATTGAACGAAATCTTGAACAAATAAAGAGTAAATGGAATTTTATTCAGTTTCTGCATACTCAAGATTTTGTGGAAGCGTTATAAAGGGTTTTATACCCTTTGTACGATTATACATCAATATTTCAATTATGAAATATCGATCAAGCAGAATTTTTTTTAATATCGGATAATATTTGATAAAATGTGTAGATAATCCCTTATATACATTTGTCTCATGTTTTCAATACACATACTAATAAAATAATTAAAAATAATGAGAAAATATCAAGGAATAATAATAGATAGGAATAATAATAGACTCTCTTTGATGGATTAGTTAATTAGTCTAATAACACAGGCCAACGAATAAAATGTTTGTAAATCTTTTCAAACCAATTTACCTAAATTTAATGTATTTTTGGGTGCTGAAACCGTATTTGGTTGTATTTTTTTATCACCCACAATTTTCTCACAATATGAATTAAAAATCAAGCACATTCGAACATTATACATGCTGATGCCCTTCATTTACCTCGGTTTCGCCTAAATATTTTAAAAGATCTTTCATATATAATGTGAATTCAATTTAAAATACATTAGATAGTGACATAAAAATCTTTCGCTGTCCGGATTTAAAAAAAGATCAAATACCAGCTCTTATCTGCCCAGTAAAACTTCATTTAACACACTTTGCAATTCTTTTTTTTTTTTTTTTTTTCCTCATTTTTTTTATTATATAAGGTTTAATTTGACGATGATTGTCATAATAATTTTGTTGAATTATTGTCAAATAATGTTTACTTTATATATATATTTTTCTATATTCTATTATTACTGTTACTATTTTTCCCATTTTTTGTTGTTGAAATGCTAATTTGTGTATAAAAGTGAATAAAATCCTTATTAATATTGATATTATTATTATAATTAGGAGCTCTCACATTACCCAAAAACTTAGTCAAAACTTCTTTAAATGATATCTAACCTTCTTTTTTTTTCATTGTACAAAAGCAAAAGAAATCAACTGAAGTAGGGTTAGGATAGAGAATTACTTTCTTATTTTTAGAATAATATCCAGAAACATCTAAGTATGCTGCAAATATAACAATCCTTCAAATGGTTTTTCTGCTCTCTCCATACCATAGGTCCTGCAAATTTAAATTTTCTTAAACCACTTCCGAAGATCCTCGACACAAACATAACAAAGTTTGTGAGGAATCCAACATTTGTCTTGATTACTACTGATTTCACCAAAATATGCGAAATATACTTTTTTACAGAATCAGTAGTGTTCCTTTGATGTTTTTTGATTACAAAGTCGCCACATATGTAACAAAAAGCATTGGGAAAAATTTACACCCACGATTAGCCATATTAGAGTATGAACAAAAATCACAACATAATCAACATAAACAGCTGTGCAGTTTATTACAACTATAGATCATTGAATATAAACTCAAATTCAAACACTTGAACTCATGATTTACACATTATTGACTACATAACATGACGCGTTTCGTCGTTACAAACGACATCTTCAGGTGCTTACAGATTATTCTGTTCTTATATTCAATTATAATGAAGTTACATCAAGTAAACTCCAACACTATCAAATATAGATCATATATAGGATTAGATATAATTATTGAAAAAGTTTTTTCATCGTTGGCCTGTGTAATGAAAACTCAATGTTTACATTGAACGTTCTCTGATTCCTGCTTAGATCATGAATAAATAAGAAAAACATTTCTGTGAAGTTTGTATGTGGGTGACATATTTTATCAGTGAAAATTGACATCAAAGTCATGTCGGTGGTCTGTTAATGCAAAATGTAAAGTAATTCGCTACCAGGTGACATCTTCTGGGTTTTCAAGCTTTCCAAATGATTCTATTATGGAGAAGTTTTGCAGTTAGGCACAGTTTTCATGTTAGATATATTTGAACCTTACCATTATTGTTTATTATTATTATTATTAGTTCAATTCTTTCTCATGCTCAAGTGTAGTATTAAAAAGCGTCAGATCTCGCCCAATTTCATATATGAATTACATATGCAAATTCTGATGTAATGAGTGTTCAATTAATGTCAATTTGTTAAGCGTTTTACTTAATTTCTTCTTCAATTTGAATTTATTTCGTTTCACCATAAACTGATGGATTCGGCAACATCTTTCCTCAATCGACATTTTTTTTAGTACTTGGTCCTATTTTTTCGAAATGCAATTCACCTTGGCTTTTCTTGGATATAATGTAATTTTTTCAATAGAAATATGATTTTGCATGTAGTATAATGCTAAATATCTTTGTTGTGACTAAGTTTCATATAGTAGATGTTTTATAGTAGAATTTTATACATTGTGGATTTCATCAACTTATCATTCAAATTATTAATTTTACCAAGGTTACTTATGTATTGAAATATATCTTCTTGAATATACTCCTAATCGCAACTTTAAAAAAAGTTGGCATTGGACAAGGTTTCACCGCACCCTAAAATCATCAGTCATCGAGAATCCATAAATCATAAAATCCGACATACGTTCTCAATTCCTCATAAAGCGCTCATTCATATGGGTTTTTTTATAATATTCGGGGGCGAATTTTTGACAAAAAGATTTTTGACGTGTGTGGTTATTCTATAAGATTTCAAGCTCGTGGCGTTTTCTTCCATTTTGAAGATATTCACAAAAAGCATGACGAAGTTGATACGAATAATATTACTTACTGAAATAGATGTTGATTCATCATTTGGGGAATATTCGTAGTGTTGTTGTTATTGAAAACACATTTTCTTTGCATTTTGACTTTGAACACGTAACAATAGAAACGAAAATGATAAATGCGATGTTTCTTATGAATCATTTGTTGCATATTTTGGAAAAAACTCATACATTCTTATTAACTGTTCGTGTTGAATATTTCCAATATTTTCCAAAGTTTCGAGTTCAACGAAAACGTAATAATTTTGAAGTATAAATTTATTATATTGTTATTATTTCATATCATATATATATATATATATATATATATATATATATATATATATATATATATATATATATATATATTGCCTGTTTGAGGTATATTTTGAAAGTTTTTAGCATTAACAGGCTTTTTAATATGAAAAAGCCTGTTAATTTTTCAATATATATATATATATATATATATATATATATATATATATATATATATATATATATAATCATTTTGAAGTATGCCAGAGATTAAATGGAGGTGAACGGATCCCCATTAGAAATACCAGTGTCTTACACATATCCGGGACATATTGTCACGAGAAACGGGGATATTACAACGGAGATCATGCAAAGAACCAGAACAGCTTGGGGTACGGTTGGCCGACTGAAACACATCTTCAAATCAGATATGCCACTATCCTTAAAGAGCAAAATGTTCGACCAATGCGTATTACCAGCGATGACCTACGGCAGCGAATCTTGGACTATGAAATCTGCTCACATCCAGAAGCTTCGAATAACCCAGCGGAGTATAGAAAGATATATGATGGGCCTAACCATACGGGATGGAATACTCTGCAGATGGATAAGAGGTCAAACAAAGGTGAAGGATTTCGTGGACTGTGTAAAAAGGTCAAAGTGGAAATGGGCTACCTAGCCAAAACAAGAGATGACCGTTGGTCAGCTGTGACTGGTGATTGGGAGCCCAGAGACAGGGTAAGACCAAGAAAGTGCCCTCACGATCGATGGAATAAGGAGCTTGTGGATTGGCTAGGTGTTGCCTGGAAGAGAGAGACTGCCGATAGGGAATCTTGGCAAAGACAGGGGAGGCCTTCGTTCTGCAGTGGACGGACAGAGGTTGATGATGATAATAAATATATATTTATATATATATATATATATATATATATATATATATATATATATATATATATATATATATATATATATATATATATATATATATATATATATATATATATATATATATATATATATGAAAAAATGCACTCTATATGTTATTGAACAAAATGCTAATATAATCGCAATTGAAAGTATTCAATTCTTTCGATAATTGTTCACCAATCATTCAAAAGAATATTGTAATAGAGCTGGCCATGCGAAACATGTTCAATGTGATGCCTCCATTATCCTTCAAGGGATAAATAAGAGACGATTCAGAGATTATTGAAATCGGTTCCTCAATTTAATGGAAACTTGAGACAGTCACTGTTTGGTATTAAAGGTACTCCTCAGTTGATTTTCATCCGAAAAATGAAATGCATCGCCATCAATTCTCAAAAATTTCTTTACGAATCAGAAGACAGAAATAATGAATAGATTACTATATATCACCAATCTTAGAAATCAATAAAAAAACAAGATCACAATATCACATTGAGAGTTTCACACGCCTTTGTCAATTCAGATACTACATTCTAGTTTATGTACAATTTCATCGTATTTGTTGTACTAATTCTGTCTAGGTTGCGATAGTAAAAACGCTTGGAGACACCTGTCTAGATGTTGCTGTCAAGGGGTACTTAAAACATGAACATATAAAGTACATGAAAATTAATTATATAGTTTTCATGCTCATATAATCGCACTTGTATTAATCACATTGAAAGATTATCATTATAATGTCATATGATAAAATTGTATAGGCCGCAACTCAATTGGAAGTAGACGTGGACACGTGTTTGGATGTTATTGGCTCTCCTCAGAAAGGCGTAGCCAAGTTCAAGATGTACGAACCTGGAGATGAAATGAAAATACTAGAACACAACTATAAAGGAACTCTCCACTACTAGGCCTCCACGTGAACTCTCCGGTTTTGGAGATTTGATCAAGGTATCACCTTTGTGGCGACTATTTATCCTTTACGTAGTCTTCAACCGAGAAAGTAAACAACGAATGAAAGATTTTCTCGCGAAAACAACAAAATACAATAATAATCTTATTCGTTGTATTTCGAGCTTATTGATTGTTGTACGATTCAATAGAAGAACACACTTGTAATGGAAGTTTCCACGAGACTTCGACTATTCAAAATCCATAGTTTAATTCCATAGTATAATAAAAATTCAACGACATAAGCATAGACGTAGACAGACAATGGCTTATCATGATTTATGACATCAATTTTACATTTTGAAGGCTATGTCGTGAATATGCAAAATATATAGAAATTAAGGTATTTTATATACAAGAATTGGTTCTCAAAGATTACATTCATATTTATACATACAGAATTTTGGGACTGTCAATTTTGGAAAAAAGTTTCAATTTTTCTTCACGGTAAAAGTAACATTGCCAAAAAAATATATTATCGTTATGTGTTAGAGGTATGAAATTGTACAATTGCAGAAAGAGATAAAATTTGAATAGTCAATGTGTAAATTCGCCACTGTGTTCCACAGCAATCTTGTACTCTACTATATATTTTCTGGTTACCAAACCTTGAATGAAAATATTGTTTTTTAAAATGATTACATTGTTATCTAAGTTGAACAGTTTCAATAAACCAATGACAGTTATTTCCTGAATTGATTTCCTGGTGTAAGATTTTCCTAGGTTTTAACAAATGATAAGTTCACATACCTCAAGTGAATGATAGTGAAAAAAATTCCATTGCTGTTTTCTGTGAATTCTAAACGAAATCCCCTTGTCTTTTAAAATATAGGAAATATTTATGTTAGAATTGGTTATTGCTTCGATAATATTCGAAAAGATTACACTATTTGATATGTATTTTTGTTTATAAGCTGATAAAATTTTATATATTTTATCGATAAGAGGGCTAATATTAAATGCTTTTTTTCATGGAAAAAACGCAATATGTCTTACACCCCCTTTAAGATACTAACAGAAGCCATTTATCTGCCAAATATTTGAAAAACCCAACCTTCCAATGTACTAATTTGTTCGAAGAAAAATTGTCAGATTTTTTACACAATATGTTAAAAGAAGTTACGTTTAACAAAAAAATTAAACTGTTCTATCGTTAGTTTTTGATTATTTATTATGACTGTATGGGTCGTTATAGCTACTATAATAAATAACGTAAATGAAAAAACATTTATAGCGTGAATTTTTTTGGCGACTCAATTTGAAAGTTAGAAACTGCTGTAAATCAAATGTTTATGTTCATTTTCGAAGTAGAATAGTTAGAAATACAGTGACTTGTTTCATTGTGCCCAACACATTTAAGAAACTATAAAATATTATAATTGCCTTACTGAAATGTTATATTTTTCACAAAGCTCAAAAATCTATACTCGTATGACTGATTCTTCAATCCGAGAAAATTTATTGAAACTCTTCTGAAAATGACTACACCAATCACAAAGCAGGTATCTATAAATAAGATAACAGCAAATCAATAAGGGATCGTCCATTAATCACGTGAGGCTCGAAAGAGGAGAGGATCAGAAAAAAATCACGTAATATCATAGTGGCGGAGGGGTGATATAATGAGATATCACGTGTATTTATTTTTAGTTGAACGAAGGAAGTCAACCGATGTTGACCTCCAAAAGGCGCAGTACCAACAGCTGACTTTCAAGATGTTTATCTTCGTGTTAGTGTTGAAGAAAGTCTTTTTAATCCGTCGTCTGAGGACAACATTAGATATTTTCATTTATAAACATGAATATATCTAATGTTGCTATATCACCTATATCTTGCTCTACTGTTTTTATGCCAGCCAAAACAACCTGTAACCTCAATAGCTTTCTTGACATTTTGGACAAAATGGTTAATTTTACATACTTAATAATTGACTTCAAAGAGCCTGTCAACTTCTGGCTAAGAGATTAATGTCATTATGTGAATGTAGGTAGCAGAAAGAGTTTTTAAACACCGTACCATAGATCATCTAAATTTGAAAAATATTTCTCTTATAGAGCTGTGAATATTCTTAATGACAATCTGGATCTTTTTAATAACTGTGTAAATGTCAACACATTGAAAAAAAAACGCAAAAAAATTTTCCAAATTCAAATAGGTCAAATAGGTTTAACTGATCTTCCATCTTCTCTTCTGATATTTCAATCAGGGGCAGTAAGGATTATTGTTATTATTATTTTTTTAAAAATCTATATACAAAATAAATTCAATTTGGAAAAAAACATCAAATTGTAAACTATATTTCATTCGACATAGTTGTGACATCTATGAGCTCTATGATTGTATTTTTTCTTGGATTTTCATATTGATGATAAATGAGAATAAAATTTTGGATTTTGAATATCATTGACGTAATTATAACCTTAAGTTTAAAACGAGCCGTGAACGTGGTAAACATTTTCGGTTTCCATCAAAGATTACTGATAACCCTTCGGTTCAAATCTGTTTTTTTGAATTCGGCAGGGGTTTTAAGCAACATTGTATCTAGTTCAAGTCGTAATAGCTTTTGTGGATAATAACCATATCGTTACAGTTTTTGCTACATAAATATCAGTTTTTTACGTTTTATAGAGGCTATCGCTTCTCGTTAACTGCATTAAATATTACATCAAACTTATTCGCCATAATATACTTGTAGGCAAAAATTACTTTGTTGTTACTTTTTTCGTTGAATGGAGTTTCAGAATTGACGTTACCAGTAAGTAGTTCCGTCTGAAGTCTTAAGGCTACGCCTGGTCTCTTAAAAACAAAATGGATGGAATTTTTCTGTTATTCATATTCAATACTGTGATATATATATATATATATATATATATATATATATATATATATATATATATATATATATATATATATATTCTTTTTTAAAATATTCCATAAATTCTCAATGGGATTGAGATCAGGTAAATTCCCCGGCCAATCGAGTACTTTTATTTCATTCTCACGCATAAAAGACTGCACTTGTTTGGAATTGTGGAAGGGAGCCAGGTCGTGCTGAAATGTTCCATCAAACTTTTCCAGGAATGGGACAATCCTGGTGCGCATTATTTCCATATATTTCACTGAATTCATCATCCCTGTTATAGGAACTAATCGTCCAGTGTCATTGATAGTGAAAAAACCTCAAAACATTCGTTTCGAAGGAATTTTTACTGTTTGCTGGATGTGATCAGGACGCAAATCACTTCGCGTGAAAAAATATTTCCCCATCACTTCGTCTAACAACACTTGATTTGTACCCTTGAACAAACAAATGTGTCTCATCACTAAAAACCACCTTCTTCCAGTCGTACACAGTCCACGCACGGTACTTTTTTGCCCATGCCAAACGTTTCTTCATCATTTTCTGAGTAAGCAGTTGCTTTCTTGTTGGTCTTTTTGCCTTACGGCCAATCTCCAGCAGTCGTTTTCGCACAGTTGAGGTGGTCACCTCCACACCAAAAACCATTAAATCCTTTCGAAATTCAGTGCTTGTCTTCCTCTTTGCTATTTCTTATCAATAATTTGTCTCTTCTTGGAGTAGTTTTGCGTTTGCGGCCACAGTTTCTTTTCCTTTTCGAAGAAGATGAGCCACTTTCTTCAATTATTTTCAAAATTCTCGAAACGCTGGACTTTTCCACACCAACACCTTCAGCTATATCTCCTACAGTCATTGATGTGTGTTCATTAAGCGCGATAATTTTGGAACGCTTCCTCGGAGTGATATTTATCTTTGGACAAGACAATACAGCACGTATCAAAATTGAAACCACCAACTGTCGCATCGGTAGACTTACAACTGAATTGCTGGCGAGGTAACACCGGTCAGAATGTAAATGATGGACAAGGTCTGACCCTCACGTCACCTCAGGTAGTAAACAAGCAGTTGTGAGGGTGTTTTGGCCACCCTGGTACTCACATACTTACTAGAGTAACTCAAAAGAAGAAAAAAAATGTTTGTCCCAATTAATTCGAACAGCATAGTATATATTGTTTCGTTTTATTATGGGAATCTTCAGTGGCTTGCATCCAAACAATCAACTTTCTATGTTTTCTTCGAACGCACCAAGTCCTTTGTTTTCGAAATGAGGGCAAAATTTTTAAAATCATGATGATGAACCATATTATCTTCACTATTGAATTATTCACTAGAGCTGCCTGTATTAGAGAAACGCGATAAACTCTCTAGAGCATGGCAAAGCGCATTCACGTGTCAAGATCAGTGCGTACTTTCACACCAATATTTATGTAACTTGTATTTGACAGCTTTGTAAATTCTGATTGGATTCTTACCTCAGTAGAATTGTGATATCAGGGGTTGTATCACGTTTCATCCAAACACCTTAGAGATTTCTCTGTAGATGTATAAGAATAGGCACGTGGCTAACCGCTCCGGTTCACACCCTACCGATCAATATAATAACCAGTATCCATATTTACTAATCATTCAATAAGGACATTTCAATTTCTATGGCGAGCTGTCTACACAAATGTTGTCAATCAAAACACAATCTATCTTTCCGATAGTGAATATTAAGCGGGTTTCAAAAAACATGGAACTTGTTGGAAATTCTATACAACGTTGTTTCATCAAATTATGGGAATTTTCAGTGGTACATACTGATAGTGTTGCCCAAAGCAAGACCAAGACGAGACTTAGGCAGTCTTGGTCTTGGTCTTGGTCTTGGTCTTGCACAGTGAGTCTTAGTCTTGGTCTTGTTGCAATAGTGTTGCAAAGTCTTGCAGTGTTGCAAGTACCTGATAGATTGTACTTTTTATTCAAGATTTCAATTAAGATGTCCGGTCAGTATAACAGGGCCGAAATTTATAGCTTATGTACACATAAATGATGATAATAAAAAAGATCGAAACAAGATTTTAATTTATAATGGAAAAAAACGGATGAAAGTGCATTAAAAGCACAAATTCGTACGAATAAGATTTTACAGTGCGAAAACTAGCCTATAATACTCCTAATGAATTTTTCTGTTTATACATTGAAATTAATAACAATGATTTGATAAAAATGAATTCAATTATAAAGAATTCGAAAAGATCCAAACGTAAACAGCGTTATATAGCTTACGCTACTTCCTTTTAACCGAATGAACACAATGTGAAACTGATAAATACAATAACAAAATCACAATACGTGCAGAGTATGTAATAATCACAACCTTTTAGTACAACAGTGATGTGCACAAGAAAAATTTTCAAAAAACCTCTACACCTAGCTTTGAATTAGTCAGCACAACCTTTCGTTATCAATAATACTTTGATTGTAAAATGAACTGAATAATTCTGAAAGATATATATCTGAATAATATGTGAAAGAATGATAAAAGTAATTCTTTTATTCCTTTTGCGACAGAATTCATTATACCTAAAATAAACACGAAGACAAACTGTAAGTCTTATTTCTCATATTTCTAATACAATGATTAGTATTGAATACTAATGCAATCATTCACTTGAGTTCAAAAGTACGAAATTTAATTTTTTTTTCTGATTCCCGCCAATTGTTATTTACAACAACGGATGTAATAAAGTAGTCGACGCTGCGTAGGACAAGGATTTGTCGCGAGATGAAATATGATGAAGTATGTAGAGAACTAATTCTTGTGAAAAAGCGCAAAATCGGTGTTGTCATATTTGAGGAAGAAATAATAACTCTATAGAATAGAACAATAGAATTAAAAATGAAATATTATCTATTACAAAGTCACACATAGGTAGTCAACAGAAAATAATGAAATGTAGTCATGTAGACTTTAAAATATTATATATGACAAAGTCATATGAAGAGGCTAAAATGTAAGTTTTATGCAACTGTAAGTAACTGCAAGACTGCAAGAGTCTAGCAGCTCAGTCTTGTTCTTGCGTAAGTCTTGCAAGGTGAGTCTTGGTCTTGGTCTTGCATTCAAATAGGCGGTCTTGGTCTTGGTCTCGCAAAAATGCAAGACCAAGACCAAGACTGCGAGACTTTTTGGGCAACACTACATCAAAACAATCATGTTTCTATGTTTTCTCTAAACGGATCAAGGCTCTACCTTTACAATATGAGGGAAAACCCTCAGAGAACTAGTCACATGAGCTTCCTCTATCGAAGAAGCTATTTGTATGGAAGTACTCACTGATCGTTTCTCCTTTGGAATCATTCTTTTTCAAAATGATAGGTGAATATGTAGATGGATATACCAAAATATAATGTTTTAGTCGAAAATAAAAATTTCGTATTTTCACCATTTATATGTGAAAGCCTTGAGACTTTCAAATTTGATACCAAAACTAAATTTTTGATGAAACAATATCTTGAATGACTCGACGTGTCGTATATTATGTAAGTCGATATATTATACATATTATATGTATATACAAATTTTAAATATTATTCTGTTTCTGACATTTCGATAATAATGTATTTATTTAGCAGAATTGCTACATCATATTACAAAATATAGTAATAAAAAGTTAATTAAAAATTAAAATAATGAAAAGTAAAATACTGTAAATTAAGTAAAGTGCCAATATATGTAAATAACATATTATAGTAGAAAAACAAAAACGTTATACCTAGCACTCAACTAATATTACATGATAAACATCAATTAAAGTACTAGCAGAAACAAAGTCCATTAAATTCAATTAAACCTTTATACAAAATAGATTTAAGCTTTTGTGTAGTGTTACATTTTCATCAAGAATAAACATATACTTTACTTTGTAGCATTGATATTAGTCACTTATCACCAATTTCATACTTGAAATTACAATTATATTTTGTGGAGAAACATTACATGTTTTGAAAACATAATGAAAAATTAAAGTCATCTCGACAATAAACCTAACATCAATGACATAATATATTCAATATTATGTTTTTCTGCCTGATTCGATCGATGTCGAAAGTCCGAAAGTGCCCAATAGAATACCGTGGTCAAGCCTTTTTAGTATTTTCACATCAGTCTGTTTGAGATTATCAATAATATAAAACCATGTTGGAGTATTCATGATCGAAATACTTTGCAATAAAATGATCGTAGGCCTAAAATTACAAATATCTGATTTATCGCCTTTCTTAAATACTGTTTTGATCACTAATAGAGGTTTTTTAAGTACTTTTTTTCATTTCAGACAAAGATTTGTTTTGAATCATAATCGAACTCTATCTTTTTTCTTCGAAAATTCTTTCTCATTATATAATCTGCGTGTGCGTGAAAGTTTAAATTCGAATCCAAAATTGTACCCAACTATTTGATATGTTCATCGTGAGCAATGGCTTCTCCGTTTACAGAAATATATATATTATCAACCTGCACATTTATCATTCGTGATTTCTTGGCGAATATACTAAATTTTGATTTTCCTGCATTCAAACTTAATCTATTATCACATAGCCACGCAAATAACTTGTTCAGTTCAATGTTCATATTCGATACCATTTGTTGTAAATCTTCCCCCACTATATACATCATCAGCGAACAAAGTTATTTTAGATTTTGCTGCTACCTGTACTATGTCATTAATATATATTGAAATTAGTAACGGAATCAAAACTGTTCCCTGTGGTACACCGTGATTTACACTTAATATCTCAGACACACAGTTTTTATACAGTACTCTCTGTACTCTGTTAGACATATATGACCTAAACCAGTTCAGTACTTTATTCCGTACGCCTATATTTTCTAACTTTTTCGGTAATATTTCAATGTCTACTGTTTCAAAGGCTCTTTTAAATTCCAAAAACACCACTAATACATAACTCCCATTGTCAACAGCTGATAAAAAATCATCATCAGCTCAATTCATAATATTCGTATCGAGTTCATTGTCTAGAAGTGGGTTCCACCCAATGGGCTCAACTTGAGTCTGGAAAAATGTTTTTTTTTTAATTTGGCCTGTCGGATAAAACCATTGGCAAATCTTGTACTAGAGGGACCTCACGCTGTGTTTTTCACATCTTTATATCAAAGTATATAAAGATGTGATATTTTGGTATACAAATTTATACCAAACATTCATTTCTCGAAATTGTAGGAGGGAATAAAAGAATTTTGTGTTTAAAGAAAATCATCAATTTTTTCTAAATGTTATATTTTGTTTAGAAGCTTACTTCGGATGAATTTCTTTCGTGATTATAAAACAAAACGTATTTCTTAATTTCAAAACAGCATTCAATACTTTTGTGGCATAACTATTCTAAATAGTAAAGAGGATAATGCTCTTCAATAAATACTGTTGATCTAGTTGAAATTTGGCGGCCAAATCTATTGGATTGAACCTTTTTCGAGCACGGGTCAGAACCGATGTGTCCACAGCTCCATACTGGTTTCATGAGACACCACCTGGCTTTTCTCCACATGCGCTACGCACAAAGGGCCGATATCACGGTCCTATAATATTGTCACTGATATTTTATTTATTGGCCTTCGAAAAAGACACGTAAAGACCGGACACGACCGTTTACCTAAAAAGACCATCATCCGCCGCATTCATGAAGTTCTATGTGGATTATTGAGCCGCAACTTCAACCTTATTTTCCTTAGTTGATTGGCGTCAAGACGGAAAGAATGCCGAAATTTCGGAAAACCAATTTTTATATGCACGCGGCTACGGAATGTATGTTAGCTCGAATTTCTACTTTTTATTTTTTTTCGACATTATTTCTACAGAAAATAATAGTTCAATTCGAATCAGTTGAAACAGGACGTAACCAAGAGGGTCTGAAAGGGGGGCAGCTGCTGACCAAGATTTAAAATAATGCATTCGAATAGAAAGCAATAGTAGTGAATAATTTTTTTATTTTCATAGATTTGATGAAAAATTTTACTCATTTCAATACTATATGAATTCGAAAATTAAACATACCCACTATGTAACGAATCTCTCTGATTAGAATTAATATACTAAAAATTCATTAATTTTGATAGATTCAATTTCAATAACGTTCAAACTTCATTCGCTTAAGCTAGAATTTCTGCTTTATGTTTTTCGTTTACACCGTTCCTCGCCTCTATGTTATGTTAAAAAAATGTTTAGTGCATTCTGTTGTCTCCCAATAAATGTTATAAAAGTGGATTTGTTTTATAGTGGATCTGTGATCCACTACTTAGTCGAATTTCGTTGAAATGTTTCATTTGACTGAGATTGAATTCTCGCTTAGCTCTTAGTGAAACATAATTAAATATTAAATTTAATTAAACTCTTGGCTTAATGTTTCACGATTATATTTAACAACATGAATTAGTCGGCATGTTTCGAACGTGAGCTCATTTTCAAGATTGTCTTCATCAAGACATCTTCAGTCTTGAAAATGAGCTCACGCTCGAAACATGTCGACTAATTCATGTTGTTAAATATAATCGTGAAACATTAAGTCAAGAGTTTAATTTAATTCAATAATTTACTATTTAATTTAATAAATGTTTAATTTGTTATACATTAAATATCTTGTGTAGTTTTACTCTATAGTTTTTGTATCATTTTTATCAGAAATCTAAAGCTTCATATGTATGATACCTTTGTAATATGCTTACTCTTGCTCTTGGGCTGAAGGTTAACGAAGCTTATGTTCTTGCACTAAAATTAATATTTTTACAAGTGTAGCTGTAGAATTATTTCTTTCATTACTCACAAACATATGAAATTACTTTACGGTTTCAATCTCCCTACTTGAAATTGGGTGAGATTCTTCTAGACAATTTCTGCCACTGAACTTGGAAACAAAATTAATGGAACAAAAACTTTTAGAGTCATTTTAAATTCAGCACAGAGTATTATTTTAGTCAAATCTATAGACAATTTTTACTTTATTTAATGTGTGTTGTTTAAGAATGAACCGTAGATTGTAAATTTGAAAAATAAAGTTTTAACAGTTTTTTTATATACACGTAATTATTGAGTTATATTATGACGTTATAGTGGGATTTTTTAGATGTTCATGTACTTTCTGATGTTAATTGCATTTGTAAATTCGAATCTTGTTTTTCTGTTCACATTTTATATTTGAGCCTTGTTGGTTGTTTTTCGTATTCTTTATCTTGGTTAGTTGATAATGATTCATATTCACTCATACTCCTCTTTTTAATCGAATAGATATTAATTGTGAGTTTGTGATCGGATGGTGGCAATACTTGGCGAAAATTATTGTTCATAATAAAACGAAAGTAATAATATTCAATATATTGAAACAAATATATTCAACAATTACTTTTGACGCGCGTTTCGAAGTACTATTTATTCGTCAGATGCATCGATAACATTTCAGAAAATATTATTAATTTTGTTTCATTATGTATCAACATAGCTTGTTCGAATGACAACTTGATTAAGAAATATTCAAGTTATATTTCAAGAATATTAAGACATATTCTAATGCATCCCACGAAATCGTTTACAACTTAAAGTGAAACAAATTTAGGATAAATCAAAATTCAATTTGGACCAGATAACTTCAAATGTCAACTTCTCATTTGGATAATTAACGTGAAGTTGAAATAGTTAACATAAATTCCGTAATATTTTCTGTTGTAAAACCATATTTAAGCATCATTAGAAAGAAGTTAGCCTATTTTCTATTTGTATCATCCCCTAAAATTGTGACAGTTAACATTTACCCACAAGAGCCTACTTCCTATGAGGATTTTTAAGATCTCAATCTTTTAAAATCTTGTTTTTGGTTGGGCTCGTACCACTATCTCGATGGAAATGTCAGCTGTTGTTGAAAATCAGATAATTTCGACATAATAAAGGAGCATTCATAAAAAAACCAATTTAAATGTTCGTGAAATCTGGACAAAACAGAATATATCGTGCATAAATATATGTAGAGATTAAATCTGCTCATGTCCTTGAAATATGCACATAACATTTTATCTGATGCCTCCAGGTCCTTTAACTATTAATGCATTCATTTATTGAATTGAAACTTTCAGATAAAGATGGACTAGGGGATTGCACGTTGAACTCTAAATTAATTTTGATATTTTTATTATTAACCTAATATTTATGGACAATTTTTCCTTGATTTTCGAAATATTTTCGATAATGTTCAATTCTAAGCATAAAAATAAAAGAGCAATTTTGAGAGGTTTCGTTATATAAAATATTTTTTCAAGTGATTGTCCATTATTTTTAGATTTTATCGAAATATTTTCAAAATTAGGACTTCTTCATTAATTCAAAATGTGTCAGAATATGTCGAAGACATTCATTGTAATAATTTAGGTTTTTTGAATAAAAATCTAAATCAAAATTTAAAACAAGAAGTTTTTATTTCTTTGTTTATACATCCTCTCCAACATTTCTTTTATATGGATAGCTATTACTTATAACGTAAATTAACGACTAAAAAATGAAGCATATATTACTCATTCAAATCTTTTGATCATTGAAAACAGCTGATTTAGTTAGAAAAATTCCGCTATGAATGAATATGAAAAAGAATCTTTTTAGAGAAACGGTTGATTCGATGACGATGGTGACCTATTGGCGGTGGTCAGTTGGGGCAGGTGGTGCGTGCTCCAGCAAGAGGGCTACTTAGGGTTAGCTCAGCTATTATATTTCTCAATGGACCACATGCGTCTTCTTTCAGCAGAAAAAAACTGTATTCCGCGTGACGAACTTTGGCTTCTTCCGAGAACCTCGAATGTTACAAGATTGGAGCGGTTATCCGACTAATAATAATGCGATGTAGTTCGTTCGTTGTGAAAAAAATTCTTCCAATATAAAAATAAGCGCTTGTCGTGGCGAAATATATGGATTCTTGAATATTTCAGTTGAAACTGACGAAATATTTGAATTTAATATGCAGGTTTTTCATTCAATGAACAGTTCAATGTATGCTTTGTTTGTATTTATTAATCTTAATATCTTAACAACTGCGGTAAAATAATAATCTTTTTAACAAACAGGCTACATTTTTTCTAGTTTGGTTTGAGTTTTGGATATTTTTCATTCATGATCGCGAGGAAATAAAGAACTGATTTGTACAGAGAAAAAAATGTTTTTGTCTATTTTTGTCTATTGAAATATATGTTTATTCATATAACCAAATGAATTATATTTTGAGAATTTGAAGAAATAATTCAATACATTCGTCAAACATAATGAATTCCATCATTCAACCGGTGTTTTCAGATGTGTTTAGTTATGATGTATTTAGGTATGACGCTAAGGAAGAAACGTTCCTACTAACAAAAATATAATAGAATAAGTCGAATTTGAGAACGTAATTTCTATTTTGCAATAAAACTGTTTTACCATCTTTCATGGTAAAGACTAAATAGCCATTACTTACCTCAAAGTCCTTAAGTAGTCGTTTTGGATAATTATTTTTTCAAAAATTAACTTATTTAATTCACAGATCCAAAAGAATTGAATGTGGTACTAATTGAATCATTTAATATATATATATATATATATATATATATATATATATATATATATATATATATATATATATATATATATATATATGTTGTATCTATACATTTCTCATATGAAAAAAGTTCGTAACTACTAGAGTGGTTTAAAATTCGTTTTGTCTCAAAATCTCTTGAAATTACCGACCAACTTGATAACATTATAGTACTGCATGTAAAGTCCTCATAGAGTGTTCCAATAGTTACAGTTTTGTTTTATTTAACATGAATTTGTATTTTTGTTATTTATTACAGTGCAAAACTCGTGTTTGTGTTAGTTTTTGATTTGCGGAATATTTCTGAATATATGTTTAAAAAAAAAGCTTTGAATATTGACTTTAGTCTCAATTACTAAAAAAATTATTTCCTTCACCATTACTTTCATTTGAAATGGTATTTTATGAATAAAAATAAAAGATACTGAAAATTTGAAAAATTTTCCAATGAAAGAAAGTCTTTCCTTCATTGAGTTGAATGGATTTCAGTTTAACTTTTGAAAACGGAACAACACCTTGAAACACTTGTCAAACAACAATATAATTTTTTAAAATTAATCCAAGTGTTTTTTAGTCAATATAAGTTATAAATCTAAACTCTTCAAATATGCAGTACGGGCAGTATTTATAAATTATGTCACCACCACGAAAACATGTCTATTCTTCAAAAAAGCTTGACAAAAATTGTTAAGCAGAATTTTTATTAGCAAAAGCAGTAAAAATATAATGAAATATCAAGAAATATATGAATGAAAACTATATTTATAATTGCTATGACAAATATCAACTAATTTTTAGCCTATTAATGCATATTTCGAATCATTACTATTTATAAAAATCAGAAATTGTGAAACATTACCTGTATTGCTCAAAAAATACTGTCTCTTTAAATATTAAAAATTCATGAATATAATATGTACCTACTTCTCAAGAAATAAGTACAATTCAGTTTCAATAATTCATTGATTTGATCTGATCAAAACGAATTCTGTAAAATAATGACATGGAAAAAAATCTGGGTTAATTCAAAAGTCACCTTTTTTATGAACCTGCCGAACATTTTTTACCGACCTGTAGAATTGCCGTAAAAAAGGGACCTGTGGAAAAAAGCCAAGTAACCTTTCAACCTTATGCGCTCGTGTAGTTTCTAAAAAAACACCCCTCTCTACTTCAAAAATAGAATCGCATAATTATCCAACTTTCAGACCGAGCCTGAAAGTTCTCCCCAATACAGATCGGCACAAGCTTATGCATTTCCGCCCTTATGTAAATTACGAGGTGAATGACGAATAGAAATGCACCCCATTTTTTATATAACGCATACATCCCCTTCAATTTTATTTTCTACGGCCCTGTTGAGTTCGTGCCCAACACACGTTTGTATTTTTCCCTTTTTGTTGAATTTTTAGTAGGAAAAAGCATGGAGGGTGCTGTTATGCTGCAATGTGAAATATTCAGAAAATAGCTGAGCTTTGTTTGAACACGCGACTAAAAATGGTTTCACTGTCAACAGAATATTCGGTCGTCTGAGTTGCTTTGTTATTTCTTATATTGAATATAATTTCTCTCTTTAGAATTTCAAATGGACAGTTAAAATATTTTACATGAAATGATGATTTTCATTCTGAATAATATTCTTTTTTTGTAATGTGTTTTTTCTATTGATGTTCGTTAAATTAATTTAATGATTATAATTTGAATTAGGATAATTTATATCCTTTCTCCTATTGGTAGTATATTAGAAAAGTTATGGGAATTAACACATTCTTAAGATTTTTAAGATAATTTTCTATAATGAAATTATGATTTTACAAAATACAGTGTAAACTCTATATAACGACACAGAAGCGGCTGTACATTTTATGGCGTTATAGAGAGTTGTCGTTAAATGGAGAGAGAAAAATCAGAATTATGAAAAGAAAAAGTTTATTTCAAGTAGTTAAGTATATAAAAAATTATTTTATTTGAACGCTATTGCGTATATTCTGTTATTTTTATCTGATGTCTTTTGCAGTACAAGTAATTTTCCTGTATTTTTAAAATTTTTCTATTCACGTCTTGCCTTATTGAAGCATCTTGGTGATAGAGGAAATACTTTTCGTATCAGTAAAATTTTTTCGTCAATAGGGATTTTCTTTTACTAGCCATGTTTACAGTTTGAAAGTTTGTGAGCAACTAAGAATGTGATAACATATTAAGTCAACTACTTATTAGTCAACACGAGTCTATACTTGCAATCCCAATTTGTGAACATAAGAACGAATTTCTTTCAAAGTTTGGCTTGTATGTTGCCGACAGTCGAGTTTATTACGAGCTAGGAGATAATAAAGCGACAAAAGAACGTACACAGATGCACGGATTTCACTAATTTTGGCAACTTAAGTGGTACTTTTTATTACTTAATGTTGTCGTTATTGAGAGTGGGTGTAATGCAATATGGAGTGTATCATTGTATTGAAAACAAGCTAAACCAACCAAAGACGAGTGATTTCAACCCTTTAGGGAGTTTGTCATTAAATCGAGTGACGTTACATGGGGTTTACACTGTATATGTTAATTTGGAAGTTAGCTGTCATCAACCCACGGGCTAAGGTGCATAATGCTGTTGATATTAAGGACGTGAGACCAATTAGTATCTTACCTGCTGCATCAAAGCTGATAGAGAAGATAGCTGCTAACAGATCATCGGATTCTTAAACAGTAACAAAATTGTACCGAAATATCAGTCAGGTTTTCGTGCTGGACATAGCACGCAGACTGCTTTACTTAAAGTTTGTAATGACATTGCTGAGACTTTTGATGATTCTTGTATTACTAAAGTAGTTTTGTTAGATCAAACTAAGGCCTTTGACTTGATGAGTTGTCTTCTCTTGATGGCAAAACTGCACTATGAGGGCTTTGGTGCAAGCTCAGTTGAATGGTTTGTGAGCTATGTCATGCGTAGAGCCCAGATCACTAGGTATGGAAATGCAACATCGTTCATAGCTTACAAAAATTGTGGAGTTCCTCAGGGCAGCATTTTGGGACCTATCCTTTTTCCATTTTTACATTCGATTTACCAAAATGTTTAACTTATTGTAGATATCACCTATATGCAGACGACTTGCAGCTTTATATCGCATGCAAACCTTAATATTTTCATGAAGCCATTACGAAGATGAATCATGATTTGCTGCAAATATCTAGATGATGTACTAGCAATGGTCTCAGAATCAATCCTGCAAAGTCTCTAGCCATATGTGTTGGATCAGGAAATAATTTGTCTAAGCTCAACAGGGATGAAAATAAGTTGGTGATTGATGATACCGAAATAGGTTGGGTGGACCAGGTAAAAAATTTAGGAGTCTTATTAGATAACAATTTGAAATTTGATGGTCATGTGAATAGAACTTACAGTTTATGTTTCATGAGGCTCAAAATGTTAAATAGCTTAAAAAATCTCTAAATGAAGCTACGAAATTGAAACTAATACAAAGTTTGGTATATACGACTTTAGATTACTGCTGTGCTGTGTACTGTAATTTTTTGACCCAGGCCAACATCCAAAAGCTCCAAAGAATTCAGAATGCTGCTGTCAGATTTATATGTTGTTCATCTTACAGGGATCATGTCACTCCATACTTGCAGCGACTTGGGGAACTCAAGTTGAATAAAAGGTTTATGTATATGTGTGCTGTGTTATTGTGGAAATTAGTGAAATGTGAAAAACCAAAGTATTTGCACGAAATACTTACCTTAAGGTCTGATGTTCATGGTGTTAACATAAGAGTAAATGGCTTTACTATACCTCAACATCACACAAGTAAATTTAAGGGTAGCTTTGCATACGTTGCACCGAATATTTTGAATAGATGGATTGATTTCTCTCGTTGCCGTTGAGTTCATTCAGGAAGGGTGTTAGGATGTCACTGTTAAATCAGTGATCCATGATGTTACTTTATTTTTATGTTCTTCTTTGTTTCAATGTTTTACTTGAAGTATGATATGTTTGGTTTAAATTTCTTCTGTTTCTTTTTTATAACTATGTATGTATTTTCAGGTAGAGTGGAAGACCGGCAAAGCCGAACTCTTACCTTTGTGTAATTTATGTATATCAATATTACGCAATAAATATTATTATTATTATTATATTATATATGTGTTTTTGCATATTATATTTGCACATTCATCGTTAGCAGAAAAAAATCTAATTATTGTACTATTATATATGAAAACTATAATAATTACTGATAGATAATAATTAATTTTTAATAATCATTATATTTAGAAGTTTAATTCAAATTATTAAATAGATCTTCGTTCAATAGTAGGTTTCATAGCGCTAAAACAGAAATAAGTGTAAAATAAAAAAACATATTAGGTATATTTATATTTTTCGGGGAATATTCACTGTATCAAACATTCATTGATCATCAACAAAACCGTCAAAACCCTAAAAAACCGTCAAGAACCCATCAAAACATCTTCGTCACCACTCACCCGTCACCACGACGTATTATAAATGACTAAGGTTCCTTTTTTCAACTTTTACCACATTATATCCATTTTTGCCCTTCCGTTTAATACAACATCTTTACCAATCTTCAAATACATTATTCGAATCTCAAAATACTGCAGATCCCGATGATTCATAAGTGATATTCAATTGTGGTATACGTCAACCATCAATCCGTCAAAGAACTGTCCGCCTTCTCATTGTGATCGGACTGTGAAGTGCAAAACCAACGTATTCATAAAAAGTAACAGTCTGATCCTTGGGTAAATAGATAGATTTTTTCTCTATTATGCTGTATTTTCTACCGTGCTTCAGCAAGAAAAGTAAGCGGAACGTAGTTATTTTTAAAGCATTCTTATTTGGGAATGTCATACGGAACAGAATTCTTATGTTGAAACATCCGACTTCCTTTATGTTTTTTATCTGAACGGTCCGTGCGGTTCGCCAAGTATTTTGCAGGCCCCGAATAAAGCAGACATTTCACGGTACTTACTTACTTAAGATTGGAGAGGACTAAATTCGGTAGCTATTATCTAAGGTGATTACAGGGAATTAGGATACCGACATTGTTAGTTCGGTTATTTGTACAACTCAATAATAAAACGCCGTGTTTATATTCGGTTATTACGAAATGATGCCTTCGTGTGTTTTATATGTTTTCGTTTGGTTGGGGAAACTGACCTCATAATCTAAAAAACATTTACGAGCGAGTTATTTCGGTTTTGCTCTTAGCTAAGAATTCTTTTTCGAGGCGATTGGATTTCACGGTTTTCTGGTTTTAATGTGTATATACAAAACAGTTCTGGGAAATGATGTTTTCATTATAATTTCTCAGTTCGTTGTTTAAGTGGGTCAGAAAAACATCTCGGTCATATTTGAGAATAATGGCTCAATGAAGCTCATCTGTATTTCATTTTATATTGGAAAAAATTCTAAAGAAATATAGTCCTGGAATCATTTTGGTGTAACTGATGAATTGAAAAAAATTGATTCGGATGCTAAAGAAAATTGAAATTGAATATTTATTCAAGTGGTTTTCGGTAGGTAAAGAATTTTCAAGCATTCAAATCATATTTTGACTTTTGAATAACTTTAATCTATTTTTCACTGGCGTTGTTGTAAATGAGGTTTGTTCATTTTATATGTTTAATATAATATTGTACAATTTTACATATTACGCGTTTCGGCCAATTTTTAATAGCAAAAGAAATAAAAACACAAAAAATCATGACAATTATGTTAGTATGCAATATATACCTAATTTATCTGAAAAAATGAATAATATTTTGAAAAAATATGACATAAAAGTGTGCAATCGATCAAATAATTCCAAAAACACAATACATGTAACTAAATTTAAACCTTAAATAGATGACAAAACTTCAAACTGCAAAGAATGTAATGCTTGTTATGTATGAAACAGTATTTACATAAACGAATGTATGAACATAAATATTCTTCCAGACAAATAAAAATGTACTGCATTAGCCAAACATACAATCGAAAAAATCCACCAATTTGACCTAGATAACGCAAAAATTATCACTGATGAAAGAAACCACTATGAAAGTGGTATTGTATAAATCATAAATATACAAAAAGAAGAAATTATAACAATAAATTCAAGAACCGACATTTTACAACCGAAGAATTTGGTAAAGTATATCATAATATTTAACGTTGGTCATAATATTAGGAAAGAAGAAGAAAGAAAAGAAAAAAAATGTATACACGTTCCGGTAGGAATCAAACGAACTGATAAGAAATAGAACTGATGTTTTATTAATCCATGGATCGAAAACGCTGAAATATTGATCACTATGAATATTGTATTTATTTTCGCATAATATGTAAAATTTAATTTTATTATATATATATATAATATATATATATATATATATATATATATATATATATATATATATATATATATATATATATATATATATATATATATATATATATATATATAAATCTAATAACAATAACAATGTTTGATGCGGAACAAAATTTAAATGAAAGTGAAAATTGTCGGCATATTCCGCAGATTGGTAGCAGCCCAGGTGTTTCGAGCTTATGGGCTCTCCTGAGTTACCCTATGAGAATGGCGTAGCTCCAGTTGTACGAACCTGGAGATGAAAACACAAAAAAAAACTAAGAAAAACAGACCTCTGAAGGAAGTCGCCACATTTTTTCAGGCTAGCGCGTTTGTTCTCTCCGGATTGAGAGATTTGGAAAACTACTTCGCCCGTGAGGTGACTATTTATCCTTCATGGATGCTCCAAGCCGAGACGTTGAACAACATACAAACAATGTTTGAAAACATTGTTTGACTTCCATCAGAGGTTGTCTGTTTTCCTTAGCTTTTTTTTGTGTTTCCATCTCCAGGTTCCTACAAGTAGAGCTTGGCTACTCCGTTATGAGGACAGCTAATAAGCTCGAAACACGTGAAAAACGGGTATATATATATATATATATATATATATATATATATATATATATATATATATATATATATATATATATATATATATATATATATATATATATATATATATATATATATATATATAGAACATTAAATAATAATATTGATACATTTATTCCCAACAGATATACATTCTACATTGAAAAAATTACAAATTGTACTCAAATATAATGAAAAGAGAAACTTGAAATAAAAAACAAAAAGAAAGTATAAGCGAAAAGAAATAAAAAATAAAATTGAAATAAATTGCAATAGTAATGAACAATAACTAAATGGAACAAAATAAAAATAAAATTTTATCTATTACACAGTCAGCACAATGAAATTTGTAATTAAATAGTTAATGAAATGTAGTTATATAGTATAGATGAAGATAATGGAAACAAAATCAAAATCAGAGCAATGGTAATATAAAATAACAAAATGAAAAAAACTAAAATTAATCACAATTATATATCATAAAGTCATATGTGGGCAATAGAAGTTCATGAAAATATCACGACATCCCATTGCGCTGTTCTGAGTGGCGTGCCAAGATAACTGATAGCCGATCAAAAAACTATTATTGAATAATAGCTTTTTATATTTTGTTCAACATGAAATGTGCAGCAGTGTGAAATTGAGGTACTTGGAAAATTTTCATTCTTTATTTATTCCCGCCCAGTCACATTTATTTGAAAATTAGTAGTTTTCATCATACTATATGACTTTATTATCTTGTTACATTTTATTAGTATATTTATTCCATATTCAGGTTTTATAACTAAAAATTTCAAAATACCGTTATAGCTCTATATAAGACAGTTTAACGTTTTCGTTTTGTCGGCTTATTTAACCCCTTTTTATGACAGGTCTATATAATGATAGGAAAGGGTTCTGTTACACTAAAAATATCTTTGTCCTTATATTCATTTTGGGAACATGCTATTCCCGTTAGAAGTGACCGTTAGGACGATGTTTTATGAAAAAATGTATCAACCTATTTGTTACTAGCAAAAAAGGGAGTAAGCTAAGCAATAGATAAACCGTTTTCATAAAGTTGCACGTTTGGAATACAGTTATTTATTACTTAAAGTAACCGACTGAAGAAAAAATGTTCCTTTCGAAATGAACTTGATGAAGCATGCCGATCTGACGAAAAAAAAAAAATCCTTGAAGAATCTAATACCAAATTTGAAATTTCTTCGTTTTTTTCGGATATGTCATTGAAAGTTTTTCAGTTTTGATAAATAATATATGAAGATCTCGATGAACATATAGTAGAGCATTACAAATAAACGAAGTGTAAATTCAAATAATCAAATAATGTTCTAATTATACCCATCTTTGTAGTTGCATTTGAGTTATTATTTCATTTAATTTGTTTCTTCATAATTGTATCAAATATATTATACCTTTTATATATACCTATATATTTATTATATAAAATTATATTCATATATATATATATATATATATATATATATATATATATATATATATATATATATATATATATATATATATATATATATATATATATATATATATATATATATATATATATATATATATATATATATATATATATATATAAAGTTTTCATGTATATGAAGAAATCTTCTATATATATATATATATATATATATAATATGATAACTTGCTATGCGATTTCAACGCACAGCTAGGTACGGAAAGGAAATACCAGACAAATATACAGAATACACAGATATATATAGAAAGAGATATTACGTGTCCCCATACCAAACACAAACGTACCAACAAGAATGGTGAAAGGTTGATCGCGTTCTGTAGGAACTTCGAACTCAAAATCATGAGTACCTACCCAATTTCAAAAACCTGCCCAAGTAAGTAGTAGATCGCCCAGTCTCAAACAGGGTGAATATTGTCACAATTTCCAAGAACAACGTAAAAGAAATTTTAAATGTCAGAACTCGCAAAGTCGTCTTCGATTCGGACCACCATCTCCTTTAAATAAAAACGAAAATTTAACCGAATAAAAATAAAAAATTTCAACCTAAACAATTCAGGTCATACTGAATATCTGAAACTCCACCTGGTAAGAATCATTGCACAAATCAATCTGTAAAAGTCGACAAATTGGGAAGTGCTTACAAAGAATATTCAGAAACCCATTACACGAGGTCAACCTCCTCGTACCAGCAAACATCGCTGGTGGAACGCAATTTGCGACTAAGCAGTCGACAAGAGAATGACTGCATGGAAAAAATTTCACGTCCATGAAAAAGAGTAAAACTGGTAGAACTTCCTTATAACTCAAAAACAGTCCTTCAAAATGATTGAAAGAGATAAAGAAAGATATGATAGTAATAGTTGTCACGAAATACAGAAGGATTTCACCAATAATAAAACTAGAGATTTTCACAAAACTTTCAGGGAAAACTTGCAAGGATACCAAGCACCTGGTCTTGCAGCTAACTGAAAAATGTTAGCCGAATATTTCAACACTCTTCTCAACTGCAATCCACCCCAAGAAAAACTTAAGTTCGACGGTGTTTACGCATCAGACTTTCAAGCTACTGGTATGAAAGATTTAACGGCAATTATTAAGCCACTCAAAAATAACAAAGCAGCAGGAGAAGAAGGGATTATTGCGTAAGTCTGAAACTGCACCATCTTATTTTGACGCAAAAACTTCATCATTTAATATCAGAAATCTGGAGGATGGAACAGATACCAGAGGATTGGATATTTGCGCTGATACACCCATAGCACAAAAAGGGGGAGAAGATGGATATCAATAATTACAGGGGAATTTCCTTACTCCCGGTTGCGTACAAAATACTTTCTAAAGCAATCCCAAATAGAGTAGAACACTGAGCGAATCCATCAACTGGGGAATATCAGGCTGGATTCAGAAAAAGCTGATTATGCACTGAACAGATCTGGACTTTGAAGACAATATTACAGATGAGGAAATGTAGAAATACAGTGATCACATTCATCAACTTCAAGAATGCATATGATTTGGTAGACCACGAAACCCTTTTTGAAATAATGAAAGAATTCGGGATTGCTCGAAACACCAGAAATATTGTAGAATATGTACTTAGAGGTACAACTTCCAAGGTAATATTTATAGGCGAAGTATCAAATCCCTTTGAAATCTAAACCGGTGTGCGGCAAGGGGGCGGACTTTCGACAATCCTTTTCAATATTGTTTTAGGAAAGATCATTAGGGAATGTTTATGTGAAGGGCACACAAGTGGGTGTCAAAAAAGAAAATCGAATAAATGTCAAATGTCCCGCCTTTGCAGACAATATTGCATCATAAACAACAGAACTGAAGCCATTCTCGCCGTAGAAAAAGTACATGAAATTGCGCAGAAAACCAGGTTTCAAATTTCTTATGATGAAACCAAATACATGAAAAAAAACCAAAAAATAAATATCCTCTTATCACAAAACATGGAGAAATTCTGCAAGTCGGCCATTTTAAAAACCTCCGAGAAGTTATACAGTCCTCTGGTTTAACCCGAATCGCTAATGAACAGAGAATTACCAAGGTCCAAAGGGCCTAGAAGCTATTATGAGCGTACTATAACAAAAAGTGCATTTTGAGAGGTGCCAAATTAAGGCATTATAACACAACGATTCTTCCAGAAGCAATCTACGCAGCTGAAAAAATGGTTATTGGCGGCTATTCAAGAATAAGAGAAATAGAAAAACAAAAACGAAAAATTCTCAGAAAGATTTACGGGCCAATCAATAGAAACGGCATTTGGATGAAAAGACTTCAGAATGAACTGTATCAAAAGACAAATACGATAACGGAATAAATCAGAAAACTACGAGCAAAGTTCTATTCACGAGTCTACAGAATGAAACAGTCTAGAATACCAAAGAAACTACTCGATATAATTATGAACAGTAAATTCGGAACAGTGTTGGAGTGGCTAAAAGAGGTCTAAAAAAATCTACAACAGATCAATATGAAAAATGTCGAAGGTCGCACTCAGTGTAGCTATAAAATCGCATATGTGAAGTTTGAGCAAAAATCAAATCGCCAATCTGAAATAAAATGGACAGACGAACGGAAGAAAGAACATTCAGAGAGGATGAAGCGTTTTTGAGAGGCAAAAAAGATGACGCACAAGTCCTAATAATTGCGAATTGAAGTTCAATCGCTCTCCCCATGGGGAACAATCGTAATAGTAATAAAAAATTATGAATAAATCGACTACAAGAAAAAGATTCTGTAGTTATCGCGCTCATATCATTAAACTTATAAATATTCAATATTAAAAGTACTCTATAACTTTCTTTCGATAATTATTTGACGAATTATTCAAAAATGATTATAACATAGTTGACAATATAAAGCATGAACAATTTGATGTCTCCAGGAATAAATGTTAGATAATATTAAAATTGGTGCCCACATTTATTTTCGAGCTACCATGCTCTCCTCAGTTACGTAAGGTTCAACAAACGAAAGGCATCGACTTCAATCATCTAAATATCCTCTTGTGGATGCTTTATATCTTTATGTTCTATTCTGAAGTAACTTTCAGTGGTGTAAGATTGCAATATTTCAGAGAACTGTTTTGGTAGAACTGTTATAAAATCCAAATATAATTTTTTTATATTATTTATTTTAATATTTTAACAGCAATAATAATAATATCTAATATTCCCAACAGATTACATCCAATTACAGGGGAAAAAATAACAAATTGCACACAAATAATAATAAATAAAAAAAAATTAAAGAAAGAAAATAATATTCAGATATATAAGTGAAAGTTGTACATTTTGAAAATCAGTAATATTGTATACTCTTGATAATGGGTAAAAACCCGAAGGATATGTAGAGATTTTAATATATTCAGTGAAATTTGTGTCAAGTGTGTTAATTCTCAATTTTATAGTTTTTAACATAATGTATCACCAAGAGATAAGCGAAACCTCCGTGTCATTTATCAAGAATTCATATGTTTTCGCAGATGAAATAAGTTGGGTGATAGGTGGAATGAACGAAAGTTTCTGATCGAAGACTATACCAAGATCTCTCATCTTATCAGAACGAGCTATAATGACACTCAATTTGATCTTTTTTCCTTGTGAAAGAGACATATAGTACCTATCACATCAAACTCAACACCTATCATAAAGATTACATATACAGTTGATAGGACAACGTGATATAACATTTGATCTGCTGTAATTGACATAAAATGTATTATTTCGACTCAGATCAGGGCTTGGTACGCAAATATTTATTTTGCTGATGAAATGGCTAGTCGATCGAATTGTCCAGAATTTTGAAGAGAAACGCTAGTCCAAACAGTCTCAACTTCAATAAATCAATTCCTATACTATCGGTTAGAATGCTCGAGGCCTCTCGAAGAATATTGTACATAACACCTGTAATACATATACTTCAGACTTTTCCTCTGAACTGCCTCCAACTCGACAACAGAATCATTTTACAAAGGAGACCAAATTATAGGCTCATGTTCATAGGCATTTAGGCATTTTCATTGTGTAAAGATCAACAAAGCTGTCCCAATTTCTGACTGAATTAACGTGGAAATTGTTAACAACTTTTTAAGTTGTTAACAATTTTCATCGTGTTTCAATTTATAGCATCCATGTTATTTAAGTTTTTATTGTCATTTTTCTATAATGCTGAATGTAAAAAAGAGTAATATCAACAATAAGATTCACACGTATATTTTTATTATTTGAAACCATCGATTTTAGAGTTTATTTCAATTTTTACTAATGAGTAATAGGTACCATTTTATAGTTTATAGGACTACCTACTTAGAAAAAAACAAAATTCTTCTTTGTAGGTTTCCTTACCTTTCTAGATATGTCTAAAAACTTTCACATTCGTAATAGAAAGACAACAAAATACTGGGCCTCCTTCAAAATTATCTAGCAGCCAATTTGTATTTCTAATTATCAATCATGCTCGTATTCTTTATTCAGAATATTGAAATATATTTGAAGGTTTCAAAATCATTGCACTAACTGTGTGTTATTTAAATTCTGCATAGGCTTCCTCTATTTTCAAATGTCAAACGAACAAATTTTAAAATATCAAATTTATTCGGAAATAATGACCACATGCTTCCTTCCTGCATCCCACGCTATAGGGACCCATGCTTTGAATAGAAATAGGTTATTACGAATGTCCATCGTCTGTAATCTCACGGGATAATTCTTTTCTACCCTCCGACGCACGAAATTCAACAATTAAAGCCATTAAATTGGCGCGTAGTAGTAAGCCGGGATTACGCATTTCTTTAAATGTCCCAATGGTCAAAAGGTTATTTTCAATTGTTGATGATAAATGTAACATGTGAAATAATGGCCACTCTTGACCATTGTATTTGCTTCGTTTCCCCACGCAACTGTCTTTTTCCGTTAGACCATCGAAATAATCGACGGGATAAACTTTCATTCGATTCCAGGATGGTTTGTAAACCTTGCGTTTTGCTTCTAATGTGTTAAAACACAATCAATTCAGATAATTATACAGCTTTGATTGTAGTATTATAAATATAGAGCTATTTGGAGTAATCTTCGACTTCAAAATTCCCAATAGAACTGAAGGAAAGGTATGTAGGACTGTTGTCATATCTATTATGCAAGCTGTGTGACTATGAGTGTCTAGAACAGTGATTCTTAATCACTGTGGGCAATTTTTAAAGTGTGTCGCCAAAATTTGCAGATGCGTACATTTAAAAAATGAAGGGGACTTTTGGAGAATGCATTTTTCTACTTGGGTATGCATCAAGAATAAATATTGCACAACTTGAACTAGTGCTTGTCTACATTTAAAGGATTTCAACAATTAAAAAAATGGGACTTGATAATAATAATAATAAATAAAATTTATTGAGAAACATTCCGTACATTGTAAAATTACATTCATTCCAACTAGGTAGATAATTACAACTAAGAAGAATATTCTCAAAAGGACTGAATTCAGTTTTGAGTCTGATCTTCCATTCAGCCCTCAAACAAAAATATTGGTTCAGTTTATATTCACAATAATAAACAACTATATTTGAATAGAAAAAATTACCTCAGCAATATTAAACATTTGAGACAATTTCACATTTGTGGTGTGATATGTGTGATGTGAAGGACATTTTTGGTAAAAAAATTGGCAAACATATGATACAACAAATTGATTAATACATTATTGCCTACATTCGAATCATCGATGTACTCTGCCATACTATAGTATGCCTTTGTTAAGAGCAGATATTTAACTCTACTCTTAAACAAATGAGCTTTCAGTACTTTCAAATTCGAATGTAAATGGTTGAAGATTTTAATACTCTGATAATAGAGAGAGTACTCAAATTTAAAACATACACAGATATAAGTGCTATCGCAGAGTATTCAGTTAGATGACAGAATATGGTGTGCCAAGTTATCTTACTTATTTAATATTTTTGTTGTTTAATAACATAAATGCCAGTACCTATGCATAATGTGACCATTTGTTCCACTCTGGGCGGGACAGTCCTGCGTTCAGGCAGTCTGTCCCGGTCTCCCAAGCGAGGCTCATATAGTACCACTTTTTAAGACCAAATAGACCAAACAATATACCAAACAGACAATTTGTTTTTGCAGCTCACAGTGCATAGGCCATCAGTCATCAGAAAATTAACTCATTTTTCTTATATCTACAGCGTTCATGTAGAAACTTTGAAAGAGTTTTGTGATTCTACCGATACAAAGTATTACAAACTCCTCGACTATAGCTAAAATGAAGTTGGTTTGCGTTCATGCCTGCTCGAAAGAGAGTTATTTATTGATTTCGGTGTTTTAAAAACTATTTTCTGAGTAAAACGTTTTTCGAAAATTCCATCTCAGGAGTGTAATTACATTTTTGCACGCACAACAGCAACCTTCCATAATCATCAACATAAAACATTCCGTGTTGAGAATCGCAGGGCAAAATGTGTCCTTCATAGAGTCTGCCAAGGAAATTCATCATCTCCGAGTTAACTAAGCACTAGAAGAGAATATGATTTCCTTTCCGACTTCGTCCCTGATCGCAACCTGTTCGTAAAATTACAAAAAAGAAAAAGCTGCTGTAGACAGTAGAAAGTGAAAAATACGACAACTGATTTTTTTAAAACAGCAAAGAAGACTTGGAACAGTGGCATCAATTCAACACAGAACTATAAATGAAAAACTTCATAAAAGGTGCTTTCGTGATACAGAAAAGTGCTGAATTTACTGACTACAAGCATTTATTAGTCTCAGCCAAGATAAAAAAGTCTTCGAAGAGTTTGACTCATTTTCAACTTTGCGACAAATGAAAACCGCTGGCTGGAATGTCGAGAATGTTTCTACTGAAAATCGTTGGGTCGAATTACTTTAGCACTTTTGTACCAACAGCCTCCATTCAAAACAGTTTTCCACAATTATTGAGTACGTTCGGTACACTCCTGTCGGAGGTGTTTTGTCTCAGATGAACAGAATATGAACAAGAGATTCATTACTTCGACACAGGTAACTGTCACAATAATACAAGCTATTTCGATTACGAAGAAAAATATAAATGAATCATGTAATGAGTTCCCTGATTATCTGAAAATATGACCCGATATTTCGAAACAAAGTTGTACAGCGACAAACACAGAATGCGACTTAGAAGTCACACCACATTGGAGGCTTAGTGACTTCTGCGAACTTGACTCTCTTGAGTTTATTTGAAAAAGAATAAACCACAAGAAGATGAGTAGTTTTCTAGAATAAGAAAAGTTTTAATCCGTTTGAAAATAGTGTTAAAAATAATTCAAGAAACAGTTGTTGATTAATTGATGATTGATGAGGCCGATACTTGGAGAAAATTAATATTCATAATGAAACAATATTAAGAATTTTCTCATAATTTTAATACAAAAACGCAAGACGACGTTTCGAAGTACTACTTCTTTATCAAATGCTGGATTGATGCTGAGTTGCTGATTACTTGACAATACTAGTGCAGAGAATTGGACAATATGTTAGGAATTCAAAAATGAAAAATTATGATTGTGTTCGAAATTCATTTGCAAAAAGTTTGCATTTTTGTATGAATTAGTTTTGAAGAAGGGGAAGAACTATATATATCCGACAATATAAAAAAAATTGAGTGTGTTTTTACAATTTTCAATATATTATTTGTGCGAGTTCCAATTTTTTACTTTGAGCAATACAAAACGCAAAAAGATCCAAAATTTTAAATATACATTATCGTTTATACGCCTAAATATATAGTACAATAAGTCTTAATAGTCCTTTTAATTCATCTAATTGTTATTGTACCTGCAAGTTTTTAAATCATTAAAAGTGTGCCGTGACGAATAAAAGTTGAGAATCACTGGCCTAGAGCACCCATGCTGTATGACATGGAGCGTCTTAAACGAAAACAATTCGGTAGATTAGGATAGTGAAAACCTAATAATCTTATCTGAATCTACAGGTTCGGATGGTACGGTCATGTGATGAGGCAACGTGAGATTTCGACCGTGAATCTGTAAAGAAGATCAACGCCAAGCGACAGCAAAGGGCAGACTTCTAGCCTATAGGTCAGTGGTCACGTCTTAGAGATGAGGGGCCACTTGACAAAATCTTTGTTTTACTATGAACCACTAATTCTTTGAGAGTAATATTAGTTATATTCAGGTTTTTCTCCAAAATTATTATTAATATTTCTCCGTAATTATTCGAAGGTGAGTATTTTTTATTTTCCAATTACTTGTACATGTTGTGTTGTAGTTGCTGTTAATTTTTGAGTTGAACTGAGCAAACGATTATTTTTTAATCCTGTTTTATGAGAGCACTTATAGAAGATCCGATGTTTCCAACTCTGTTATTTCCAATGTGTTCATGGACCAGCCTTCAAGAACCTGTGATCTACATCATCCACTGCCAAAAGGGACATTGACAACCTAGAACATAGCAATCTGTATAAGCAGGTTTGAACCGAATAAATATGGATAAGGCGCAAGAGAAGTCTTGTCATTCTAAATTGATTTCCTTACAATCACTGGATCATCCCTAGTTATATTTATTCATTTATTTACATACGGAAAAGCCCATTTACAAAAAATAAGAAAATACATATAATACCCAAATTTAGTTAAGTAAGTCCTTAATTACACAGCGAAACTGCCTAAGTGATGTACAAAAACATAGGTCAGCATTTACATAGCGATTACCATAGTAAAACATTCTATTAATTGTTGCATTGGTCAAATAGTTAGTACGACAGCTGGAGTACGCAAATACATTGTCAGTTCTAGTTCTTCTGAAAGGAATGTGAAAGTCAATTTGACCAAGCAATTCAATAGAATCTATAAAATTATTCAAACATTTGAACAGAAAGACCGAATCGAATATAATTCTTCTTGAAGAGGTTTGTATACCTAATTGAGTGCGAATAAAAGTTGCGAAAAATTTATACGAAGTTTTGACCTCCTGAAAGATATATATATACATAAAAGAAATTTATTCTGCACTCGTTCAATATACTTCCAGTCCACCTCATAATGAGGTGACCAAATAATTGACCCATATTCAACAATAGGACTACAAAAAGCAAAATAGAGTAATTTTATAGTTGATTCGTCAGAAAATTCAGCATAGTTCTGACGAATGAAACCAATCATTCTCAATGCATGTTTGGTAATTATTCTAATATGTTCCTTGAACTCGAGTTGATAGTCAAGTTTATTCCAAGATCATTAATGAGATTAGTACGCTCAAGCCTTGCACCACCAATTGAATATGGATACAATATTGGATCATTGGTTCTATGGAAGGTAATACATTTACATTTAACAAAATTGACATTGAGCTGACGACTCGAAAGCCATCCCACTACAGCTAGCAAGTCGGATTGAAGATCAGCAGCATCACCAACTGAAGAGATGGACTTATTGATTTTCAAGTCATCGGCAAACAACAAAACTTTAGAATGCTTAACAACCAAAGTGATATCATTAATAAAGAGAGAAAATAAAAAAGGACCGAGATGACTACCTTGTGGAACACCTGACGTAACCAGAACCGTCCTGGACCTGAGGTTTTTAATTTTTACAACCTGAGTTCTATTTTTGTAATAGCTCTTTATTCATTTTAAAAGACTACCTGTAAAATCCACCGATTCAACAACAAGGTCCAAGATAGCGTGGTTCACTTGGTCAAAAGCATATGTCAGTATAACAACTATCCACCTGGCGGCCTCCCTTAAATTCGTCAAAAATAAACTGAACATATTCAACAAGGTTGGTTAAGCTTGATTTCCTCTTCATAAATATGTGCTGCTGAGGAACAATTACTTGCCCTATACTGAAGGAAATTTTGTCTAACACAATGCTTTCAAAAACCTTAGGAATATCACTCAAGATGCTGATCGGTCGATAATTACGAACATCATTCACTTTCCCTGACTTGAAAATAGGTGTTATATAACTGGATTTCCAGAAGACAGGAAAGGTCTTGTGGAAATTCTATTTAAGCACTTAGCTGTTTTATCTGAATATGTCACAATATAATGAAAGGTCTCATACTTCCAAATGAAAAATTATTTTTTTCAACAGTTATTATATTAATTTTTTTCTATAAGGGACAAGTTTTCTAAAATTAAATCATCATAAACATAATTGAATTTCCGCGACAAATCGATTTCCGGTAGTAAGAACATACATGGACAGATAAAAGTTGTTGTCTAGTATTTAATAATTTCTGACATTTGCTCCGTCATCCGAAACTAGATAAGTTGATTAAGATGTCGGGGTCACTACCTATATAAGTGATAAATAATGTAAAGTATCCTTCATTAAAACTATTTTTTAAATCCACGGATTACTGCTCTCTTATATTACATCAAAATGTTAATTTAATGAGTGCTAGTAGATTTATCTGTACATATAAGTAATTGAAAGACTAGTCTGTTCTCTTTTTAGTAGCTGTTTAGTTTCTAAGCTCTGCCATACACTACCCAAAATTTTTCATATTATCCGAACATTTTTATTTTTAATGTTTCAAACATACGTAAATTGTTTGATTTGAAAAATTTGTCATTATTCAATTTGTATTGTACATTTCCTGAATAATTTTGTAAAAGTATTAATTTAAATAAAACGAAGTAGTTTTTTTATTTATTTAATAGTGTTGGCGTTTACTTGATGTAAATCCATTATAATTGAATATAACTTAAATTCAAACACTTGAACTTATGATTTACACTTTATTGACTACATAGCATGACGCATTAGCATCTGAAGAAGTCGTTTGTAACGACGAAACGCGTCTTGCTATGTAGTCAATAAAGTGTAAATCATAAGTTCAAGTGTTTGAATTTAAGTTATATTCGAAGTAGTTTTTTTATTTTATTTATTTTTTTTTATATATTTTATAGTGAAAATCGAAAAACTACCTAGTTTTATCCAAATTATGTATTTAGATTTTCATCAAGTATCGGCCCAGTATATACTGTTGAAAAGTAACGTTTCTTACAAAATGAAATTCAAAGATATGAATTCTAAAATAATATGAACAATTTGAGAAAAATGAAGGGATGTTTTATTATCCAAAACCTTCATTAAAACAAACGAATACTATTTAATATAAACATAAATAAAACAAATATTTTTTAGATAAGTAATCATATAACTCTAATTTAAATGAAAAGGAACGCTCGTAAGATCTAAATTTCTAATCTATAAACGTTTTTCAGAGATTCATTACTCAGAAACACGACAGACAGACAATATCCATATGAAAAGCATTCATATTATACCTATTTAATTACAGTTGTTTCGACAAATAAACTAACTTCAGATATTGCGCAGATCATTGTCTCCTAAATAGTAAACCTAACCAACAAAACAGTTTAAAATTATGGGTGGAAACCTCGAAATGAGTATTCTTATCTCATCAGATCTTATCTTTATACCCATCGATAGTATGACAAATTATTTTCTGTTCTGATGTTCTTTTTCAGTACTTAGTTCTTTAGTTCAAATGGATAACAATTTTTTTAAAATCACAAAATATTACATAAAATAAACGAATACTATTTTATATGGAACATAAATAAAAAAAAATATTTTCTAGAAAAGTGAACATTTAACGCGAATCTAAATGAAAAGGAGCACTCGCTAGATCTAAATTTCTAATTAATACATTACTGTTTTTCGACCAAAAGGGACTAATGTTCTCATGTTATTAGTATTTAATTACAATAATTATGACCATTAAACGAACAACATCAGATATTCCGCAGATCATTGTCTCCTAGTATCTTCTATCCAACAAATTATAGCTTATAATTGACACAGTTTAAAATTATGGGTGGAAATATCGAAATGAAGATTTTCATCCTATCAGATCTTATCTTTATATCCGTCGATGTTATGACAAATGATTTTCTGTAGAAATGTTTTTTTTTCACTAGGTACCTACTAAATTCTTTAGTGGAGGTTATGATTATTGTAGTTTGTTGGCCATTTCTTTTTCACATAAAAAAAATTATTTTAGTTCAAATTGAAAGTTATTGTTTTGTTTCTGTTATAAATACTGTCATTTAATGAAAATGATCTATTATAACAGCAATAACAGGCTTATTTTAATGTGAAAAACTTTATTTTCGTTGACGTTTCGTTGTATATCACAACTTTGTCAAAACTAATGAATAACTGAATTTTATGAATTACTATAGATATCAAAATGTCAAACTTCAAATCAGAATTAGTTTTATTTGTATTTTCACTTATTGATTTTTAGTATCAGAGGAATATTTCTGGCTTAGCATTCGCTTCCGAAGTTTTAGTCTTCTTCACCATGAGGAAACTTCTAAAAAACTCATGGTAAGCTAGGTGATTCTTATAAGTGTGATTTATATATATATATATATATATATATATATATATATATATATATATATATATATATATATATATATATATATATATATATATATATATATATATATATATATATATATATATAATGAAGAATTTTTTGCGGTGAAAAGTACAAATGACAAAAACACATTATCGGTATAGCCCGCAACTCAATTGGAAGCAGCCGTTGACACGTGTTTCGAGCTTATTGGCTCTCCTCAGAACGGCGTAGCCAAGTTCAAGGTGTACGAACTTGGAGATGGAATCCACAACAAAAGAACACACCTGCAAAGGAATATATATATATATATATATATATATATATTTATATATATATATATATATATATATATATATATATATATATATATATATATATATATATATTCATTTTTACAATGTAACATTTTAAAATTTCTCTACTTTTTTGTCTTCTTCAGTTGCTAAAATTTTTAGCAATAACAGGCTTCTTTATTTCCAAAATAGAGTACAAACAATATGAAAAATTTTATTCTACTGTTGGCGTTTAGTTGTATATCACAACTTTGTCAAAACTAAATAAATAAATGAAAAAATTGATAATTACTAGTGTGACAGTAAGTGTGAAAAACTCACACTTGAGGTTTCTAAAATACCATGTAAAAATTGCAGTAAATGTTATATAGGACAAAAATCACAAAATCTCGAAGAAAGAATTGAAGCGCATAAATACGCAAAAACTCAAACAACAGCTCTACATAAACATAAAATAACAGAAAAACACGATTTTGATTATAACAGTACAAAGATTTTAGCAACTGAAATTGCTAATTTTTCCTAGTGAAATATTCTACTTTAAATTGATTGAACTATTTACAAATTATATGAGACGTCTCTTATCATTTTACATATATATATATATATATATATATATATATATATATATATATATATATATATATATATTATATATATATATATATATATATATATATATATAAGTTTGTACATGACGCAATATATAAAGCGAGGGAGATACTACATCTTAACTCTTATCCGAGAAAACTAGTCAATGCAATTTGAACAAAGAAAAAAGAAACATTTGACACGAAACCAAGATAATTTTGACACTACTATACCTGAAGACAAAAAGGAACACCAACATCTATGTATACCATATATTCCGTACCTGTCTGAAAATCCGGACAAACTTTTCAAAAAATTTGACTTAGAAGTGTGCCATAAGGTATATAATCTGATACGAAACAATTTCAGCAGACTAAAAAGTAATATTCCAATGGATAAAAGAACCACACAATATACCAGATTCCATGTGCAGACTGTATAGTATACATTATACATTGGACAAACTAGTCAATACTTGAAAAATAGGCTAAATAGACATAGGTACAGAAAAAGTGAAATCCAGGAAATAATTCATATAAAGAAAAATCCAGAATCCATCAATGATAAAACCGACATAACTGGTCTAAGTAAAATCTACAACAATATTTTAACCGCATAAGAACATGCGGCAAAACATAAAGATGTATCATTTGATGTGTGTATGTAGTATTGCAGATGTGATCAATTTCCCGTCATATATTTGTAATACGCCTTGAGAGATTAAAGTGATTGTTCTTTGGAAAAATTGTAAATATTTAAGTATAATCGTCAATGTAGTTGTTTGTTGTTGTCACCTATGAACTTTTGTGTCTGAGGTATTTATATTGTGGTAAGATTTAAAATCATGTTTGTGAGCGTTGTTTTTATATTCATTTTGTTTTAGCGATCATATGACGTATACCAATTTGATAAAGGTTAAAATAATAACCGAAACGTAATTTGGAAATAAACTAACATCATTTTGTTTTAATTGAACCAAAAAACCCAAGATTCGAATTTTCACAATATAAATAAAATGGTTCACGAATCAGATAGATTGTCAAATATATATATATATATATATATATATATATATATATATATATATATATATATATATATATATATATATATATATATATCTTTCACGTCGGAATAATTATTCCGACGTGAAAGATAAAAACCAATCAGTCGTGTGTTTCAGTTAACGATTTTTTCCCTTGTTTCGTACGAAAATAGAAAATCCTAGGAATCGAAAGTGGATGATGAGGCACGGGCCGAAAAAGGGAAGTTGTGAGATATGGGGGCCTGTCGGATATTTAGTTTTATTGACCGCAGACGTCGATTTTTTTTGTGGCTGCAGCTGCAACTGTCTCGGAACCGTTAAAATGTCTTAGGAAGTTTCGAGATGTCCCCTTCAAAAAGACGAAAGCGGACGAATCGAATGTATTGATACAAAGAATGAAATATAGCTTATTTATACTTGGGCTACTGTTGCTTAAATGGGTGGAGATGATTCAGGCTGAATTTTTTGATAGATGAATTATATAAAAATAGGTCATGAACAAACTTAATGAAAAATAAATTTATATTTTCCTGATCCGTGATGAAATAAGAATATTGGTGAAGAGAGAAGAATTCTATTCAAGTTTTTCTTATAAAAATAAATTTAAATACAACTATATGCTATTTGTCAAATTTTCGAATAACGTGTATTTATTTCTTCATCAGGGCTTATGAAAATGAAAATTTATTTATGTTCAACTTCTATCATGACTTATTTACTGAATATGAAGTTATATACATGAATTTCGTGATGTAACTAATATTTATAGGTAATTAAACTTAAACAAGATTAATAGTTTCTTCATAAGGATGTTTTGACATGAGAAATAAATTTTCGATATTTTATTGAAAACAGATTATTGTGTTGTATATTTCATGTTATAAAAGTAAAGTTTAACGATTTCTTAGAAGATTTCTGAACCAGAAGAGGTTTTCCTTTTTTGTATTATATAAAAAAAAGTTTGAATTTTCAACATATCAATTTATAAACTTCCGACTAATCAATCTTGATTTTCTTTGAGAGCACTAAACCAGAATTTATATTTCCTAAATGCGATTATAAGAATAGATATGAGACCACAAGCAAAGTTAGCAAATATCCTTTCCAAAGTCAAGTCAAAGATAAGGAATACCAAAATATATTTGGGTAAAGATTAGACTTTCATGCATCAGTCCACATGAAGGAAAATATGCATCGACTCCTAAAAATTCAAAAATTGTAAATATATATATATATATAGGTTTATTTTTTACTAGGTTAATGTCATCAAATAACTTTCACAATTAATAACTATCTTCAATAATATAAAAACTTATATTTACGCGTTTCGATTATACATCGTTTTCAAAATATCTTATATCAATTCAATCTATAATTCAACTATCTTTACATAATTTATAAATCAATTCGTAGGTGTCGCGTTTGTCTCGTCACATGATAAATTTCTCTCTCCTTTCATCTCGTCTCAGTCTTCAAGGTGGATTATATTATGATATATTCTTCCGAAATACTCTATGTCAGATCTTGAATTGACAGTTGTCTTTTCTTCTCTTTGGATGGCTATCATCTCCATAATATTCCTCTTCTGTTGATTTTTTCTTTTCCGATAATCTTCGCATTTCCAAAATCAAATGAATGAAGTTGCTCGATTGCATGTTTTGCAAGGGCAGTTGTTTTCTTGTTTGTTCTCACCGAATATTCATGTTCATATAATCTCCTGTGTAAGTATTGTTTTGTGTTGCCTATATAACATGAATCACAATCAATGCAATTTATTGAATATACGTGATTCATGTTATATAGGCAACACAAAACAATACTTACACAGGAGATTATATGAACATGAATATTCGGTGAGAACAAACAAGAAAACAACTGCCCTTGCAAAACATGCAATCGAGCAACTTCATTCATTTGATTTTGGAAATGCGAAGATTATCGGAAAAGAAAAAAATCAACAGAAGAGGAATATTATGGAGATGATAGCCATCCAAAGAGAAGAAAAGACAACTGTCAATTCAAGATCTGACATAGAGTATTTCGGAAGAATATATCATAATATAATCCACCTTGAAGACTGAGACGAGATGAAAGGAGAGAGAAATTTATCATGTGACGAGACAAACGCGACACCTACGAATTGATTTATAAATTATGTAAAGATAGTTGAATTATAGATTGAATTGATATTAGATATTTTGAAAACGATGTATAATCGAAACGCGTAAATATAAGTTTTTGTATTATTGAAGATAGTTATTAATTGTGAAAGTTATTTGATGACATTAACCTAGTAAAAATAAACCTAAATATAAAAGTGTCAGGAAATTTAAAACGAGTTTATATATATATATATATATATATATATATATATATATATATATATATATATATCATATTATATAAATTTATATATATATATATATATATATATATATATATATATATATATATATATATATATATATATATATATATATATATATATATATATATATATATATATATTTTAATATATATATATATATATATATATAATTTTAATTTCAGGGATAGTAACTGAATTGATATAAAATACAAAATACTAGTAGGGGTAACGTTCGAACTCAAAATACAGAACTAACAAACTAAAATTCACCATAATTCAGGAGCAAAGATAAATTCTCATAAGAAATAAAATATTTTGATTTATGTAACAATAAATAAAAATAATATACAATGTGATATTTCAGGTTGTTTAATAAAAAATAGTTAACTTCATATCTGACCTTGTCCAAGAATTCCTGGAGTATGTCACATATTATGTTATTTATATTATTTCTTATATATTTATTTTAGTTGTTCAGGAAATTTCATATTTATCAATACGAGTCTTCTTCATTTTAAAATTAAGCCTTAGATTTTTTTGTTATGTTTCCAATGACTACAATGTCTTTTTTATTATGTGTCATTTATGATATGAGTAGTTCGCTAGATTGAATATTTGAATAAATTTTCAAAAGGTAAACAATTTATTATAAAAGTAATGGAGAGTTTGTTACAAGGATAATAGAGACACTTATATTACAATTATGTTATACAATTATATTTTTCCAATTACAATACACTATAGGATCGGTATTTATACACATGCTGATATATAGATCAACTTTTAAGTCGTATCTTTTGCTTCGCCATTTTAAAAGGGAAAAGGGGCGGTACTAAAAAACGTAAAAAAGTCCCCTATGCTTAACCCTAATCTCTAAGTTCCCCTATGAAATGGGATCCCTCACAGTTTTTTCAACGTATCAAAGGTGAAATTTACGAAGGGCCCCAAACAGGTAGACTAACATGATATAAAAAAGACCCCAAGCGTGAATATCTAATACTTGATCTTTTGATTTAAAGAATTCATCTTTTAGGTGTAGACCCTCTTTTTTATGGTACTGGGGTAGGAAGTCGCGTGCCGTTTTTTGTTCCTTCTTCCTGACAGGTTGATAATTTCAGTTCCTGCGTTAAAAGATTCGACTGGGGTCGATTACCAAGCAAAAAATCCCCCATTTTAAAAGTGCACACTTCACAAATTATTCGATACAACTGTCAGATTTATACTTTAAAGTAAATAAAGGAAGAAGTAACACCAAGATAATAATATATTTATATAAATTTATATCGAAAAGTAAATTGTTTCAAACTTTAGAAAAACGGAGAGGATAATTTTTAAAATTCAGTTCCAACATTAGACGCACATTTGAGTTTTTTTCCAGGTTTCTTGATGTAACTTTCTTTATTTAAAAATCACTTTATTCTTTTCATTATTTCAATGACTTTTTCGTAATATTATTAGAAGTTATATAAAAAAATGTTACAGTTATAAATAAACAATTTCCCTAAAAAAATTTTCGTTAAATAAAGATCTTAAGATAAAATGTATCATAAATTTCCCTTTTTATTAGTTAGGTACTTCAACATAAGTACCTACAATAGAAAGTTTGGATTTATGAAGTTATAAGCTTATTTATTACACCTCTTTCAAATAGGAATTTGTTAAAACGAACAATATCTTTGTGAATACAGTATCTTAATCAAAGTCACCCTTCATTTAACACCCCAATGACGAATTTACTTCATTTATTTATCGTATTTACAGCGATTCTGCGCCATATTTCTTATTTCAGAACAATGTATCATGAAATAGTTTTTGGGGTAAATTGCTTTTAGGGTTAGACCCGTCAATTTTCACAATAAGAAAATGTGTGTGAGTCATACTGACCACTGGTCATCAGTTTTCTGTTGGGGTGAAATAATAGATTTTTCAGTGGGAGATCCTGTTTCGGACAGAGGCCACTTTTATATCAAAACGTGTGACTACCATAAAATTTTGGCTTCATTACATGAATCAATATTTGTATTAATATTTTGATATTTCTGTAGAAATTATTACTACGAAAACATTTCTCTTATTTTTTTAAAATACAGTTTTCACTGAACAACAAGTGAATATTTTGATCACTAATCGATTGGACCCATGCTTGATGAAAATTTAAAACATAATTTGAATGAAACAAAGTAGTTTTAAGTAGAGGTTCGCCTCGTTTTAGAGGCGACTCTTCTTTACTTACAAGGAAAAGTTGGTATAATGAAATTTTGATTTAAATCTTGCCGCAAAAATATTTCGAAACATGTTATTACGTTTGTTGGTTTGTAGGTTTATTATTTCAGAGTTGACTTTCTAATCAGAAAATTTGAAAACAGTCTACATGGATAGAATTTTCTGCTTAACATTTTGGATCAAGAATTGATTTTTTCATATGCGTTCTATAATTTGTTATAAAAAGGTTTTCATTGTTTTCACGACAGCTTTTTGAATTACAAAATCAAAGGACAGTATAATTTTTTGCACATATACAGTTGAAGTTTTAAGTAACTGCAAACATATATTTAGTTCAAACCATTCGAATACTACGGCAACTGGTTGTAGATGATTAGCTAAATTCTCCATTATAGTTTCAGGGAAATTTTTAATTGTTTTTGACCACATTCGACGTTTTATACGAGCTTTGGCTCAGAAGCTATCTATTAATAAGTAAATTAAAAGTATCTTAATTTCTAATTATAGCTTTTCTATTGAAATGTTGAGTATGTACACATATGAGTAGGTACACATATCTAAACATCACTACACAGTGTAAAACAAAGTCGCTTTCTCTGTTCCTATATCCCTATGTATGCTTAAATCTTTGATATTTTTTAATCTTTTAAACTTTTAATATCTTTAAAACTACGCTACGAATTTAGATGCGGTTTTTCTTAATAGATTGTGTGATTGAATTACATTTTTTCCGCTTACATTGAAAACGCAGGCTGAACCCTACGAGATTTATCAAAATAATGTACTAGTATTGTACACATTGGTATGGTATATGTCTATCTCTTATGGATATCCCACAATAACATTTTTTGTCATTTACTTTTTGCGATAAATAATGGCTAATTTTCGAAGCGATTTTAACCAATATAGCATTAACCTCATCCAATCAAATGCCTTAAATATATTGTTGATTTAATTTAGATCTATATGTCCCTTTACATCATTTGATTTGAATGAATATTCTCGAATTACAGATTTACAGAGAAAGCGACTTTGTTTTATACTATGCCTATATATATATATATATATATATATATATATATATATATATATATATATATATATATATATATATATATATATATAATGTATATATCTATCTATAATATAAAAATGAATCGCAAAATGTGTTGGTGTTGCAAAATGTTGCACCTGGACCAATTTAGCCAATTCTTTTTTTAAATGTTCGTTGAAGTCCAAGGATGGTTCTTACGGAAAATTCGATTGCCGAGAAAACCCCTTAAAACAACCCATTTCTTTTTCGCATACAAACGTTTTCTAACTCAAATGTAGAGTTAACCGATGGACCGATTCCACAATTTTTTTTTGTTGTGTTTGTTATTATCAGTGAAACACTTTAAAAAATTGTGTGTAAAAGTATGAAATTCACGAATACTTAATAATAAAATTAATAATATAAGTAAAAAATAAAATTATTAATACTCAAAAAGAGTATGTAAAAAAGAGAATAACTTATTATCACACATTTCAGTTAGTTTAGAGCTATCACGACTAATATTAAAACTTTTATTGAATATAAAATTTTTAAGTTTAAATAGACTAACGTACACGTTACTAACATAGCACGTGGTATATTTGATTATGAAGAAGAATACATAGTTTCTTTAATTAACAGTTGAAATTTCGTTTTTAATTTAAATGATATCTATTAGAACTCGCAATGCAGCAAGTCAAAATATAAAAGAGCAAGTCAAACTGACGCCTTTGCAATGAATATTGCAAGGCAAAGTTTAATTGTTATTGATAAGATAATACTAACAATGATGCGACAAAATATTGTGCGAAGAGTCAATTCAAATAGACGCTATTGGTACAGCCACCAGCGCCACTATATTCATTGGTTTCCGGAAAATGACTAAATTCTGAACATTTTTTGACTCATATCAGCAAATATCTCATATAAATAATAATGAGATATATAGGACAAATACTTGATACGAAATAAGGAACATGCCGTCCAACTATCGAACGGACAGATTAATAACTTTCAGTATATCAGACGTCTTAATATAGGAATTTTTTGATAATTCGACTGATTTGAAGTAACAGGAAGTACTGTGGTCCCTTCGTAAGTGAGTAAGTCCCTAGTCCCACACGGGATAAATATTAAAAACAAGACAGAGTAGCACACTTAGCGCAAAGTAGTATAAAAATGAATGGCGTACAAAGTTCGCCTGGTCAAGTAGTATAAATATGAATGGGCGTATAAAGTATCGCCTGGTCAGCTAGTATATATATATATATATATATATATATATATATATATATATATATATATATATATATATATATATATATATATATATATATATATATATATATATATATATATATATATATATATATATATATATCAATGTTTTTAGCAATAACAGGCTTATTGAAAACTTTATTGTTAAAAACTTTATTATATATAAATAAATATAATAATATATATATATATATATATATATATATATATATATATATATATATATATATATATATATATATATATTTCAAAGAATACATTATAATAAATTAAAAAATTAATTTTTAGTGTTTTGTGAACTTTGTATTCCCCCATCGTTCAAAGCGCTCCATGGCGCTTTCACCACATCCTTACCTACACACTAACAATGAGATAGTAATTTTTTTACACTAGAAATTCCCTAGAAATAATTTATATGGCAAAACAACGTTGGCCGGGTCAACTAGTTGAAAATATGATGAGCTTGAGAATATTGCAAATCGTCATTTCTGGTGTTTTCATATTTATTAATTTTCATTTCTTTCAATAACACTTTTATGTTTAGTGAAAAAATATGGAATTATTTATAGCTTGTTTTATTCTTGAAAGTGAAATGAATATTCTTATAAGGTGACTGCATTGAAATATGTCATTGACATGTTTCAATCATTAAAACATTCCATAAAAAGAGAAGCAACAACTTCATATATTTTAAACAAAAATAATACATTTCAACTATTGGAATTCGTTGATTCTTAAAGAGCAATAATAAAGAATGATATTTTCACAAACAAGACAATAGAAGAAGGCGACTAAATGCTTGGTTCTGAAACAAAGCCAGATGTTATACGGCAAAACGTAAAATCTATAATTATACAGTAAAACGTTAATGGTGAAACCAATGGCACGTGCTTTGATGAGTTTCACCCGAAATTATAATTTATCTTCTGAAACGACATAAGGATCCCTCGGCGGTGATTCTAGCGGTTTGAAGAACTCAATCACATGATAAATGATTTGTGCTAGCATTAGTACACTTCCAACATTATTATTTTTTCCAAATGCCGTGTAAATAAATGAGAGTCCAATGCCTAAAATATTTTGAAAACTGTATCAGTTGTTATCAATAACAGTATTGTTGAGTTAAGTTTTTATTTGTAGTTGAAAGTTGAAATTCGAGAAAGACTTTTAGTGGTTGACATGATTCCGTGTGACAAAAAAATAATAAAAAATCAAAAGATGATTATATCTTTTGATATATCAAAATATCTTTTGATATATCCATTATCTTTTTCTTCAATATAATTATTTATTCAGACTGTGTCATAGATTATAAATAGTTCATTTTCAGAGCAAAGTTCTCATTATTAGTTAATTCACATCAAAAGCAAATAAAATGAGAATATTTCCATTTCGTCTCATCCTAAAATCACGGGATTGATGAAATTTTTTGATGAGAAATACAATTTTGAATTTTAATTGCATCAAAACTCGTGTTGACCTATGTTTGGCAATATTCAATAACGTTTTCGATCTTTAAGGTCAAAAATCACTGTGTTATCAATTTAACACACTTTATTCCAAAAAACTATATAAAAAACACACGTGAATGGCCGTACATGATATTTAATATTTACGTTAATATTGAATTATAAACACGATAACAGACAGAAAGTATAAACAATGAATTATTGAGCAGAAATAACAGACTGAGAATTTCAGAAAAAATGCGTAATAAATAGCCTTGTTTTTGGAAGTGAGACACGTGTATGATGAATATCGGAATGATAGTTTTGTTTTTCCTAATAATCAAATATTTGGACTTCGGAGTAGAATTTGAAAAAAAAAACACAGGTCATGGCTTTCTTGCAAATATGAGTTATCCTTTTGACTTTAAAACAATTTCTTCACTGTGTTAGGGAATATCGATTTCTTTGTCTGAAGAAATCAGTTTGGTATTAAAACAAATAAAAACATTGCGTAAAGTGAAAAACTGAATAATATCAAATATTTGGTAAACTAGATGAATCATATTTCGTTTGTAAACTGAAGCAACTGTTCAAATCTATATAATTTTTAATTCGAGAAATTATAACAGGTCACATAACAGTCCCTGGGAGCAGATGACTGAAAAACAAATTGAAAATAAGATGTGGGGGATCGAATCAGAGTTAGATATTGAAGTTTTTTTGATGTCCATGAGTAAAGTGGTAATGTAGGAGCCAATTTCAGGACTGTTAACTGAGAAACTAACAATAAAATCAAGAAATGGGTGACTCAATATTGAGAAGAATTTCGGTCTTACAATTTTGATATTTTAAACTGAGTTAAAATAAAATTTACACTAAGTATTATTAAGCCCATATTGAGTCCAAAAGAATACAACTGAACCTGAAGGTACAAATACAGACTTCTCATTACAAAATCTATCCTCAATTTGGAAAATAAATTTCTAATCTACAAAGGTATACTTAGAATAACTCTGGGGATATATCAAACGAACGAACATGGAATGCTCCAAACATTTCAATGTAAATCACTGCGAATAATTATAAAAGACCCACCGTATTTTAAAAGTTATTAATAGATTGGGCCGATACTTGATGAAAATCTAAATACATAATTTAAATAAAACTAACTAGTTTTTTGATTTTGACTATAATTCAGTTGAAACATTAATTAATTTAGTTAATTAACTGAATATCAATTTAGTTAATTAACTAAACATTAAGATTAATTTAGTTAACATAACAATATTGTTTCGCCAGCATAGTTTGTCATCTACATCTGACGAAGCCACTATGTAGTTGAAACAATATTGTTATGTTTAACTAAATTATATTAAAAATAAACTACTTAGTCTTGTTTAAATTATTCAGGAAATTAGTCTCCATAATAGTTTTAACGTCCATTCGGTAAGTGACACTCTTAAATCATAGGCTACAAAATACGAGACATGCTTCAACGATCACGGAAGCTCATTAGTGAACTTTTCAACATCATGCTGATATCAGGACATGGTCGGAAGATCTTTTTTCATAAATTTCAGTTATCCATCATGTGCAACTACATCACATCCAATTTCTGCTGATTATTTACTTATTACCAATTGAGAACATTACATTACATTTGCAATTAACAAAATTAAAAATAATATTTGATAGTGTTGCCGTTTACTTGATGTAAACCCATTATAATTGAATATAAACTTAAATTCAAATACTTGAACTTATGATTTACACTTTATTGACTACGTAGCATGACGCGTTTCTTCGTTACAAACGACTTCTTCAGATGCTTACAGAATAATTATTATTATTGATTCTTACAGATTATTCTGTAAGCATCTGAAGAAGTCGTTTGTAACGACGAAACGCGTCATGCTGTGTAGTCAATAAAGTGTTAATCATAAGTTCAAGTGTTTGAATTTAAGTTTATATTCAATTTGAAAATAATTAGTTCATTAATCATTTAGGTAACCATCAAACGTAAAAACAAATATCATGGGTCATGATATCAAAGATACTTTGATATCAAAGTATCTTCAAGCATTGTTCATAAAGAGAAAATATTTCTTGTTGTAACTTATAATTACCTATTATATGATAATTCATGAGGCTGATACTAGGAGAAAATTAATATCCATAGTAAAACAATATTTAGAATTTTCTCAATTTAATATAAAATAATAATTAATTTCCTTCATCAATTCAACTACAAGAAACATTTCTCATTTCTGGATGAAAATTTTATATGAATTGAGATGAGAGATATAGAAAACGAGATTTTTAAATAATTTGAATATTGCTTTGATTGTAGAGATGTATTCTATTGTATATATGTTGTACTTATTTTATGTATTTTCTTTTACAAGGGTGGGGCGAAAAGTTGCCGTCCTGACCAAGAGATGGCGCCACTATATCTCTTTTGGGGGGCGTCCTACAGTACAATTCCCACTGAGCTTGTATGCAAAGTTTCAGCCAATGCCGTTTCTATTGATTGGCCCGTAAATCTTTCGGAGAATTTTTCGTTCTTGTTTTTCTATTTCTCTAGTTATAGAAGTATCGTCAATAGCCATTCTTTCAGCTGCGTAAATTTCTTCTGGAAGAAACGTTGTGTTAGAATGCCTCAATTTGGAGCCTCTCGAAATGCACTTTTTGTTATAGTGAGCCCATGTTAGTTTGTAGGCCCTTTGGAGCTTGGTAATTCTCTGTTCATTAGCGAATCGATTTAAACCTGTGGACTGTATAACTTCTCCAAGGTATTTAAAATGGCCGACTTGCAGAATTTCACCATGTTTGGTGATAGGAGTTTTCTCGGTTTTCTTTCCATGTATTTGGTTTTATCATAAGAAATTTGTAACCCGGTTTTCTGCGCAATTTCATGTAGTTTTTCTACGGCGAGAAATTTTTCAGTTCTGTTTCTGTCTGGAGAGGCATTTGAGATTTATTCGATTTTCTTTTTGATACCCACTTGAATGTCCTTTACGTGAAGTTCCCACTCCCTAATCTTTTCTAAAACAATATAAGGATTGGCGAAAGTCCGTCCCCCTACCGCACACCGGTTTTGATTTCAAAGGTATCTGATACTTCGCCCATAAATTTTACCTATATATATATATATATATATATATATATATATATATATATATATATATATATATATATATATATATATATATATATATATATATATATATATATATATATATATTATATATTTTTATTATATTTTTCATGTTTTACGTTGTTATCTACATGCTTGTTCTTAAAATAATTTTCCTGCATTTGTAATCGATTATTGAATGACTTCTGTATTGTTTTTTGTCAGTTTAACCACTTATGTCAGATCATTCCTGAAGAAGAACTGAACCTTAGTTCGAAATATAGAATTACTGACGATTAGTCTTGGACTAATTTAATAGCCCAAATTGCTATAACCCAACAATTTTACACTTATATTCGTTACCGCGGCAACACTCCTCAGTTGATATATATATATATATATATATATATATATATATATATATATATATATATATATATATATATATATATATATTCCGGTTTTACGGAAAAATACTGAATATAATATTCATTATACTTTTAATGACTTTTGACAACATTTGTCACTCTAAATGTTAAAATCAAGGATTGAAAACTCTCTTTCTAAATGTAACTATAAGTTTAATTTTTAATTTACTGTAATTTCTCAAAAAAAAATGTCGTTGATAATTCATTTTTCATTGAAGAATCATTTGTATAAAAACAACAATAAAAAAAGTTGGAAATAATATCCTTAATCAATTAATCCTTAAACTCCCCATAATTATTTACTATATTCCAATTGAAAACATGTTTTCGAAAATAATTACGATGCGACAGATGAAATAAATATCGTATGTTACCACGTGCGTCAAATGAAGGGAGATGTTTTTTCCATTTTCAACTACGAACACTGCATGAAATATCCACGTGCTATTGGGGTCGAATGTCGCACGCATTCTTTCTTCACAAGCGGAAGTTACTTAAAGGTATAAGAGTCTACCCTCTACATTCTGTGGAAATATCGCAGCCCATTCATAAGACTCTAAGCAGGGGAAGAGTACAGATTCTTCGCAGTCTCCACCCTAAATAATACACCCCAGAAACTCCGCCTTATCGATTTTAACGTATTTAAGAACTGATGTCACTCCTTGAAATTGTTGAATGAATATTTTCAATCGAATTGAAGAAGAAATATATCAAAATATAATTAACTATATTTAAAATAAAACAGCAATACATTACAACGTTTATCAGTAAGAACTACGTCTAAAAATCTTTAAGGAACAGGTTTCAAACATACTTTCACTTTCAGACTAAATTTCTGTAGTACATAGCAGTTCCTCTGTAACATATTGAAATATTTAAAATCAAATAAAATAAATTATTAATATCCATTAATTTCTTAATTCTGTAACTTTATTCATTTCATTTCAAATTCTTCTGAGCAACGGAATCATTTACAATGTTTTTCATCAGTACTTATTATTTAAAACGTGATTACAATTTTAATTTATTGAGAGAATTACACTTTTTTATCACTATATTTATTATGTTTCCTCTGCATTTTCGACTTGCGACTGCAAGGTAAAAAACTAGATATTTTAGAATGTACAGAAATTTATAAACACAATAAAATTGCCACCGTCAATTTATTAAATGATCAAATAAATTTAAGGATTCCACCATTCTGGGAAACAAAAAGAATACCTCGTGGGGTAGGAAACACTAAGAAAAAGATGAATCCCAATTCTATGTCAACTTTGACAATTGTCGATTATATACATCACCATAGTTCTCATGAATATTTACTACCATACTTAGCGGGTTATATCTTATTGTTAAATTCAATGGACGATGAATCTACTCTGTGATAGTTCATATTTAAATGAGAGGTAATACAAAAAACTTATTGTTTTTATCAGAATGGCCATTCTTGATAATGCAGTAAAAGGCGAAACTAGTCTAAAAAAGAATTGTTCAGTCTGTGATTTTTAGACAAGTTTTTATTATTACCTCTCATTTAAATATCTTATTGTGCTCAAGTTTTAAAAAGGTACATATAACTTGGGTTATATGTACCTAAACTGAAACTTTTACAGAATTCTCAAAAACTCAGGTAGGGAAATTGTGAATGTTGTTGATTAACATTATAAATATAGAAAACTAACTAACCTTCCTACTATAATAATTCATAGGTACCTGGTTAATAAAAATTTGATTCCTTACCTCCAGTAATGGAAGTAAACCCATTCTGAATTAACTGAAATTTAACAATAACAAATATTTTTGTATGCAAGAAAATTCAGGCCAGTATCAAAATTACATCAGAACATAAAAAATCTATATTGCGATATTCTAAAACAATAAAACATATGTGAATAAAATTCACTTGGCTTAGTATTATACAAATACATTGTTGCTGGATAACTGTTTTGAGGAGTCACTTCAATTGCATATTATTGTATATATTACAAATTTTATTAGTGGTCAACTTTGTACATTGCCAATTATATGCATGACCATAGCTCTCATGAATATTTACTACCATACTTAACGCGTTATATCTTATTGTGTTCAAGTTTTAAAAGGGTATATAACTTTGGGTTCTTCAACTTTTACAGAATTCTCAAAAATTCAGGTAGGGAAATTGTAAATGTTGTTGATTAACATTATAAATATAGAAAATTAACTAACCTTCCTACTATAATAATTCATAGGTACCTGGTTTATAAAAATTTGATTCTGTACCTCCAGTAATGGAAGTAAGCCCATTCTGAATTAATTGAAATTTAACAATGGCAAATATTTTTGTATGCAAGAAAATTCATGCCAGTATTAAAATTACATCAAAACATAAAAAATCTATATTGCCATATTCTAAAACAATAAAACATATGTGAATAAAATTCACTTGGCTTAGTATTATACAAATACATTGTTGCTTGATAACTGTTTTGAGGAGTCACTTCAATTGCAGAAGTTGAACTATTAAATTTTTAATCAGTTTAACTTTTGAAAATTGGGTAAAAAACCGAAAAAATTCACAAACAACAATATAAATGTGTGATAAACTGTTATAAATATATGTCTTCCAATAAATCAGCGAAGATTCAATAAATTATATCAGTGTTTCCCAACTTTAGGGCCTCGCTTCACAGGTGGGAAATTTTATTATCAAGGTGGCCAACTCCAAAATTGTTTCAGAAGGCGTCCAACCCTTTCGTAGTTCTTTATTTTAACTTTTCCATATTTTCGGGAAGCATGAAACTTTTAGAAAGGCTAAAGTAATGGCACAAAAACGCTGGGAAAGTCTGAATTATTCGTTATATTTCAGCAATGTTCCACCGAATTTTGTGTGATACTTCAATTGTTATTATCAAAATTTAATGAACTTTTGGATTTGGTTTCTTAAGGAGATTGAATGGAATTAGTCTTACCTACCAATTATACCAATGATAAAAATCTGCCATAATTGAAGACGCTTTTCCGTAAATTCTAGAGTACTAAGTTATATCAAAATATCACTTCTTACTTTTCATCAAAAATTGAATTATTTTTGATAATTTACTCCATACTCCACTATGCTGTAAATTATAAGTGTATAAAAATTACTTAAGTACATAAAAAGTACATTTGTAATGTATTTTTTCTAGTTATTTATTTTCAATTATTTCAGTCTAACACAATGATTATAAATATGCAAAATATTTTATATATATATATATATATATATATATATATATATATATATATATATATATATATATATATATAGCTAGGTACATTAATGATGTGAAGCATAATTCTAAGAATGATTGATTGAATAATTTCACATATATTTCTGGTTGATCATTCATTCAAGAGATGACACTTCAATACACAAAACAGTGATATTTATTGAGACAATGAAATATACGTTTAATTTCATATCATTCGTTCATCATAACAATAAATTCATAGACATAAAATAAACTTTTCTTTTATTTAATTTCAAAATGACGGAGAAATTAACACAAAAGTTGTTTTTGTTTCCTAAAATATATTAATTTCATTAATATTTTTGCGGCATTCTGATGATACACCATACTCATTCATAATAATTTCTCAAAGGATGTTTTGTATAAGGTTGAAATGAAAGAGGAATTTCACAAAATAATATATAAGTTTGATTTGTAGCTCAGCCTATAAAGTTGAAAATAGAAAATTTCAATACAATATATTAATTAATAGTAGGTTAAGTAGTATTATCAGTCTTCGATGCATTAAGCATTAATGTCATAAAGTGTCTCCAAAAATAAATGCAACTACCTATTTCAACTGTTGAAAATTGACTAATTTCACATATTAAATGAAATATACTATATTATATTAACTTATATACATTTATTTTTATACATTTATCAAATAAAGAATAATTTTTTTTTACATTGAATACATAAACTGTACAATTTATAAGCTAAGATAATAATAACTTTTGACTAGATTTATCTTTGATCACTTAAGGATTCTATCGCCCTAAGTGGAACCGTTTATTGTATGACACACCAATTTAATAACTGAGATTGAATTCGCACTGACCTCTTTATGAAACGTGATTAAATAAAAATTTAGTCCAACTCTTGACTTATTTTTGGCATATTTGTGAATTGTTAGGCCAAGAGTTTTTTTTTTTAATTTTTATACACCAGTTTTATTCTAGTAACCTAAGATAAACAATTACATAAAATATATTATTGATTTTTTTAATTTTCACCAATTCTCTAATTATTTCATGATACATTTCGTAAAAATGTATTAAATATAAATGTATATTGATATAAATTTCAATTATGAAATTTGAAAGGATCTATTGATTATAAGAATGAGGTGTACGTGCAATATGTAAGAAAAATGCTATTTTGTCATTACAATTTTCCCCACACGTGAATAAGTCCTGGTATCCATGATATCCCATGTGCACAGTGTATAGGAGTTCATCCCCAAAAGATATTTGACAGTACTGACAATTGAAATTTTGGAAGCATGTATGGTTCTCAGTTTCTGTAGTTTTAGGTTCGAGTTCTTCGTCACTTCTCTCGGACAGTACGGTGTGTACATACTTGAACGTATCCAAAGCCGTATGCTACATTTCGTAAAAATGTATTAAATATAAATGTATATTGATATAAATTTCAATTATGAAATTTGAAAGGATCTATTTATTGTAAGAATGAGGTGTACGTGCAATATGTAAGAAAAATGCTATTTTGTCATTACATTTTTCCCCGCACATATTACACGTGAATGGGTCCTGGTATCCATGATATCCCATGTGCATAGTGTACAGGATTTCATCTCCAAAAGATATTTTACAGTACTGACAATTGAAATTTTGAAAGCATGTTTGGTTCTCAGTTTCTGTAGTTTTAGGTTCGAGTTCTTCGTCACTTTTCTCGGTCAGTACGGTTTCTACATACTTGAACGTATCTAAAGTCGTATAATCTTCATCATCTGAAGTCATCGAAGGAGTCTTCTTTGCGTCGTTAGCTTTGCTAAGATCCAAAGCTTCCGACAATTCAGAATGCTCCATAGTTTCAGTCTTATCCACCGAATCACTTTCCGCTTGTGTCGTAGACATATTTTCTCTAGCGAGTCGTTCGAGGTTTTGATACAGCAGGGCTTGCTGAAAGAATGTGTAAGCAAGTGGTACTGGCATCGTAGGTGTTTGCGTCATCAGCTGCTGCAACGGCAAGGGAAAAACGGCAGGCGGTGGCAGAAGCTCTGATATATGACCGTTTGGTGAAGATCTTTCCTCACCTTCTCTTTCTTCGTGAATGGGTTTCACCTTTGGTCCTCTTCTTGTCCCGTAAACGTCTATTATTGGTAGCGGATTAGGGGAACCGTCCGGATTCAAAACCATCCCCGGTTTATGTCCATGTTTCCTCAAATGCATCTTAAGAGAGTGACAGTATTTACTAACGTAATGACAATCAGCACATCTGTACTGATAAATGTTCGAATGAGATTTTTTATGGGAATTCAACATAGATTTATTCACGCATGTGTAGTCACAGTGTTCGCATTTGAACGGTTTTGAACCTTCGTGGTTTCGAAGATGATACTCAAAATGATGTTTGTATTCGGTATTGAAAGGACATAAATGGCAAGCTAACAATTTCTCTGGTTTGATGTGGTTAGTTTTTCTGTGTTTCCAAAATTCTAATTTAGTATTTGCGACAAAAGAACATTGCTTGCATGGAAATGTTTTGATTTTTCCGTGCGAATTGACACGTGGTGAATGACGTTCTCTTTCATCGTATTCCTCCAATGTTGAGGGCCATTTCTTATCATCACCTTCACTATTAACAGGTGAAGCAGAAGACATGTCTAGGTTCCTTTCGAACGACATCTCAAGGCATTTTAGGGGGTTAGTGTGTGGTTCTTCTCTTGGAAGAGATGTAATATTACGATTAGAATCGAACTGTTTGTCGTCAAAGTTTTCCGGTTCCATTTTGACGTCACTTGCAAGTGATGTTAGAGATCTCCAGGGGTACAATTCTGAATTGTCGACGTTAGGGTATGGACGAGAAGTTTTCTGGAATATTGGTGTCGAATGATAACCTAATTTGGATGGTGAATTGTTTTGGTCATTTGGACTTGGAAATCTCTCAGCGCTATTTTCGCTACCGGGAGGTGAACAGGGTCCTTCGCTTCCGGAGTTTATTCCAGAGTCACTGCGGTCTTCCATATACTGGGTTGGGTTCTGATCAAAAGAAAATGAATAATTAGTATACTCTACAGATTCTTACATTTTGAACGTTCAAACGTTCTCAGAATACTAAAAAGAAAGGATCCGAATTAATATTCATTATCAGCAGTGATGAATGAAAATAAACGAGTACAGAGAAAATTAATAATTTCTTAAACATAGTTTAGTATACACATCACAGAATGTTAGGATGATCTCTTATTGGGCCCTTTCTCGAAGATATAGTTACATATTTCAACTCAAGACAATAGAGAAAAAACCCAATTTTTTTCATGTTCTGTACAACTACAATGAAAAGTTAGGTCAAATAGGTTGTTCTACCTATAAAGTCACTTATACTTTCATCTCCTTCACGAGATTCCACTAATGAAATTTCTATTAAAGAAAATCATAAATTTCTTCATATTCCGCCACATTCCATCGTTCACTTCACTTGAAAAATATATCACTTCTCTCGTGATATAATAATGTATGTGAGCGAAATATGTAATGTAGGTATTCATTAAATTATAAATCTCTTGAAAGATTAAAAACGTGTTAACATTTCATCCAAAATGGCGTTCTCTGATAATAAAGAATCAAAGTGAGAAAACACTAAATTTTATAATTTTTTCAAGATTTCTCAAGGTTTACAAATGTAATTAATTAGAGTTTTTACACTACCTGTACCCCTGGGGAGCACCGCGAGGCTGTGAGGGGCGAACAAGATTTTTGAAATTGTAGTTGCAAGTCAGCAGCCGATCGAGGGTAACCTCCCGGAATGCAAGTGGATGTCCTTTCGAAAGTGTCTTTCATTTCACACTAAATGATGAAATCTGAAAACGAAACGAAAGACAATGTAAAATAAACGATAACAATTTAATCAACAAAATTCGTCCTAATTTATTCAGAGGAAGTAAACAGATACTTCCGTTCAAGTATTGCGGTTTGAATGGTTCTTTATGAGTAAGTTAACCTTTAGATTTTCATTTTTCTATCCTTTTTTCGAATTGATAAGTCGTTATTGTTATCGATATTTTCGACAAAATTTGGCGGTTGTGATAATTTATAATCTTGCTTGTATTAGTCAACATGCGTGATGTAAATAAAATTGAATGGCAACTAGAAATGTATGTACTTACTACGATAAAATAATTTTATAAATAGGAAATTCACAATTAATTTTAGATGAATAGATTATTCAGAAAAAAAAGTGGAAATAATTCAAACTGAAAAAAAATCAATATCAGGTTTAATAAATAAGCTTGAAATATTCGTAGGTTCTAAGTCCAATAGGTATATTGAAAATTATGTTCGATATAGAAAGAAGTGAGTGTATTTTTTACATTATAAATATTATTAATAAAAAATTTTTTATAATTAATAAAATAATTTATAAAAAATTTTTCAAATATGTAAATGTAATTTAGTAGAAAACCAATAAAAACATATATATACATTAGAAATATTATAATAATTATAATAAATGGTTAGCAAATACAAATTGATAATTTACATGTTACATTATAAATTGATCAAAGTTTTTTATACTTGAATGGCATGATAAAAAAATTTATTTACCTGATGTAAGATAGATAATATCCTGGGTAAACACTGTATACACAAACTAATACACAAATGTCATAACATGTAAACGCACAATGCGAAAACAATATCATAAAACGTCGATACGTGTTCTTCCAAAGCTAAACACAATTTGAACTGACACTTCTGTGAACTGACCGATTTAATATTTCGACTATCCACGTCCATTTAACATCCCCTCCTAACTTCAGACGCCTCCGCGCATGTGCTCTAGAGCTCCTGAAGAAAGCTTTCAGTCTTCTGAAAATTCAGGATCGCCCCACTTTTACGATCAATGGGAATATTACAGCAATACGCAAGATTAAAAAAGTAATAGTTCCTTTTTCAAGGTACCTATATAATAAATTCGATCATAAAAAATATATTGAAAATCGGGAAAATATAGTCGTATGTAATAAAGTTATTATTAGAATTTCAGTATGTTGCGCTTACGTTATAATATCGCAGTTTTATGTCTTCCTTATGTTTCAATAAACAGGAATTCGAATTGGGAAGTGTTTTTAGCGTGACTAACAGGCCTATAATTGTAATTATATTTTATCGGATATGCTTTTGAGAAAAATTGGATTAATTGTAAACATCTGATGAATATATTTATTGGCGATTTATAAATATGATATTCAAATTCATCTTTTTTTAATTCAAGACGAACCAATTAATAAAAAAGTCAAAACAATCTTAAATCGATTTTTTCAGGACTTATTATCTTAAGATTGAATGTAAGTGATTTTATAAAACACAAATATTCATATTATTGTAATTATTCATTTTTGAACAACTTTCTGGTTCGACCAGCAGCTGCAATGTTTATTTTTCAAGTTAAACCAACCAAGACTTTCACAGAATCACAAATACTTTTTCTGATTTTGTTATTAGAATTTATATTATACTGTTTAGTGTTATCAATATTTACACACTTTACATATAGAAATAACGAATAAATATTATTAGGTAAATGAAATCATAGAATTATTTTCGATAATTTTTAATCATAATTCATAAATATTAATCCGGTAATTTGTAGAACACAATATTTTGATATTGTATAGCAAGAAGTTACATTTCATTCCTAGAAAATGTAAATATCTCTAATGGTTCTTGATTATCAGGAATTTGAGCTGAAGAATCTTCTGTATTGGTTTAGCCATATATATATATATATATATATATATATATATATATATATATATATATATATATATATATATATATATATATATATATATATATATATATTTAAATTGATTAATTTCCTGTTTAAGATAGTTTATTTTCAGTTTTTAGCAATAACAGGCTTATTTTAATGTGAAAAACTCCATTTCGTTGTATATCACAACTTTGTAACAACTAATGAATATTTGAAAAAATAAATTATAATAATAATTATAAATTAATTTTAACAATTTATCGTACTTGAAGAAAAGTTGGCGACAACGCTACTTAAAAATCCTTTTGATTTTGCTAACAGATACATTACCTGCTAATTTTGCGATTCTTTTGATTATTAGAATCAAATCGAAAATTGTAAACATATTTGTTATTTGAAAATATTACACCCATTCTTCATCATCTGTGAGGTTTCAAGTATAAAATAAATTTTAAATAAATATTATTTCAATTTCTAAATTTTCTGGTAAATTTATATATTTTGAATGATCAAAAAATTTCTGAATTCTAACCTCAAAATATAGAAACCCATTGGTAGAAAAGCAAAATATAATAATTTCTTATAATTGTAATAAAATATTTTGCTTTAATCCAGGAAAATTATTCTTTAGTTTTGACAAAGTTGTGATATACAACGGAACGTCAACAAGAATAGTTTTTCACATTAAAATAAGCCTATTATTGCTTAAAACATTGAATATATATATATATATATATATATATATATATATATATATATATATATATATATATATATATATATATACGTGTAGGTTTGTATATATTTTATATATAAATGTATATGTGATACGTTTCATCAAAGTATCATATAAATTAATAGATGATGATTATTATATCTTTATAAGACTACTATTTTATTCACTCAGGAAATAAAATCTGTTTTCTCAAAAGTAGATACTAGACTTTGTCGAATAGAATAGAGCATGTCGAAGATTGTTTTTCCTTCACTATATTTCTTTCTTTTCGAACTATGTTTCTAAATGATGAGTGTGCACTTTTTGTTGGAAAATAACAAATGGCAAAGGGTAGCGTCGATGAGAGGGTGAACCCCTACTGGTCGGGAATAAGGGGACCAATCGCACGGACAGGGGCGAATAACCATTCGCATAACTGGAGAAGGATAGCGACAACGAAAAAATAGAGTGAAGCGAAACGAAGGTTTGCAATATTTGCAAAATTATCAATTTCCGACCAAGATTTATACTGAGAATGCGTCGCACATTGTTATCAATTTAGTTATTAGAAAATAAATCATTCAAAAAATAAAAAATTAAAGTTTTCAATATTCCCAAAAAAATTCGCAAACATGTATTGGATTATCATTATTGAAATGTTATTTTACATAAAAATAGAGAAAGAGAGATAAAACAAATTCAAAAATGCAGGATTGCATAGAAAATAACAAAAAAAGATAAGAGTCTTCTACAAATGTTACTTACTAATATTGTAAATAAGATAATTTAATCGTTTACCTGAAATTTCTCCTTGAGCATGAGAATCACAATATATTCATAGTTTATTACTTTCTGCGGATATTTTTTTCAGAATAATCTCAATTTTGACAAAAAAAAAAGTTTGAAGGGAATGCGCAATGTGGTTCCATTGGTGATATGACGCCCAATTTAGTCGGCAATATTTTTTGAATAAATCATTTTCTGTTTTTTTGATAACTATTCTACGTCAGATAATCAAAATACATCTTAATAAAAACAACTAAATTGTAACGTATGAGGTAATAAAATCTTATAACACAGGTCGATACAAATTGATGTGAACCTATTTCTGTTTGAATTATCGTTGCGTTTTTTTCATCATAAAATATTTAAATGAATGTAAGAGACGCTTCACTCAAATTTTCGAACTTACTCTTTGGAAGTGCAGTTTGTTCAGAATTGAAAAGAACATGGAGAAAGACGATATGCTAATTAAGAAAACAATTTTCAGAATTTATCATACTTAATCAAAAGTTTAATCAACAGATAAATTACCTACTAATTTTTCGATACTTTTGATCATTAGAATCAAATCGAAAATTGTAAACATATTTGGCATTCAAAAATATTACACCTATTCTCCATCAACGGAAAGTTTTCAGGTATAAAATAAATAAAAATAAATATTATTTCAATTTCTAAATTTTCTGGTTGATTTGAATATTTTGAATGATCACAAAATTTCTGAATTCTAACCTCAAAATAAAGAAAAGCATTGGTAGAAATGCAGTAATTTCTTTTAATTCTAATAAAATATTTTGCTTTAATTCAGGAAAATTTTCTATACATTTTTTACTTTCACCTCCTACGAGAAATTATATTGTTTACTCATTTTGTTGTTTATTTATTTGAAAATGAAATTGTTGATAAAGATTTTGATGTGTAAACATCATCCTTACCTAAAAATTTTACTTTTATATATCTATAATTTTTTATATGTAATAATATTGTACATTAACTTGCTTATACTACGTATACACAAATTCAAAAGATATTATATTGTTATAAGTAAAACTCAATTGGTATTTTATTGTTGTTAGTAAAGTAATAAGTAACAACAATAGTAGAACACAAAAAATGCATTTTACAAAAGAATACACAAACCGTTATTCAGAGCATTTCATCAAAAACAACCTCATCAAGGACAAAAATTTAATTAAATGAATTTTAAAAAGGTATTAAATGTGAAATTAAAAAAGTGATTCCTAAGAAGATTGCAGGTTTAAATTATAAGACCCAAATAATAAATGTGGCTATAAAATGAAAAAAAATTACCTGCAAAAGCTACAGATTTGATGAACAGTCACACTCTTATAATAAGGTTTAAGATAAGTATTTCAACCATAGAAAACTTGAAATCGATATTATAGTGAAAATTTCAGTTTTTAAATTAATTGTACTGATTGTAGGTACTCAACCCAGATACACATGTGGAATACGGAATTTTGAATACTTAAATATTGCAGAAATAATATTTTTTCCAAAAAATATACCTTATCTTGTATCTTTTGTGTATGTCAGTCATATAAATAATGACTATTGTTTATTTGCTTCAAAATATATAAATAATTGAAGTTATATAAATAATTCGAGTTATATAAATAATTGAAGTTATAAAAAACATATTTAATTTTTCCTGTAAATTATAAATTTTTTTCATATACTCAAATGTTTTTCATAATAGGAATATACATTTCGAAATGTTTCCAGGAATCGATTACATACACCTTAATAATACCAGAAATGATCAGGATTTAATTTTCAATTAGTGAAGGTATTAAATCCTTTAAAAATCAAATAATAGACCCCAAGCTATTTCATTTTTTTACCTGGAAATCGAAAACCATTTTAACTTGTACCTGCCTAAACAAAATTTGAATAATTTAACTTCAATCTTTTACTTAAGTTGTAAGTAAATACTAAAATATGATCGACAAGAGAAATGTCTACGATACGATGTGATTTATTTTTTAGTAAGTTTGAAATTGAAATAGGTATGTATATATATATATATATATATATATATATATATATATATATATATATATATATATATTTTTTTTTAATGCTTTTAGCAATAACAGGCTATTTCCAATGTTAAAAACTTTAGTTTCGTTGTATATCACAACTTAGGTAAAACTAAGGAATAATTTAATTTTATGAATTACCATAGGTATCAAAACGTCAAACACATTTTTTTGAAAAAATCAATTTGATTTCTTAGTAATCAGAGGAACTGTAATATTAAATTTTTATTTATTTGAAATGAAACTCTCTGAATACTAAAAGACAAATAGCCAATATGATTTTCTTCGAAAAATTTAATTTGTCGTCTTGATATTTCTAGTAATTCATAAAATTCAATTATTCATTAGTTTTGACAAAGTTGTGATATACAACGAAAGGTGAACAAAAATAAAGTTTTTAACATTAAAAATAGCCTGTTATTGCTATAAACATTAAAAATAAACTATCTGAAACCGTCAATAAATTAATTTCAAATATTTAATATTTGAAATTATCATTTCAGTGTCATATGGTATGGTATAATACGTTTCAGTGTCATATGGTATGGTATAATTCAGTGTCATATGGTATGGTATGGTATAAATGAATATTGTTTATTTGCTTCAAAATACATAAATAATTGAATTTATATAAATATTGAAGTTATAAAAAACATATTACACTTTTCCTGTAAATGAGAAATTTTTTTCACCCAAATGTTTTTAATAATAAGAACATACATTTCGAAATGTTTCCAGGAATCGATTACATACACCTTAATAATACCAAAAATGAGCAGGATTTAATCTTCAATTAGTGAGGGTATCTAAATCCTTGAAAAATCAAATAATAGATCCCAAGCTATTTTATTTTTTTACCTGGAAATACAAAAACCAGTTTTACTTCTACCTGCCTAAACAAAATTTGAATAATTTAACTTCAATCCTTTACTTAAGTTGTAAGTAAATCCATATATATATATATATATATATATATATATATATATATATATATATATATATATATATATATATATATATATATATATATAAATATAATTGAATGTTATGAATTAGCATAGATATCAAAACGTCAAACACATTTTTTTGAAAAAAATCGATTTGATTTTTTAGTAATCAGAGGAGCTGTAATATTAAATCTAATTTTTATTTATTTAAAATGAAATTCGTGAATTAAATATGATTTTTTTCAAAAAATTTAGTTTGTCGTCTTGATATCTTTAATAATTCATAAAATTCAATTATTCATTAGTTTTGACAAAGTTGTGATATACTACGAAAGGACAACAAAAATAAAGTTTTCAACATTAAAAATAGCCTGGTATTTCTAAAAACATTAAAAATAAACTAACTGAAACCGTCAATAAATTAATTTCAAATATTTAATAGTTTTAAAATATTTAAAAGTTCATTGAAAAGGTCTAGAACAGTGTTTGAGTGTTTCCCAACATTTTTTGCGCCATGTCCCACCTTTGCCTTTCAAAATTCTTATGCCATCTGAAAAACGGTAAACAAGTTAAAATTAAGCAGTGCGGAAGTGTTAAACTCGTGTTGAATTGCTCCCCTTTACAATCAAATTACCCTCCTCGCGGGGCCAACGCGGGACGTGGGCCCCGCGTTGGAAACACTGGTCTAGAATGAATAGATAATAATAAATGTCACGAAACCCTTTTCAACATTTCTAGTAGGTTAATAAGGAATCATTGAATGATATTTTAATTATTTTCGCTCCTATAGAAAATTTTAAAGAACGATGTTAAGTCCCCGTAATCATTTATTTAGAAATACAAACTGTCAATATTTATTACGATATTAATTCACATGTTGTTGTTCAGCTTATTTCCTCATAGTTATCATTTTTTATTAGATTTATATTTCATAACATCTCATTAATTAGCCTTGACCCTCTTATTCTTGGTAAACAGTTTATTTTTTGGTCATGTATTATTTTTATCGTATTGCCTACGAGTCAGTCGTATTACGAAAAGAAAACTGATGATTCTATTTCTTGAAATTTATTCCGCCGATAAACTATGACTTTTTCTTGTTTCTTTCCTAAAGGAATCCGTAACGCGTGTTTCGTTAATACTTGCCTTGAATTGCTCAATAATGCGTACAATGAAATTGGTTATCTGGTATGCGACCGAATAAATATTGGAGTCGAAAGAACAAATTGTTGCTTTTAGGCACTCGATGAGAAGTTTTTTTTTTAATTTTGAACTGACACTAACAATAAATTTAGTAATTAGTTTTTTTTATTGATTCTTTTTGGCATACAAAAATTCACTACACAATATTGATTACTTAATGATTGAATTTTCATTTCAAAATGATTGATTTGTGAAAATTCGATATTTGAAGAGATAATCGATTTATGCTGGTACATACTTCAATTTTTTATAAGGAAAAATAGCTACTCGATATGTTATTGAAAGTATATTATGAATAATTGATTCGAATGAAAATAATTTGAGAAAAAAATTTATGAGTTGTAGAGGTCTGGAAATCTTTCGAACAGTATTTACATTAACTTCTGGATGTTGCAGTAGTGGAAGACATTTTTATAATAATAATAATATTCCCAACAAATAAACATCCAATTACATGGAAAAACTAACAAATTTTACAAAAATAATAATAAATAAGAGTATTTAATAGTGTTGGCGTTTACTTGATGTAAATCCATTTTAATTCAATATAAACTTAAATCCAAACACTTCAACTTATGATTTACACTTTATTCACTACATAGCATGACGCGTTTCGTCGTTACAAACGACTTCTTCAGATGCTTGCAGAATAATAAAAAGATGCTTACAAATTATTCTGTAAGCATCTGAAGAAGTCGTTTCTAACGACGAAACGCGTCATGCTATGAATAAAGTGTGAATCATGAGTTCAAGTGTTTGCATTTATGTTTATGTTCAATGAATAAGAGAAAATTAAAGAAAAAAATGTGTGGCACTCCGGGAATGCCGCGGTAAAGCTATTGCATAGCATTTTTTATCAACTTATTCAATTATAACTATTTATATATTTTTTATTTATGCAGTATTTTTTTCCCTTTTATATGAAACCATGTTTTTTGTTTGATATTAATTCAAGTTACACTTTTTGAGCGCGGTGACCGATAAGAAAACAATTTTTTTTATTGATTAAATGAGATATTAATATCCTTTAAAATATTTTCATTATCTTATAATACATGTAGGTTATTTTGGAATTTTTATCATTGAAACTATAGGTTTATGGTAACTGAAATAAAAAACATAAGTTTGAGACTTGATATCCTCTAAATATCTTGAAAATACCGCGTCAATGGTGGTTCCATATTTTGTTGTGGATTCTTGTGGATCATTATTCATTTTCAATTACAATTTTTCTGAAAGAAAAGTTGTCAACCCCTCTGATTTTTTATCAGCGAAGTTGATGTTGAAATCGCCAGCCAAGATAAGTGGATATTTATTACCATTTGTATCAAATATTTTCTAACCTTCTTCAGTGTATTCCAGTAAAGTGCGATAAATAAAATGCTCTACCTCGTCCAGTTTCCAATTTTGGATTCGGAGAAATGTAAATTGCTACCATGACTATGTGTAGGCCATTTCTAAGTTTGCATAAGCACGCACAAATATCACTAACAAATGAGCGCCTAACATTAACATCGCTAACGTGTGCAATATTTTTTTCAATATTCGGAGTCATAATATTAATAACATTATTATTATTTTGGTAAATAGCTACCCCACATTGAAATTAGGTATTTCAATCGGATTATCATGCGCCATGCAAGTTTCGGTATACATACACGTTAAGCGAACGCTCAGGCGAGCTACATGGTAGGCGAAGTGGTGGGTGTTAGGTTTTATTTTTGTTACGGAATTTCTTGATTCGGTCGCCGCGCTTAACATGCTTTAAAAGCTATGCAATAGATTAAAAACAAAAAAGAGAAGATAAGCGAATATATACAACGAAAATAGAATTGAAATAGTAATAAACAATAACTAAATGGAACAAACTAAAATAAAATATTGTCTCTTACAAAGTCACACAGTCTACCGAAGGTAATGGAATTTAGTTGAGGAAGTCAACGAAAATAAAATTGCAAAACTAATATGAAGTAACCAAATGAAACAAAACTAAAATTAAAATATTATATAAAACAAAGTCATATGTAGACAATAGAAGTTCATGAAAATATCACGAAATCCCATTGCACTGTTCTGAGTGTCACATTAAAATCACTAATAGCCGATCAAAATAGATATTACATCGATAGTAACACCCATCATAAAGATTACATATACAGTTGATAGGAGAACGTGACATAACATTTGATCTGCTGTAATTGACATAAAATGTATTATTCCGCCTCAGACCTGGCCTTGGAGCGCTAATATTCATTTTGCTGAGAAGAAATGGCGAGTCGACCGAATTGTGCAAAATTTTGAAGAGTTAGGATGGAATGTCGAAGCCTCTCGTAGGATATTCCCCATAACACCTGTATTACATATACTTCAGACCTCTCCTCTGAATAGCCTCCAAGTCGATAACAGAATCATTGTACAAAGAAGACCAAATTATAGGCTCATGTTCCAGTTTAGGTACTGCGAATAAAGGAGTAGTACAGCGTTTTCAATATGCGAAGATTTACAAAGCTGTCCCAATTTCTGACCAAATAACCCAGCATTCTAGAAGCAGATTTCGTGATAGAAATTATGTGTTCAAAGAAGGATTATAGTCAAAAAGAACTCCCAGATTACTCCCAGAGTGATCTGGAAGTTCTTTTTGAGAGTAAAACTCAACACGTCTATCCAGAATTTGACCCACAGCTATACTTTGAATGTATAGGTGTGATGTATTGAAGTCAACTTTCGATAAAATGATAAAACTTTACATTTTCTGATATTCTTTTGTTACACCACAAATTAACAGCGTCAAGGGAAGGTATTCTGACGCAATCATGACGATCGTGAATAGCAGCCACTGTTTTAAATCGCCTACAAAAAGCAAATTAATGCAGTTAGCTGCAAGGAAATATAATTGATATGAATAAGAAATAACAATAGTCCCAAGTTGATTCCGTGCGGCACACCAGACGAGGCAGAATAAGTGGAGATTCATTACCACCATTTTCAATATATTGAAAAGTATCCGAAAAATAAGACTGCATCAATTTTAACAACTAGGATCAAAAACCTAAAGCCGATCTGGTATGAGAAAACAAGCCTTTCGATCTGGTCCAAGGCCTTGTGTATATCTGTGTAAATAACATCCATCTGAGCACGGTCATTCAATGTTTCTGACAAGGACTTAGTAATGCATGCCAAATTAGAGTTGATCGAATCTTCATAAACCCATGCTGGTGTGGTGAGACAAGTGTGCGACCTGAACGGTATATAAAGACATATAGGATAATTTCAAAAATTTCAGCAAAATTGATATGGCTCTATAGTTACTTATGAGAGCAACATCACCCGATTTCAAAACTGGACAAATTGTAGACTTTCGAAATCTTTGGAATATGCATATTCCTCAGAATAATATTAAAAATTATAAATAATGGTTCCTCGAAAGAAGAAATACAGTCCTTTACTAAACAGCTAGGTTTATGGCCTACCCCAGATGTAAATTTATTTTTGAGCTTCCCTGATGCGGTAATTATATTGTCCTCGGATGTAACTGAAAGAGAAATGGATTGTGATGGGGTATTATCATTGTATTCAGGAGAGAAATGTAAGTGGGAGGTATTGAAGACACTAGAGAAAAAAGTCAACAATGCTATGAAAATTATTTAACTCAACATAATGTATTTCACAACAACAGGAACGGGATTTAGATTTCTTTGTTTGCACAAAAGACCAGAAGCTATTTGTGTACTCACAAATTCTATCCTCTATGTCTCGAATATAGTCGAATATAATTTTATGGACAACAACAATTATTTTGACACTTCAAAACTTCAGAGAAAAAATAATATAGACGAAAAAAACAAATAAGATCACAACTTAGTATACATTAGTAGATACAGATGTAGCTGTTTTTATTGACTTGTTCACAGTGACTAAACTCATTTATCCTATTTTCACTATTTACAAGAATATATTCAAAATGTGTGTATCATGTAATCCACTTATTGAGACTAATTGTTTACCATTAATAAAATTAATTACATTCGATAGTGAGAAAAAAATTAATCGATTAAAGGAGAGAGAATCCGTTAATTGTTCACTTCCTTATGAGCGATATCAAAGACTGTGATAATCGAACCCACTGGCGTATTTATTCCACTGGACCGTTTGGCTACTGAGCCTCCTGTATAGATTTCCCACCAAATACTTATCAGTAACAGGTTTTGAAGAATATAATTTGCATTTTACATTTCAACATAAATTTCAACTTTGAAAAACTACACTTCACGTTTCGAAAATATATTTACTTACATATATTTCAAATTACTTCTAGATATTTACCAATAACAAGTTTTTAAAATAAAAAATTTAATTCTTCTACATTTTGCATCATAAATTGCTACTTTGAAACAAATGGTTTCTATTGATTGTAATAAATAATCTTTATTTACCCCCAAAAACAAAATTATATAATACTACCCAATTACCATTTGATTTATTCAAAGGGAAATACTAGCCCCTCTTTCTCTTAGTAATTTCAATATGCCAAACCAAGAGATTCATATAATAATTATGTTTTTATTAGTACCTACTTATCCCAACAGTTTTTCCTAAGGATTTCGAGAAACAGTAACATATATGTAAGTATATATTCTCGTTTTTGTATTTCTTTTGCTCATTTCAAAGCATTCTATCTATATATAATAGATAGACAAGTCTCACTATAACATCTGGATGCTGTGATTTTCATATTCGATATATATATATATATATATATATATATATATATATATATATATATATATATATATATATATATATATAATATAATATTTTATATTAACGATATAGCTACCATCACAAACAACAGAACTGAAGTCATTCTCGCTGTAGAAAAACTACATGAAAATGCGCAGAAAACCGGAATACAAATTTCTTGTATTCAAATCACAAAAAATGGTGAAATTCTGCAAGTCGGCCATTTAAAATACCTCGGAGAAGTTATACAGTCCTCAGGCCATTTAAACCGAATCGCTAACGAACAGAGAATTGCCAAGCTCTAAAGGGCCTACAAGCTAACATGGCCGTACTACATCAAAAAGTGCATTTCGAGAGGCGCCAAATTGAGACATTATAACACAACGATTCTTCCAGAAGCAATCTAAGCAGCTGAAACGATGGTTATTGATGGTCCTTCAAGAATTAGAGAAATAGAAAAACAACAAGTGAAAACAAATAAAAGTATTTAAAAGACTTTTGAGAACATTCATCTCAACCAAATGCAATACAGTTTAAAGTCACTCAAATTCAATTGAGCTTTGTTTCTGCTAGTACTCTAATTGATGTAATATCATGTAATATTAGTTAGGTGCTGAGTTTAACGTTTTTGTTTTTCTACTATGTTATTTACATATATTGGTACTTTACTTAATTCACAATATTTTACTTTTCATTATTTTAATTTTCAATTAACTTGTTAAAACTATATTTTGTAATATGGTGTATCAATTCTGCTAAATAAATACATTATTAATATTAACAGAATTGCTACAAGAGGTCCAAAAAGATCTACAACAGATCAATCTAAAATCGATTGAAATCGATAAAAAAAAATCTCGAAGATCGTACTGAATGTCGCTATAAAATCGCACATGTGAAGTTTAAGCAAAAATCAAATCGCCAACCTGGAATAAAATGGACAGATGAACGGAAGAAAGCGCGTTCAGAGAGGATGAACCGTTTTGGATGGCGAAATAGATGATGCAAATGTCCTAAGAATTGCGAATTCAAGTTCAATCGCTCTCCTCATGGCGAACAATTGTTATTATAATAATAATAATAGAGTATATATATAAATATATATATTTCTTAATTTATATAGGTATACGTAAAAATGGTATATCACTTAATTATATAGCAATATTAATCGAGGTAGAATAAAGAAGTTTATTATTAATTATCGTTAACGTTCAGTAGTTGTTACTTATCTTACTAATAAAGGGTTGAAATAGAAAATATGAATTTTATTGTTCGTCATTATTTTCAATTATTTCTCTATTGCAACTTTTCCTAAGCCTTGATAAAGTAACAATTAGTGACGATTCTACTTTTTCTAAGCTTTGATAAATTAACAACTAGTGACGTAAAGTCAATTATATGCAATAAGAAATATATTTTATCATCCAATGAATATATTTCTGTTTACCTTTATTTCAGCAGTAATTGAGGTTATAATGATCGTTTATTTTGATTTGATATTAAACGGTAATGTCTGAATAATTTTTGTGTCCTTATTCGTAATTAATATTTCTGCGACCAATAACATTTTTCGTAGAAGCTTTTTATCATCTATTAGTCACCAATGTGACACTTTTTTGGTAGCAAAGAAAGTTTTGGATAATTAAATATCTATTAAAACGAACTAATATACTTCTAACATGAAAATGTCATGCTACATAATCCTTTCCTATTATTTGCTTTCCTATACATATATTATTATTATTATTTCGATTGTTCCTCATGAGGAGAGCGACGAATTTTGCTTCATCTTTTTTGCCTCCCAAAAACGCTTCATCCTCTCTGAATGCTCTTTCTTCCGTTCATCTGTCCACTTTACTCCAGGTTGACGATTTGATTTTTGCTCAAACTTCACATGTGCTATTTTATAGCGACATTCAGTGCGATCTTCGAGATTTTTTATATTGATCTGTTGTAGATCCTTTTGGACCTCTTTTAGCCACTCTGTTCCGCATTTACTATTCATAATTATATTGAGTAGTTTCTTCGCTATTCTGGACTGTATCATTCTGTAGACATGTGCATAGAACTTGGCTCGTCGTTTTCTGATTTCTTCCGTTATCGTATTTGTCTTTTGATACAGTTCATTTTGAGGTCTTTTCATCCAAATACTATTTCTATTGATTGGCTCGTAAATCTTTCTGACAATTTTTCGTTCTTGTTTTTCTATTTCTCTAATTCTTGAATGGCCGCCAATAACAATTGTTTCAGCTGCGTAGATTGCTTCTGGAAGAATCGTTGTGTTATAACGCCTCAATTTGGCGCCTCTCGAAATGCACTTTTTGTTATAGTGAGCCCATGTTAGTTTGTAGGCCCTTTGGAGCTTGGTTATTCTCTGTTCATAAGCGATTCGGTTTAAACCCGAGGAGTGTATAACTTTCCCGAGGTACTTAAAATAGCCTACTTGCAGAATTTCACCATGTTTTGTCATAAGAGAAGATTCATTTTTTGGTTTTCTTTCTATGTATTTGGTTTAATCATAAGAATTTTGTAACCCGGTTTTCTGCGCAATTTCATGTAGTTTTTCCACGGCGCGAATGGAATTCCTATACATATATATATATATATATATATATATATATATATATATATATATATATATATATATATATATATATATATATATATATATATATATATGTATATATATATATATATATATATATAACGTTGTGTGTGTGTCAGCAGTTACTTAATTATGGTTTTGTGCTTTGCTGCTGATTTCAACATTGCATGGCTAGACATACAATATTATAGGCAATGCCTAGGAATTGGAAATACTCATTAAGCTTTCTCTCCGTAACAAAAAGTGAATGAGAACTTAGTGACATTTTTGACGTCTCTTTAAAATTAACCAATTCACCTAATAAAGTGAATTAAATCCGTACTTCGAAATAGGTAGTTTTCTAATTTTCGAATTCTTATTTAGCAATGCCATTGTAATAGGTTTGATTGTTATCTAAAACAGAAATATCGACTTACCGACACACAAAAATAAGAAAGTAATTTTGTTAACTGCTAATAATTAGGAAAACCAGTTGAAATTGGTTTATGAAGATGAATTTTATCATAACATCGTTAAAGAATTTGAATTTCAAAGAAGAGAAATTTCGAATTGTTGACAATATGTACGTTTTATTATTAGATTTTATTACCTATTGTGACAATGAATAGTCTGAAAAATTGTGGAATAATTATTCCAGTAAAAATGACCTAATCAGTTGAATCATCTTGATAATTTTTTGACACCTTGAATATATTTTACGCATTAATGAATAATAATACATATAATTAATAATAATAAATTTATTCACATATTATGTACAGTTAGTTGAATTACAGTTACGTAACTAATACAGATTACATAACTAATACTACAATAACACAAAGATTTCAGCAAATGAATGAAACACATTCGTTATGATTCGAATGTTACCTACATATTCGTCAAAACTTAGGATACACTATAAACGAAAAAACTGATATAAGACATCTTAATTCGATATTTAAAAAGTACAAAACTCAAATATTTCTTTTAAATATCACTTATTTGAATCACCTGGCTACCATGAGTTTTCCAGAGGTTTCCTCAAAATGAAAAAGCACTTCCGAAGCGAATGCGGAGCACTAAACATTATTCGGAATAGTAAAGAGGGATATGGGCCAAGTTGATTGTTTTTCAAATTACAATTTGACGTTTGATATCTACAGTTTTTCAAAAAATTCAATCATTTAGCAGTTGAGACGAAGTTGCAATTCTCAACGAAACGTCAACTAAAATAATGATTTTTTCAATTCTAAAAACATTCAGCAGTATATATATATATATATATATATATATATATATATATATATTTATGATTTCTTCCTTTATTTCTTAGTCTTATATACATATATATTTTATTGAATGGAGTTCTTGGGTTGTTAAGTCTATTAGTAACTGTTGGTAACTCTATATTTTATTTACATATAGTTTTTAACGTTTCGACAAACCAATGTTGTCTTCTTCAGAAAAATTTTTTTTCCTTATAACAGCTTTTCTCTGCACATCATAGTGTTATATTCTTTTAAAATTTTATACAATACGATAATAAATATCACAGTCGCAAAATCGTCAGGTAGGTACGATGAATTAAAAATACTCTTAATAAGCGATTTTTAACACATGATTTATTTTTTGTCAAACTGCATCGAAGTGTCCGTGTGTGACTTGTGAGTCACACACGGTATTTTTAATTCACCGTACCTACCTGAGACGATTCAGTTTGATTTGAAACGTTCATTTTGTGACTGTGATATTTATTATCGTATTGTATGAAATTTTAAAAGAATGTAACACCATGATGTGCAGAGAAGGGCTGTTATAAGGAAAAAAAAATTTCTGAAGAAGACAACATTGGTTTGTCGAAACGTTAAAAACTATATGTAAATAAAATATAGAGTTACCAACAGTTACTAATAGACTTAACAACCCAAGAACTCCATTCAGTAATATATATATATATATATATATATATATATATATATATATATATATATATATATATATATATATATATATATATATAAGATTACTAAAGGAGATTGCCGTATAATCTTAACTGCAAAATTTTTTGGATTTTGAGCAAAATTGATAGGCCACTATTCAAGAGATACACCAATTTTTTTGCTATGACTACATTTCTGATAATGATTTTATCCTCCATCAGAAAAATCTAAATAACTCTAGAAAATCGCAGTGAACAATATTAACAACAATAGATTCAAAATATCAACACTTAAGCTAAACTATGCTGGACATAAATAATACCAAAGGTTGTTTAACACAATATTGCTTCCCCATAAGATTTTTGGTTTCTTTGTTGCATTTTCTTTGTTTCACTCCCCAATCAGTTTTGTTGAAATTTTAATTTTTTAGAGTCCTGATAATGGAAACAATCATTATCCGAAATATAGACATAGTAAAAAAATGGGTTGCGTCTCCTTAATAGAGTTTTATATATATATATATATATATATATATATATATATATATATATATATATATATATATATATATATATATATATATATAATATATATATATAATAATAACCATTCAGAAATATGTTTCTGTAACGCAAAATATAGAGAGTTACATCTTATCAAAGACAAATTGAGTATAATTTGTCGAAACGTCAAACAGGCACCACAAAGTAAAGAGAAAAGACGGACATTCTTAACAATGCATGGTAATTATATTGAATTCGCATTAAAAGAAACTGTGAAAACCCTTAAGTGGTCATTGGTTATTTAAAGTCGATTAGGTATATGAATTTAATTATTTCAAAATTTACTACTGATATATCTATTTCTGCTCCAAAATTGGACTATCTCTTTTTTCGGAGAAAAATAGAAGAGATATTTTAGATTTCTCGGCAACTTGGTCCTCGAATAATCTAAATGAAACCAACGAATTTTACTGAGTACATAAACTATAAACTGTACAAATAACTTATCTAAAATTAACAATCATATTTTTTCTCTCGTGCCCTTTGGTTTGTCGAGCAAATACGAAATTTTAGATATTATAATCTTGGGGTACGGATGTCGATATCTTCAACAAACATAAAAACAGATAAGTATTTTGTAGAAACCCCGTATCTCCAACAACTGCTAGCCGAAGGATTTTAAAGATCAGAAAAAACCACCCCAACACAAATAATTTCATAAATAGTTCGCTTCAACTTTCTACCTACATCTGAAAAAACATTACCGTCCTTTTCAACCCTTTTGCTGGGATTGATGGACAAAATAATGATTTTTTGTAATATTTTAACGTTTGTTAGAAGAAACCGGTTCCATTCCAGGCAAAGAAATGAGTTACACGCCCTGGGAATCTGAACAAAAAAGACAATATTATTTGAACAAAAACTGTAACCATATGCCAGAAAAAGCGAATATTTCTATTTCCACTGAAGTGACCCTTTCGTTTTGTATTCAAGGTAAAAGTAACCCTACACCCAGGCAGATGGTCACGCAAAAACAACTTTTGAAATGTCGGTACCGCAAATTTAGTTTATACTCTTTCTTATCTTATAGGCACATTTTTACAAGTTCCTATATTTTACTCGTTTTACAGCTTTGAGTTCGACTTTAGCGCAATACTTTATTATGAATATCTGTAAATGACTTCAGGAAGGAATATGTACTATCATAACTATTACGAAGTACAAGTAAAAGAATACAAAATGATTATTCTAAAAATTGAAATTCACAAGAGTTTTGAAATGTATAAGGAAATAACTCAGGCCTTGTGAAAAATTATCAGTAGAATAATCTTTAAGATAAATTTGAGAGTTTATAGTTCTCTATATTGAATAAAAAACACTTGGTTAAGTTACATAAAATTATATTAATTGCTTGACAATTGTTTCGGGTTGTTACACCATTATATATTATTATTATATTATAATTATATTATAAAAAATATCAAAATATCAGCGAAATTAGGTAATGAACTTCATAATTTTCAAATTATAATTTTCAACATGTTATATTAATAAAATGCAATATTAATATTATACGGTCATATTAATATTTTCATTCTTTGAAAAAGTTACAGTGATACCGAAACGGGACCGGAAGTTACAATATTGATTGTGAATATCAGACAATTTCTTTTCATTATAGAGAAAAGACACTTTGTTTTTCATCACTATATTTTTTTAAGGTATTTGTGACTGCAGTTTCGTATTATTACTACACTTTCAAGATCATGAATGACGATACTCGGAAGGAAGTTGACCATCCATAACTTTGCATTTTTCTTCTTGTTCTTCTTAATAAACTCAATGGACGATGAATTAACTCTGTGATAGTTCATATTTGAATGAGAGGTAATAATAAATACTTGTCTAAAAATCACTGATTGAACAATTCTTCATTCGACATTTTTGATAATGCCATAAAAAGCGAAACTAGTCGAATAAAGAATTGTTCAGTCAGTGATTTTTAGACAAGTACTTATTATTACCTCTCATTTGTTCTTCTTAGTCTGGCGTACGCCACGGTATTCGTTTTAATAGTTGTGAAATATTTAGGTGTGACACTTTTTTGAATATTTTGAATGGAATTATTTTTTATATGTATTAATCAATAAAAATTTCCTATTAATCAATTATTTTTTTATATTCTGTATTGACTTATTATATATATCTCGAGGTGTTTTGTTTCACATAATAAATCAATGAGAAAATATTAGGTTGTTTCAAATATTCATCCATTTTAAGTATTCATTTTGATGAAACAACCTGTTTTATCAAATTGAAACAGGTTATGGCTAATAAATATCAACATATGAGAAACATATGTGTACCAACATAACAGAAAAAAATGTACACAGTCCGCGAAAATTCAAAATTCACCTTTTCTTCTGAACAGACCTAGTATATATATATATATATATTTTATATATTTTTTTTTTATGGTGTTGTTGCCTGTTGATACTCCTTCTTAATAGCAAAAACAAGCTGAAAATAAGAAAATAGAAAAAGCTAATAGAAAAAGCTGAATTTCAGTTGACGTCTCGTTGCATCTTGGCAACGAGATTTTTATTATTTATATATTTATTATTTTTTGATTTTTCGAATTTTATAAATTCGAAACACCAAAATGAAAATGCATCCTTCTTGCAAATGATATATTTGCAATGAGATTTACTTAACCCATTTTAACCCGTAACTTAGAGCTCAGTACGTTGTCGAAAGTACCTATCGAATATATTTTCAGGAATTCCCAAAATTTAAGAATGTTTCACCAAGTGTTGTGAAGGAAGTCCATTGACATTATGTATTTACTGTATTATATATACAGTAAAACCGTAAGCTATCAACGGAAACCATCATCAGGTTCTTCTCAATATCGCTACCCGCAAAACGGGACGATAAACGCTGTATAGTAAGTGATAATATTCTAATCAGCTGAATTTCTCTCAATTTGGTGAAAGGAAGAAAACGATTACTTCCTGTTTAGCACTCCTGGTTCCTTCTTATATATTTTTTTATAATTATTTGGTTTTTATTTGCTGATATAGTTATCAATGTTTTCTACTTAATTTGGCGGTTTTGATTATTTTTTATCGTAATGAAATAAATAACAACGAAAAATGAGTCGATGGAGGAATAAGATATCGACAGGATATAACATTTGGAAATACATAGTGATAAATTATTTATATAATGAGAAGCAGATCTTTATTTTGTCATAAAGTAGGTAAATTAAGTCCACGTGCTACTCTTATTCATTCTGAAATTTGCAACTCCATAACAAATGTGAAATGTGAAAAAATAAAAAATATATCAAAAACTTCGATAAAACAATTCTATGCAGAAAAAAATATTTTTTCAATCAAATCTTGAAATTTCACACAATTCTTGATATCTCAACTGATAGTGTCAGGTATTCTAATTTTACAGACCTTCTATAACGTTCCATGCTTTATATATCTATCGACTTATGATCTTTCGAAAACACTCTTCACTGTTTTACAACATACTATATATATAATAATAAAATTTATTAAGAATCATTCCTTACATTGTAAAATTACATTCATTAAATTGATACAATAATTAGAACTAAGAAGAATGCTCACAAAAGGACCGAATTCAGTTTTGAGTCTGATCTTCCATTCAGCCATCGTACAAAAATATTGATTCAAACAAGAATATTGGTTCAGTTTATATTCACAATAATAAAATAATACAACTGTATTTGAATAGAAGAGAAAAAAAAATTACCTCAGAAATGTTGAACATTTGAGACAATTTCACATGGTGATGGACATTCGTGGTAAATAAATAAACATATGATACAGAAAATTGATTCATGCATTGTTGCCTATATTCGAATCATCGAAGTACTCTACCACACTATAGTTTGCCTTTGTTACCATCAGTACCTTAACTCCCTTATTAAACAAATTATAATTCAGTAATTTCAAATTTGACGGCGCAAATGGATGAAGATTTTAATACTATGGTAAGAGAGAGAGTGCTCAAATTTAGCTGTTTTATTCTTAGGAATAATCAGCATATGACTTCCTTGTTGAATACTCATGATTACTATTCAATATAATAAACCTATCTTCATTTTCTTTAACAATTATTAAGCATCTATAAATATATATATACAAGATAGAATGAGTATGTAATTATTAATGAAGATAGGTTTACAAAATTTTCGTTAATGAATATTGAAGATTAATCGAGGTATTCGCCTCTGTGTAATAATTACCCTATTTATTTCTGTACATCAGCCCACAGCAGAATATTATAATTTAAATGACTATATACAAGACTGACATACACATTCATAACACAGTCTCTACGTATAATGTTCTTAATTCTAGAGATTGCAAAAAATGAGTTGCTCATTTTTTTACATAAAACATCAATGTGTATTGTCCATATCAAATTTCTGTCTACATATATTCCAAGAAACTAGTTGATTGGGATGATAATATGGTGTTGTCTCCATATTTAACATTCAAGGTACTGATTACAGTACCTTTAAATTCAGACAAAATGAACAATTACACTTTTGTCAACGTTCACATCAGATTGTTCCTTCGACACCAATTTACAAACTCCCTCACAATGCATTCACATGCCTCCAGAAGTTCTTTAGGAGTCCTCCCAGAAACAACCGACATCGGCAAATAGTGTCACCAAAAATCAGGACAACTTCGCAGGCAGATCGTTTATAAACAATATGAATAGAAGAGTCCGAGTACAGAGCCTTGCCGCATTCTAAGAGCAGTATCATGTCTCTGAGAATAACTCGCTACCTATTCTCACTACCATTGTTCTTTTTCAAGGTAACTACGTAACCAATCCAGAAAAACGCATTTGACACCTAAACTGGAGCATTTATCAAGTAGCAATTCAAAGAATAGTGAATCTAATGCCGAAGATAAATCAAAAAATAACCCCGCCACAAAGAAGTGTTCATCGAAACACTCGATGACTCGTATAAATACTCGTATAGAGACTTTCATGTCACTTATTGCATATCTTTCAATTTAGAGATCTTTTACTCTTTGCAACCCGTAACACAATGTGTCTGATCTGCGTTTTAGAAATTCTTCTGAATACAAATTTGTTTTTTTTAACTGTTTTGGGAATAAAAACCAGATTCTATTGTGCTATTGGCTGCTCAACGCAGTAAGTTGAGTGCTTTAGTCATATCATTTATGGCGATTTTTCATATAATAAAGAAATCACATACACTCATCAAGAAGGACCTATAGCTTTTAAATGTCTTCTTATAACAAACGCTTAGAAGGAAAACACAATAATTAAAAATACCATAAAATAATACAATTAAATTCAATTAATTTGCCACAGGATGGAAGTTGTTGGCACACTCCATAGAAATAACTAACTTTTGTTCAAGTTTTCTTCAGGAAACACGTACATACATGTTGTACGGCCACTAGATTTGTAATTACATTTACAAAAGTAATGATCTATCAAAAACTTTTACTACACTGTTTTCATTCTATTTTCTAACTAATTCTACAATCTTGTGTCATTCAGTTTTTATTACCATTCAGTTTCCGTTTATTGAACAGCCTACAGTTATTCAAGATTTACAATGACACATTAATTATACTAACCATTTCCCCAAAGTAATCTCCAGAGATAGATATCAAAGTGTTATCAGAGAATGAATCCTCAAAAGAATGTTCCAAATCCCTATTAGTTATTCATGTTTATAACAGAAAAAAATGACGACCCAGTATACTATCCTGCTCCTTGTTTTACCCTCCTATTGAGAGATATTACCATTGGCCATTATTTTCTTAAACCTACCCTCCAAAAACCAGGGTAACCATTTCAACTCTCCTTCTCTAGTACCATTCTTTCACACTTCCGAATAAGAAACACTTTGTCAATTTTCTCAAAGGTTCGTTTCATCTCCACGAAAACATTGATAATAATTTTTTCCGTTGTCAATATCTCGTTTCTATTGAATGAACACCAGTTGACAAGCTGTTGACAAGCAAACCAACCTATTGATTCCAAGATATTCACGAATTTTTTCATGAACCACAACTCTTTACAACAATAATTTTGTAAACTATAACATGTAAATTAATTGGCTTCTAATCCTCAGGTAGATACGTTTATGTCTCAGATAGACATAACTACCCACTTTCGGAATGGAGGCAGCAAAACTGCACCTCAATTCAAATGAAAATGTACCAGTTATTAAGTAGATCAAGCTGCGACCATCCAACCACCACATTACCGAAAATTTATTAATGATGTCATCACCCCATATGAGATTTTTCAATCATTTAACAATCCTATTCAGTGCATTAGGAGCTATCTCTCTGAAAGTAGTTAGGCTACATTTAGATGCAACAAAAACCATTCCTAAAAAACCCATCAGTGGAGTTATCGTAATACTAATATCTTCTATACTTCTATAAGAGTCTGGGTCGAAATTTTGATTATGAGATCCTAATAAATGTTCTGAAGTTTTGCACATTTCCTTACCATATTATTTGCATTTTTAATAAATGACACGGGGGTTTCGCTTATCTCTTGGTATAAAATTTAAAATTAACACACTTGCCTTAAGTTTCACTGAATATATTAAAAATTGCACTTATATTTCGGGTGGTTAACCCATTATCAAGAGTATACAATATTACTGAAATAATTTTGTATATTTTTGTAGTAATATTGTATACTCTTAATAATGGGTTAACCACCCGAAACATATGTAGAGTTTTTAATTTATTCAGTGAAACTCAAGTCAAGTGTGTTAATTTTTGATTTTATAGTTTTTATTTGCATTGCTTACTTTTTCTTTCACAGTATTTTTTTAAGCCGAAACAGACTAATTACGAGTATTTAATTTCTTATATATTTTTTATGAATAAGGCAATCAGTAAAGCGAAATATTAAGTTTCTATCTTTTTCCCATAGCCAGTGTTAACGGTTTGATAACCATTCTTTACCAATAAGAACTCGTTTGACGTAATTTAACTTTTATTTTTGAGATAAGGTGTTCAGTTTAACTTAAAAATTGGGTAACGCACCCAGCAATTGTCAAACAACTAAACAAAATTTTCTGAAACTCCAAGCTTCAGTTTTTTATTCAATTTATATTTTCATGCAAATTAGTAGAAGACAACTGTCAATATTGTTTCGTTTAAATTTTTTCAACCATTATGCTATGGTTAATATAGAATGCATATATATTGTTTTAAAGATAGAGCTTTGTAAAAGATATTCTTACTGAAAACTGTCCTCTTGATTTGGAATTTTGCAAAAATATTCAGATTTTTATTATTTTTATTATTTTTAGAGCTGATTTGTTTTATGATTGTTCATTGTCTGGTAAACATATTGTAATAGATAGGTTGAAAGATTTGAATTGCTTCATTCTTCTTCTTTATTTTATCCAGAAGGCTTTGATTTCTACCTCTCATAAATATAATTTTGTTCATATCTCTATTGCAGAAGACACGATACTGGATATGAATATATTTTTGATTCTTTTTGCAGATTATAATATTGAGTTAAAAGTCAAACCAGTTTTTTGAATGAAATTAACATTTTTTGACAAAAAACTTAGTTGTGAATTTCCATGCTGTTTTATACTTGATGAAGAATGATTACAGATTGTGCACAATTATGATTTCGAATATAACAGCCAAATGACATGAAAATACTAATTTCAAAACATTCAAAAGAATCTGGAAGTTTATTCCACTTTTCAGAATTCTACCTTTTTTCACTTTCAATATAACAAAAAACCAAAAAAAGCACAAATACAAATTACCTAAAATCCTATTCATGATTCATCCGATTGTAACGCAAAGAAAAAACATATATATTAAATCCGAACATAATACACCTGACAGTTTATTCTGTGAAAAAACCGATCTATCTCCACGTTATTGGCAGGTAGCTAATAAAAAACACACCTCATGATTTCCATGGTCTTTTTTTCGCCTACCTAAAATAACACTGAATACAGAAGATGGGTCGTAGGGTGAGAAATTATAGCAAATAATGACTGTAAAAGATCACCCCAATGAGTATGCTACTAAACGATTTACAGGCCGCAAAAAAACGACCCCCATATTGAGAAGCAGGTCAAAAATACCCTCGTTTTATTATTCGCAGATGTTTTTTTACCTATTTATGTACACTTGTTGCGGAAGTTATGCACTGAAGGAATACAGATGTTTTATATTTTTAGTAATAATGACGTTGTAAAAATGTTAAAGGAGCTACATAAGTAACTAGGTTCTCTTCAAAAAATTATCAAATTGTGCTACTGAAAACAGGATATTTTATTTTGATTGCTATTTTATTTATTTTCATAACTTTCAAAATATATTCAACATATATTCAAAACTTTCTCATAAAGGAATGCAAAATAATTCTTCAGATTGATACAAAAAAAAATAATCATTGCAAATCACAAATATCTTAATAATTGACTATCAACAAAAAAAACATTTGTGCATTCAATTTAATTACGTTATATACTCACTTCAAATTTGAACACAAATGTTGCAAAAATAGTGAAATAATAATCTCGCAATAGCACACAATGCATATTATACACCGAGTAGTAGGAAATTATAAAAAATTAAAAGAAACAGAACAATTACAATCACAGGATATTTTATTTTGATTGATATTTTATTTATTTTCATAAGATTTATTTATTCAAAACTTTCTCATAAAGTGAATGCAAAATAATTCTTCAGATTGATACAAAAAAAAATAATCATTGCAAATCACAAATATCTTAATAATTGACAATCAACAAAAAAAACATTTGATGCATTCAATTTAATTACGTTATATACTCACTTCAAATTTGAACACAAATGTTGCAAAAATAGTGAAATAATAATCTCGCAATAGCACACAATGCATATTATACACCGAGTAGTAGGAAATTATAAAAAATTAAAAGAAACAAAACAATAACTTCCAAAAGACTGATAGGGTTTATAATATTCCAATGGAGTAGAATGTATAAAGATCAAACATCATGAATTTTTCCATTAAATACAAAATTTTCAAAATACATAAACACCAAAACGACAGGAATGCATGAATTAAGCTGAAATTTTAGCAACTGAAAAGGATTAAAAACAGAAAAACTTCAGAAATGCTCAGTTATGAGTACGAATTTCAAGTGAAATAACTGAAAAATCAATGACGGAAAAGGTATAAAACAAAATAAGTTTAATGTATAATAACGATACGATAAATTTATCATTATTATTGTTAATTGAGTACGCTGAAACACAAAAACATTATAATGAATAAGATGAAATATAAAAGGTGAACTCAAAAATTTGGAGAAACTGTTGGAAGCACATTTAAAATGCAAATAAGAATTTCGGTATATCAAGGTGAATATGTCAATACAATTTCACAAAATAAAATTAAATAAGAGTCATGAGTTAACGATTTGAAAGTTCCCAAATTTCGAAAAAATTTTACTCAAAATGAAAATGAAAGTGGAGAAGTTGATCACATTAAAAACACATTAGTATATAATCTATATTGAGTTATATATTTTGAATTTTCTTCAGTTTTTAAGGTTTAATCGATAATGATGAAATTGATCTCTACAGATCTCATTCAGATAGAGAAGACAAAATTTTAAATTTTTCACTATCGCGAAACATCAGTTATGGTGATCTATTAAGCAATATTCAGTTTGGTTGCAACACAATGTAAACTACCTGCTGAAAATTGCATAATTCTGTTAAATAATTATAGTTTACTCAAAATAATATGGTATCAATTTGCTCAATTACTTTTAACCGTAAATGTTAATTTATCGATGCTTGAAAGTTATTTTGATTATATTAATGTATAATATCTTGATAATCTTAATGCTTAATTGATGAACTAATTAAACACAACCAAAATGAATGTTTCCATTTTTCGGTAGTTTAAAAGTTTCCATTCAACTTAGAGTTCAAAACAACTCACTACAACTAATAGAACACTTTCATGGAACTCTTGATAATGGGTTAGTAGCCCGAAATATAGGTGAGGTGTTTATTATATTTATCCAAGTCATTTTTGTTTATTGCTTCTGTTTTATTTCTTTGGAGCCTCAGAAATGTTTCAAAATGATACTTCTACATTCAAATATCTAATATATATTTTGCAGATTTTAAGATTGAAACCTCTGAATTTTCTTCTAGAAAACAAGAATTCGATGTTATAATTGTAAAATAAAGAACTATCTTGTAATTAAAGAAGGCTTGAGGAGACAATTGAACCCAATACCGAAAGTCCAGAAGACAATTTTTCAGAAATCGCATACCATTACCAAAGAGAAGGTGGCATAAAATATAGAGACAGCATGGACATCTATCGAAAAACTCCCAAAGTCGTAGTTATTCAGCCTTTCCAGACATTTCTTGAAAAATACATTGAATGTAAAGAATCCCATAGAATACTTGTAGGTTGACCATTCTTCGGATGACAACCAATCTAGATCAATGGAATTATTTCATTTCATTCAATACTCAAGTATTGTTGTATTCCTTTTTTTTTAATAAATTTTTGTGACTTCTTCAGGAGAAACTACTACAATAAATCATGTTGTTAGTAAAATATAAGAGTTTTCCAAATGTTAAGGTAATTACTCACCAAGATGAAGTCAGTCACTAATATTTAAAAAGAAAAAACAAAAACATCAATAGTATATAACAGTAAAATATAACAATAATAAACTGCAGCCACATGTCGGCACGATGAGCAGTGATGATATGAATCGCCGTGTGTAAATGCTATTTAGGTATCATAACAAAAAAAACCTAGCATTTTAGCTGCACCTCCCATTCTGCAGTACTTGAAGAATGTTACCGTAAATTTTACCCAGCTGTCTGATTTGAAATTTGTTCTTATTTATTGTTCTTATTAATGAGGAACATTTCAAGGAACAGCCTACTCTTGTACTGCATTTCTTGCTTCAATACTTTAACCTCCGAGTAGTCCAATTTGTGGCTAGTCTTCAAATGGTGTTCCACTGCCGCACAGAAGTTCTTACCCACACGGCAATCACTTCTCTGCTGCACAATCCTCTGCTACAACCATTGTGAGGTAAGTCCAATGTAACCTAAGCTCAGGGCCGTCTTTAAACTATTTGAGGCCCTGGGCACATTGGAATCATGCTGCCCCTATGACCTTGAGAAAACACTATTTAGTTATAATAGATGAAAAAAGTAGACAAACAAGGTTCTAAATTTATTTTTATTTAGTTACTCACTATAAAAGAATAGGAAATACAAAAAATAATCTACTAAAGTAACTCGCTCAGCATAAAATCCTTAGATTAACTCTATGTTGATTGCAAAGGTACCCTTCTAGATTTAAGATGAGCAAAATCGTTAATTACTTCTTCAAAATCTATGGTATTGAGAATATCACATTCTATGGACATCATCGACAAACTAGTTAATCTCTCTTGAAGCATTGTACTTCTTAACTCATTTTTTATTCGTTTCAATTTGGAGAAGGACCGTTCTCCGCTGCAGTTAGTTACCATCATGCTTAAAAATATTCTCAATGCAATTTCAACGTTAGGAAATGTGTCTTCAATTTTGTTTTGCTTTAATAGATTATATACTTTCTGTACACTGTTTGGTGCTTCATTATCACTCTGAACATTTTTTAAGTATTCTTTCAAATGTTGACATTCTATTTCTAACTCTTATGTTCACTGACCCATCTGTCAAAAAGTTCAAGCTGTGTTGTAGGTACAAGGTATAGCTATGCGCATGCGGCAAACTAAATCTAATAAGCGTAGGTATTGTAGTAAGTCATTATCATCAGATTTTTCAAAATTAATGTTTTTCGGTAATACCTAAATATCGGTTATCATTTGGTAATCTGGCAGGAACTAGGGGGCCCCATTCGATCGCGGGGCCCTGGGCACGTACCCATAGTGCCCAGTGGGAAAGAGGGGCCTGCCTAAGCCTCCGCAACCACTAAAAGGAAGCTCAAAGACCACATTACTCATATATTCAACAGGAGTCTTGTGCTTGATTTTAGAGAACAAATTGGAATTTTTTACTTTGCTATATTTTGCAATTTTTATTAGCTTAAAATCCTTAAAACATGAAATTATCTCTCTCGACAATTTTTCAACGTATAGGATTTTTTATATTTGAATTTTGTGCTAGATTCTTCAGTTGGTTCGTCAAAGATGTTAGAATTGTATATCAGCTTTCTGAGAATATGTTTAGGGCACCCATTATTGTGAAAGATTTCGAATAATTTATCTAAATTTTGTTTTGAAAAAGACTCATGAGAAATGTGTGTTATTCTGTTTTTCATGTTGATCACCGTATTTCATTTATGGTATTTTCCGATGGTAAGAATGATAGTTAATAAATCTTCCAAAAGCCATATCCTTCTGATACCAGTCCAATGTCACTACATTTTGCTCAATTCTTATAAGTTTAGCGTCTCGTCTAAAAATGGAACACTATAGTCTTTTTCCATTTCAGCGGTAAACTGCAGCCTGGCATCGAATGAATTGAAGCTATCTAATGTAACTTGAACACCATCCGAAGCATTTCATTATATATATATATATATATATATATATATATATATATATATATATATATATATATATATTTTGAAACTTTTTAGCAATAACAGGCTTTTTTTTGATATGAAAAAGTTTATTTTTGTTAACGTTTCGTTGTTATATTAAAACTTTGTCATAACTAATGAATAATTGAATTTATGAGTTAGTATAGATATCGAATGTCAAACTTATTTTTTAGAAAAATCAAATTAGTTTTTTTGTATCTTCACTCATTGATTTTCATTATCAGAGGAATATTTCTGGCTTAGCATTCGCTTCGGAAGTTTTAGTCTTCTTCACCATGAGGAAACCTCTGAAAAACTCATGGTAAGCCAGGTGATTCTAATAAGTGTGATTTATATTTACATATATATAATTACATATAGTTTTTTATACTTATCCAGAATATATATATTGTGGGTTTATGTGTGTGAAACTGAAGGTAGATCTGGAAAAAATGAGTTTTGAGATGTGATGTTTGGTGATTGTTGTGTGTTTATTTTACGAGTGTTATTTGTGAGGTTTATTAAGTTGTAAATAGAATTGAGATGTTTAATGTCTGTTCTTTCATTTACTGTGTTTTCTAAATTTTTACGAATGTGTAAAATTTCTAAAATTTCTCTACTTTTTTGTCCCTTTCAGTTGCCAAAATTTTCGTATTTTTGTAATCAAAATCATGTTTTTCTGTTATTTTTTGTTTATGTAGGTAAGGCTGTTATTTGAGTTTTTGCGTATTTATGCGCTTTGATGCTTTCTTCTAGATTTTGTGCTGTTTGTCCGATATATAATAATGTCTGTATAAATCACTTAAATATATATATATATATATATATATATATATATATATATATATATATATATATATATATATATATATATATATATATTTATTTATGTTAATAAGTATAACTCCGACAATATTTTATCCGCTTTTTATGTGATCCATGTCTGAAATGAAACTGTTATAGTAGAAGCAATACGATACCGCATTTTGATGGTTTCATTCATTACGAGCACTCGAAAATATTCCAAGTTATTATATTAACTCAGGTTTATTTTGAGAATTTGTGAATCAGCGCATTAGTGAGCTATGCTGGGAATTTCATTCATTGTTTACGTATTGCTCAGGTATTCCATTCAAGTGTCCGAAACATATTTTGTTAAACATAACAATTGTTTCATCAGTTGCTTGGATTTATCAGATCTAATTATTCGTTGAGTTAATACAATTATAATTTTGAAGAGAATACAGAAAGAAAAAGATGAAATGAAAAGTAAAAAAAGAACAATTAAATAAAGAGAAAGATATATAGGAATTAAAATTTCATTACGATCCGTAATCCGATCATGTGAATCTCCAGCTTTTCGATAAATTGTTTCCTTCATAAAAAATTCTACAAGCAACAACAAACTATATTTCAACTTTTTGATATGGAGTTTTATGATATTTTTTTATTTGAATCAACTTGTTTTCTCTTCTAGGGCATTGACACATGTTACAATTTTTAAAAATTCAAGTAATAATAGTATTATTACTTGATTTACTGCCTACTTAAAGTATAATATGATACGAGTAGGTAGCTGAAGTAAAATTGACAATATATTTGTATTGGAATTAGATGAAACTATACTATCTCTAGATATGTAGACTACACTAGGTTGTAAAATCCACGTTGCCTTAATTGCTACTTCAAGTTGAGTAATGGTGCTGAGAAAACACAAGTGCGAAATATCTTTGATATTTCGCAGTTGTGTTTTTCGCCTGATGTCATCAAATATCCGTTGTTCAGTTTCGTATGTCCTATCCTACCTTTCTAAGTGATGTTTTGTCTTATCTGCTTAGAGTTAATGTTGTTGGTTTGTGAATTTCTGGCCGAATGTTGTGCAGCATGCTGGTAATGTTGTTGCCATTCTTTAATGATTCTATTCTTTGTTGGATGAACTTAGATCTCTATGATCCACAATGTTTTTAACACCAATATCAGAAGAACTTATATGCTTCAAATATCTTCATTTTTTTTTCTGAAATACCAACCTGAGATTGAATCCAGATCATACTAGCAGATATGTTCCTGTTGTTTTTGAGAGCATGACATCTGTCTTGTATTTTTTGCATGAAGGAAAAAGAGTTTGTGAGTAATGCTTCCATGTGTCCTGTTAAGATCAGACTGTATTGCTGTCTTTGCTGTATTGATGTGATGGTTGACGGGATGGTTTGGGATAGCACCCAATTTGGAGGCATATAAAAGAAGAATTTTTTTTCGATGGAGATCAACATGTAGGCTCGCTGATGTGCCGGAACTTAGTGCACCAAGAAAAAATTGCAGATCTGTGTTCGGTATAATATTTAGTTGATTCATATTGGTTTCATTTGCAGTAGATTAGGTTATGCATACGTAGACACGATGTTACTGTCTAATCTAATTTCATTCCTAAAGAGTTTACAGAGGGTGATTTTTTAAGAGTTGAGTTTTTCAGGTTGGCGGCACTGGTTGGTTATGGCATTCAAACGTTACCTGTCAAAGTGAAAGGTTTTCAGTATACTCTGCCATTTCATCATGGAAAAACTTACAAACGAGCAACGATTGGTAATTGTTGAAATTTACTATCAAAATTCGTGCTCTATTTCTGTGTATCGTTTGTTACGACCATATTATGGTCGTCATAATCGAACTGGTGAATCAACAATTCGTGCTGTTATCACCAAATTTCGCACCAAGTTTAGTTTGTCAGACATAACCATTGTCTCGCATGCGTATATTTCGTACTGACGAGAATATTCCAGCCGTAGCGTACAGTGTTAATGAGGATCGTGAAATGTCAATTCGTCGCCGTTCTCAGCAATTGAGCATGTGTCAAATTGGACCTTCCGAATGGACCACTTGATAAGGAGACGTGGACAACATTTACATGAAGTTATCTTTAAAATGTAAATGGCAAAGGCCAAGTTATCAATTTCAATAAAAAATTGAAATATATGATGCACATTGAGTGCTTTATTCGATTTGAAAAAAACTACGCTTAAAAAATCACCCTGAAAAATCGACTTATTGTAGTGATATTCCGTTTAGTGTTAAAAGAGGTTGACCATTGCTGGTCTTTTCGTGAAGCTTATCGTCTTGGATTTTGATGAAGAGAATTTGTATCCTGTATTTTAAGCCGATATGCTCATATTATTCAGGTTATTTTGAAGTACAATGGTGCAAGTACTCAAAGTGTATTTTCCCGAATACAATACAAGCAATAACAAACTATAAATCAACTTTTGTCATGTAATGTTTTTCATTGAAAATATATGTTTGCTATTGTTATATTCGTTAGTAATGATAGTTTCTTCAAAATATACTCGTAAAATATAATCAAGGGATAAATTTCATATATGTTTTGGTTATGACAATAGTTTATTGGGAACCTATATAGTTTCTTCAAAAAAGAGTTTGGAGTTTTTTTCAAAAAGACAGCTTTTTTGAAAAAGAAGCATTCTTTGGTCTTAAAATTGCACATTTGTCTGTTCTGTGGTATCTTTATTGTAATATAATATTCAGGATATATTTTGGGACAACAGCGATTTGAGTGAGTTCAACAGATTTGAGTAATGATGTTCAACGACATAATTATGACGTTATGTTATTCAAACTTTATAAAATTAACGAAAATGTTCAATGAGTTGATAATGTAAAGTATAATAGAGTATAATAACGAGGTAATATATAAGATAGAGAGCAACCAATGCAATTGAATATTAAAAATAATGTTTAATAGTGTTGGCGTTTACTTGACGTAAATCCATTATAATTGAATATAAACTTAAATTCAAACACTTGAACTTATGATTTACACTTTATTGACTACATAGCATGACGCGTTTCGTCCTTACAAACGACTTCTTCAGATGCTAACAGAATAATTCTGTAAGCATCTGAAAGAATTCATATGAAAGAATTCATTATTCTGTAAGCATCTGAAGAAGTCGTTTGTAACGACGAAACGCGTCATGCTTTGTAGTCAATAAAGTGTAAATCATAAGTGTTTGTTATCATAAGTGTGTTCAAGTGTTTGAATTTAAGTTTATATTCAATTAAAAATAATGGTTCAAAAAATCTTGGTCCTTATGTTTTCAATTAAGAGTAAGATGTAATTATGAGTATCCGAAAGTTAACTGTAGATAAAAAAAAATTGTAATGCGTATATATGGATAAAAATTATTATTTTCTCATTTTCAAGCCTTACAGCTTTCTTCCTCCCTCAAAGGTATAGTTTTACTCCTCCCAGATATTATGTATCAAAGGGATTAAACACTGTGATACTCTTTGTAAATTTTCAAACCCGTGGCGGCGTACATAGCGGTGATCTTTATCGTCTGTTTTTGTGAGGACGCAGAAACTTCTTGACAGTCCCTTCTGTCGCAAGTAGCACCGATTTCATTAATTCCTTATAGAAATAATCACCGAATTCTTGTTCCCTGATGTTTGACGCAGATTTTTTGGGACTGTACAAGTGAATCTCTAAATTGACAGCCTTGACGACGTTCATGTGCCATTTTCTCCGCACTCACACTTGAAGCTCCCTATATTCTGAGATTTTATCGCCATTCTCAACTCTTTGAATTTGGAATAGTCACCGCGATAAATTTTCTGCTTCGTGAAATATCCAATTTGAGATTCCAGAGTCGAAAAAGCTCATGAATTTTTCAAACTAGTATAAAATTTCACAAAAGTATCCACTAATTTTCAAGTTTTATTGCAATTATATCAGACTTAATATATAATTTGTTACCATTGTTTGTCTTTGATTTAAGTATTTAATCATCAATCATATTGAAATAACTCGTATGAATCAAATCTATTCGGTTTATCATCTTTAATTGTCCTCTTGTGTACTTCTATATTCATTTTTTTATTAACAGCATTGCAAGTACTTGAAGTTTTATCTAGTATTATAACAATTTCCCATTCTAAACCAAAGTTATTTGAATAGTACAAAGACTTTCGAGGCAAACAGTATCACGTTGCATATTTAGATAACAACATCGTTATTGAATTACTTTCTAAGTTAAAAATTTCCAATGAGAACATTAGGGACCTAATAATTATCTTTCATTATATCTTCGTTTCCGGAAATATTTATTCAAGTATTAGATAAACTTCAAATATTGGCAATTTTTTAATATCATCTACAATATTTTTCATATGGAGGAACTTCATCTTCAAAGCGTTTTACAAGGATATTTTTGCTACAGATAAAAATATGTTGGATTTATAATTTTGATTCAGTGTATAATTTATATAATTCTTTCTCTTGTGGTCTAATCCTTATATATATATATATATATATATATATATATATATATATATATATATATATATATATATATATATATATATATATATATATATATATATATATATATATATATATATATATATATATATATATATATATATATATATATATATATATATATATATATATATATATATATATATATATATATATATATATATTATATATATATATATATATATATTATTTCGAATGTTTTTAGCAATAACAGGCTTCTTTTAATAAGAAAAACATTATTTTTGTTGACGTTTCGTTGTATATCATAACTTTGTCAAAACTAATGAATAATTGAATTTATGAATTACTATAGGTATCAAAAATGTCAAACTTATTTTTTAGAAAAATTAAATTAGTTTTTACGTATATTCACTTATTGATTTTCATTATCAGAGGAATATTTCTGGCTAAGCATTCGCTTCGATGAAAATAAATTGAAAAAAATTAATTAAAACTAATTTGATTTTTTCTAAGAAATAAGTTTGACATTTTGATATCTATAGTAATTCATAAATTCAATTATTCATTAGTTTTGACAAAGTTGTGATATACAACGAAACGTCAACAAAAATAAAGTTTTTCATATTAAAAGAAGCCTGTTATTCTTATATATGCTTATATATATAAATATATATATATATATATATATATATATATATATATATATATATATATATATATATATAAGAAAATGAACACTAGAACATTCATTCGAAAAATTCAAATTAACCAAAATGTTAAGAAAGAAACATATTAAATATATAAAATTTTATATTTTATATTATTAAATATATCACATATAATATTATTAACGTTCACATATCTAGCTCTACTATAACATTCTTTTGTTTAATTTGAAAATTTCGAATAAATGTTCTAGTGTTCATTTTCTTGAATATTTCATTCAGTACCATAAGCACAAAAACCTTTTTTCCTTATATATATATATATATATATATATATATATATATATATATATATATATATATATATATATATATATATATATATATATATATATATATATATATATATATATATATATATATATATATTGCCTAAAATTAGTCGCCTAAAACTCCAGTTTTAGTAAGAATACTTCTTCTCTTCTGCCTTAACATCATTTTAAACAATCAGTTCTTCAGTGCATTTTGGATATTCTCTAAGGATAAAAAATTTTTCAGAAAAAGCTCCACGGTAACACTGTCAATATTGGTATCAAATATATCTTTTCTATAACGTTCAGGAACTTTTTTCAAACGTTTTTCTTTTTTTGCGTCTTTTCCCATTGTATTGTCAATTATTTTCATGTGTGCTTCAAGTATTCTTCACGTGTCGTTCTTCATTCAGTGATGATTTTCCTTAAAGAAGATGATTGTAATTTCACCTGACTACTAGCACACTTTTTGACGAAATATTATTGAAACATGTAATTCCAATAATCGAGTAAATTCTTCTGTTTACTCGACATATATTTCGGGTATATTCACTTACACCTTGTCACGAGTTAATACATCTAATTCAAAACAATAACATTATATCTATACATTTTTGATTTAATTATACGAAAATTCCAAAAATCTGCAAAATTTGTATTGAATTTGATAGCTCTTGATTTCAATAGCCTCATGAAGCTTCATTCTTTCATTTTTTCTGTCTTTGTATTTATAAGAAATTTAATATTTTAATATTTATTCGGGTATATGAAACGGTTATTTTTGATAGAGTAGGCAGAGGGATTCTCCTGTGGTATGGATTTTTTTGGGATCTTTTATTCTTGTGCCAATGTTTCTTCTAATTTGTCTTATGGAAAATCTGTACAAATGTTATAACTGCAGTAAATATTCCTTCTTTTAGTGCATTTATACTGCATTGCTAATTCAAGTTTTCATTTCATCGTACATAATTGCCATGAAAACTAATCCTGTAATTATTGCAATGTTTGGAAATTCTCCTCATAAGAAAATGTGGGATCGTATAGCTATTCCAATTATTTATTTCACTTTAGTTGTTACTCTATTCTACAATATAATTGAATGTTTCTGAGAATAAAGGCAATATCTGCTTTATGTTATTTAAAATAGATTTCTTAATTTATCTATGACACTTTCTTGGAAAATCAGACGGTGTTATATTAGAAATAGATTAGTTTATAAAAGGAAACATCTATTTCTTAATTCAAGAAACATAAGCGAACATCTTTTCCAATTTGTTCTTTAGTGTCGTAAAGTTAAGTAGTTATCTGTGTTTTCATCGGTAATAATAGGGATGACCATTAAAATCAACCCAAACACAGGCCGGAAACTGTCACAGATGCCCGTACGGCCAACAGGAACCAGAAGCTTGTTAATAAACTAGCCACAAAGGTGTCGGAAGGGCCAAATTATTCAGATTCCTAACCCGCAAACTATGCGAAGATTGTGGAAATGTCTTAATGATTCTTCTGGCCACCGGTAGTGAAAAAACCAGGGTAAATAGTCGTCTGTCATTTTTCGTGTGAAAAATTGACCAACAAAATTTTGATGGATTACGGCAGATACGTGGAAAAAGTGAGGGTTCTGATCTCTACTCCTAAATTTGAAAACCAAACGGAAACAAATATTCAAATATTAATACAGAAAATTTGTTGAATTTGATATAGTGCAAGGTAATTAAATGAAAATTTGTTATTAGTGGATAATAACTGTGAATGATTATGAAATATATATATATATATATATATATATATATATATATATATATATATATATATATATATATATATATTTCAGAAAGAAATTATGGGGTTTTCTGGTCAGATGTTAAATATTTATTTAACATCTTCATCACATAACGTTTCGGTCCATTTCTTGGGCCGTTTTCAAATGGAGTTTCATCAATATATTGTCATCAATACACAAACAAAAACAATACTTATTATTATACTATGAAACAATATTCAAATGAAGAAAGGTTTTCAAAAATTATTATATTTCTAATAAAGAATTATCTTAATTTACACTCGATGCGCTGTCGTTCACGTTCGGACAAGACAGTCTTTGTATTAGACTACGTTTTTGGGTCTCACGTAAAAAATAAGTTACACTTTCTTCAATATGTCACCTACCTAACAATTATACTTTTTCAGATATTTCGATTTTCCGGAAATTGGTGAGTCCACAAAAAAGATAACATCTCCGAAACAATAGACTTTAGCGTAGTGAAATTTTTTGTGTGAATAAAAGAACGATTACGGAAAGTTTTAATGAATTCACATTCAATTAAAAAATTCAAAATTGAATGTGAATTCATTAAAAAAATTGCCGCTCTCCGTAGCTTAGTCGGTAGAACTCCCGACTATGGTGCGGAAGAACTCGGGTTCGCACCCCGCTGAAGGCATGGGTGTTTGTGTTTGTCTATGATTTAAATAGTTTGAACAATGAAATATGCTGGGTAATGTACTTTGATTACAAGCCCAATGGCCGTTCGGAACCGGCGTTAAACTGTAGGTCCACTGAATTAAAAAAAAAAAAAAAGTTCAACAGGGTGTCCAATATTTGATGTTTCTCTGCTAACATATTCAAACTACAATATCATGCTTATTTTAAATGGAACACACTTTATTTTTCAATCCCATGATGTACCAAATTACATTCTCTTTGAAGTTATAGTGAAATTATATGTCTATTGCTTTTAGTTTTAGAATTATTTTCAATTTTTGGAAATTATTATTTGTTTTCTGAACTGAGAATTTTGTATGCATGTATCAAATTATTTTTAGAATATACCTTTGATAAACCCCACATGACTGCGTAGTCATATTATTTTAAAAATTAACCGTTTCGTAATAACAGACCATGGCGTCTACCTTGACTCATACTGTATATACATAAGAATGTATTATTATTTTTATGGTGAAAATTGAGAATTGACATTTCATTTCAAAAGTTTTCGAACTCTAATGGAATATAGAACTTTTGAAATGCAATTTCAATTCTCAATTTTCATATATTGCCGTATGATATTAATGAGTAAAAGATGAGTTCTCGGCAAAAGTAGGGCCACTATAATTGATACACAACCAATATATTAACCTTGTCTATATTTCGAACATATTTACATTCTTCATCAGGACTCTGAAAAATAAATAAGTGTAAAACAAAGTATTTTAACCAAAAAATTACATCTTACGGTTAACTAGGCTAAAGATGTAGCCAGACTGTATGCAGCAGTGAAAATAAATGGTAAAACATATTTTGGAACTTACAGAATTAGATAATCTCATTAAAAACGCAATATAAAGATATATAAAATTAGGTGTCACAACCATCATATGTCAAAGATACCGAACTGTCAGAAAACACAGATAAACGTCACTAAGGATCACAGAGTGTCAAGTGCAAAACTCTCTGTCAATTGTCATCACAAGTGAAAAAACACAAAACGTCAAACAGAGGTCAGGAATTGTAGCAGGGCTTATCGAATTTTCTTCGAGATTAGATAACTATAGATGCAACTGAGCCTAGCAATGTCTGTTTTTTTATTAATGCTATTGCCATCAACATTAATATAGCACATTTCCAAAAATATTCTTCTCTGGTAGCTACTAGCTATATCCAGTATTTTAAAATTATTGAAGTCAAAGTGATGTCCCATCTTTGACACATGGAGGGCCAAAACACATCTGTCTGGGTGGAGTCTTACATCACTCTTATGGAGAGTAATTTTTCGCTTGATGCTCTGCGAAGTTTGACCTATGTACACTCCTCCACAATCTAATCATGGTATACCATATACACAGTCTGAAACGTGAGATGAAGGGACCTTGTCTTTCAGTTTTGTGAAAGCACTTTTACCAGAAATGATATTATATTTGGCCAATTTTAAATGTTTTATTTCAGATAGGATGTGAGATTGTTAGATATAACTTCTATTTTGGAAGCTTTGTACGTTTTAGAGGTAATAAAGGAACACTTAACTTATACAACATTTATTCTAAACTTAACTTATTCAAGATGGAGAGCGTTACTGCAACTGTGTATAGTTAGAGACATAGAGGAGCTTACATAATCCGTGTTACCAATACAAAATATCTGCAGGGTTGAAGCAATGTTGTAAACATTCCAACACCCCCACTGTTGAGACATTGCTTAAACATATACTAAACCTAATTTGCTGCAAAAATAAGAATTTTTGACATTGGTTAAACCTTTAGTTAGAATATCAGCAACCATCTCATTGGTGCTTATATATTGGACATCAATCAGTTTTTGATCTACACAATCTCTAATAAAATGATGTCTCACATCAATGTGCTTAGTTCTGCAGTGATTGGATTGGTTGGCAGACAATTTCTGGGCAGCTTGATTGTCATTGAAAACAACAATCTTGTCTTTGAAATGAAAAAGTTCAAAAAGCAGATTTTTCAAATATATTGCCTCCTTAGCTGCTTCACTTAAGGCCATGTACTCTGCCTCAGTACTCGATAAAGCAACTGTCTTTTGTTTTGTGCTTTGCCATGAAATGGCACCTCCAGATAATCTGAATACAAAACCGGTATAAGACCGTCTGTCATTTTTATCATTTGCCCAATCCGCATCAGCAAAACCCTGCAAATCGATATCATTCTTAAAATATTTCAATTTCAATTTCTTTGTTTGTTTCAAATATCTCAATATTCTCTTAGCACTTTGCCAATGTACATTAGTATACTTGTTATTGTATTGACTCAAGAAACTAACTGAGAAAGCAATATCTGGACGTGTTAAAATAGCCAAGTACATGAGACCTCCGATCAAGTTCTGATATGGAATATTGGGATCACAAATATTCTCATCAACCTTATTGAAATCTAAACTTGTATCTAAGGGCGTTTTCATCCCTTTACATTCTGTCATTTTAAATTTTGACAGTAGACTATCAATGTAACTTTCTTGATCTAAATATAAACATTTGTTGTCTTGGTCTCTGGTTATTTTTACACCTAAAATTTGTTTAGCATGTCCTAAATCTTTCACCTTAAATTTTGACTTTAAGCAACTTTTCAAATTAACAGACTCATTGATATCATTTGAAAAAACAAAAAAATCGTCTACATATAGAGCTATTATGGTAATGGACTCCTTTTTTCTTTTATAGTACAAACATGGCTCATGTTGAGACTTTAAATAATCTAATGACAATAAAATTTCATCTACTCTCATGTACCAAGCTCTAGAAGCTTGCTTCAAGCCATAAATAGCTTTTTCAATTTGAATACATGGTTTTCAAAACCCTTTTTGACAAAACCTTCTGGCTGTCTCATATATACAGTTTCTTCAAGAAAACCATTGAGAAAAGCAGTAGTTACATCTAAGTGAGTAATATCTAAATCTAATTTAACTGATAAACTCAGAAGGAGTTTCAACGTAGAGTGTCTCACTACAGGAGCAAAAGTTTCTTTATAGTCAACGTTTTCTTTCTGTGTGTAACCTTTCGCCACTAACCTCGCACGATACACTACACTATTGTCATTTCCACTCTTTAATTTATATACCCACTTGCACTCAACAACAGTTCCTTCTTTCGGTGGTTTCACTAACTCCCACGTATCATTTTCTTCAAAGGAATGCATCTCGTTAAGCATGGCCACTTTCCACTTTTCTGCATCGGGACTTGATAATGCTTCTGGTACAGTTAAAGGAACATCTTCCAAGATTGTCTCTACATAACCTGGTGAACAAAGATATGTGACATGATCAGGATATATTTTGGTTTTAGGCTGTCTAGTTGATCGTCTAACTTGTTCGACATCAAGTGTGACATCTTCAGGGATATAATCAGCATCTGACTGGTCATTTATCTCTGCATCGATTTGATTACTTTCATCAGAGCTTGAATCCCCCACTGAATCTTCATGTTCGAAGAGTTCATTACTGTGTTCTTGGATGATCACTTTAACCTCAGGGTGCCTCTCATCAATAGTCACATCTCTGCTGGTTACTATCTTTCTTGTAGTTGGATCATATAGACGAAAGCCTTTTATGTTTTCAGAATAGCCAACAAATATCATGCTCGTAGCTTTCTTGTCCCACTTTCGACGTTTCTCCTTAGGTATATGGACCATAGCTTTGCTACCAAAAATTCTCAATTTTTCAACATTTGGTTTCCTACTATGCCAAACCTCATAAGGTGTTTTGTTATCCAAACATGATGTTACTGACCTGTTTATCAGAAATACTGCTGTGTTAACAGCTTCTGCCCAAAAAGATTTGTCGAGGCCTGCATCAAACAACAAACATCTACTTTTTTCAATTATAGAACGATTCATTCTTTCACTTAATCCATTTTGTTGTGGCGTGAAGGGATTTGTCTGCTGATGAATAATTCCACAGTATCTCAGGAAATTTTCAAATTCAATACTACAAAATTCACCTCCACCATCAGTTCTCAAAATTTTTAGTTTTTCATTCTTCTGATTTTCCACTAACATTTTGAATTCTTTAAATCGTTGGAAAGCTTCATCTTTGCTTTTTAGGAAGTACACAAAAACCATACGACTGTAATCATCTTCTAAAAGTAGAAAGTACTTACTTTTTCCTAGTGATAACATTTCCATTGGTCCACATAAGTCTGCATGTATTATTTCTAAGAAAGCAGTTGCTCTATGGCCTTTGTTAGAGAATGGTAATTTGGTTTGTTTACCTTCACAGCAAACTTCACAAAATTTCTTCGATACCTTTCCATTAATTTGTAAACCATCTACAGTATCTTTATCATTCATTATTTGTAAGTTTTTGTAATTCATATGTCCAAACCTGCGATGCCAAGTCTCATCATTAACTGCTAGATTTACAGAAGCACTGGGACAACTTTGCAGTGTATCTTTCTCATAGTTCAATTTGAACACATGACCCAAAGAGTCTGCAGTAGCCACTACCTTTCCCAGTTTATTGGTGATGATACAACCATTTTCTGTAAATTCCACTTTATTGCCATTTTTGATAATTTGGCCTACTGACAAAAGATTGGTTGTTATACCTGGGCAATAATAAACATTATCAATCTTAATGCTATGTTCTTCTTTCCCAATAACTGTTTTGATATACACAGTACCATAAATTGAAGTTGTCATTTTCGATTTATTAGCAACTGTTATTTCCTTTACTTTTCCATCTGTTTTGATGTTCTGTAACCAATCCTTTCTAGCAGTAAGATGTACACTCGCTCCAGAATCTACATAAATATCACTATCATCGAACTGTCCACTCATGAATATTGCATTAAAAGCATTCATGTCTTCTACAGTTGAAGTTTTAGACTTCGAATTTTTAGGGTTATGTTTTTGTCTGTTTGGGCATTTTGTTACAAAATGACCACGTTCTTTACAACCATAACATATTACGTCATATTTATTTGTTTTGTTTTGGAACTTCTTGTTACCTGTGGTACCCTCTTTTGGATATTTCCGGAAAGTTCCTTTAGCTACGAATGCTCCATTTGACGGTCCGCTACTACTACCATCTGTCTGCATGTCTAGCAGTTTAGTTTTGATAGAATCTGTAGTTATATCCAAACCACTGTTTTCTATAGCCATTATCATTGGAGAAAACTTTTCTGGAAGACCAGCTAAAAGAAGCGATCCTACCCATTCATCATCAATCTTGAAACCTGTTCTTCTTAATTTCTGAGAAGTTTCAATAACCTGATTGATGTACGATTCCATTGAATTGCAGTTGTTTAGACGCAAGTTGATTAGGGTTCTCAATAGTCCTATTTTGCGTGAGAAGCCCGAATCTTCGTAAAGGTTTCTTAATTTATCACATACTTCCTTCACGTTTCTTGTTTCTTTCACGTGAATGTACAAGGAGGGATCAATTGTAAGGATCACTTTTGCCTTGGCTTTGGCCACTAACACTGTGTCCTGTTCTGTTCCGTTTAAACAGTTAGTTAATCCTTCCAATACAGCTACGTTTTCAATTGCGAAACTCCATTCATCATAGTTCTCGCGTCCTAAGAGTTTGGGAATGTTGTTGAAATACGATACCGCCATTTTGACTTGTTGCACGTGCACGTTTTACTCAACACGACTTTACTGACCGAATTTCACTCTCAGTTATTTAGTAACTTTTAAAATTCACTACGTACTTTGCCTGGTCCCATAACCTGTTAGATATAACTTATATTTTGGAAGCTTTGTACGTTTTAGAGGTAATAAAAGGAACACTTAACTTATACAACATTTATTCTAAACTTAACTTATTCAAGATGGAGAGCGTTACTGCAACTGTGTATAGTTAGAGACATAGAGGAGCTTACATAATCCGTGTTACCAATACAAAATATCTGCAGGGTTGAAGCAATGTTGTAAACATTCCAACAGGCTTTTGATACCAATCTAACTTGATTACATCATCAACACATCTAACCACTATAGTGTCCAAAAACGCTACAGATCTCTCAGTCTCCATCCGCACAGTAAACTCAATGTGTTCATCAAAGGAGTAAAAGACCTCCACAATTTCGTTTATTTTTCTGTGACGTAAACATATAAAAGGTCGTCAACATATCAATATAAGAATGATGTATGGAATGATAACCTTGGTACACATGTGTTAAGTAGAGATGACATTACAATAGATGCAAGAGTAGGACTGAGGCAACCTCCCATGGGGCAACCAAAAACCTGGGTATAGAATTCACCCTTATAAGAGGAATAATTCGCCTCAAAACCTCTTGGTATGTTCGTATGAGGAGAAATTCTATGCCATATATATATATATATATATATATATATATATATATATATATATATATATATATATATATATATATATATATATATATATATATATATAAAATATATATATATATATATATATATATATATATATATATATATATATATATATATATATATATATATATATATATATATATATATATATATATTATCGTTACAGTGATTAGAATGGAAAATATGATTTATGGTTTAGCTATGACTTTCACGAAAATTTGACACGTATAAAATTCTAGTAAATTTTGTATTTTTTTGCAGATGCCGTCTATCACAGGACTTCGTCATTTAAATTATTTTGCATGCATCCCCCTATATTTTTCTTCAGAGAAACTCGAATATATTTGAGAGCTGCTGGTTTGAAGGAAAAAATTAACTGCAATAATAAATACCAGTTTCAATACCCAACCTAATGATTGCTGTATGTCAGGAAATATTTATGAATAATTATTAGTTATTAAAGGTAGTTACCTACATCGCAGAAAAATAATTTTACTTGTTTTATCTCATTAATTAGTGATATCTTCGACAAATTATTTTAAACTAATATTCGTAATCTTATCTCACTTAAGTGAACAAGAAAGACTAACATCATTGATGATTTTAGGTTTCGAAGAAAGAGATATTCATAGATATCGCCGATACTACTATATTTTCTACTTTCAGAATACCGAAATTTCGAAATGAAAAATCTGTCGAATTTCACGTAAATTTAATGAAAATGGCAAAGTAAAAAATATACCTAGTACTGGAATGAAAATAACAGCTAGAAATGAAGACGTAGCACTTATGTTATTGTGGACACAAGGAATCTTTATTTAAATCTTTAATTTAAAATTGAAGGAAAACAATATTAAAAATAAATAGTAGAGAGAAATTACTGTAAGGTTGAAATAAAAGAATGTTTTTACCAGCAATGATGAACTTAATTAATGTGAGGAGGTGTAGATGATTATCATTATGTTTTACGATGTTGCAACAAGTTTTCTGCAAAACTTTTTTCAAAAAAAGTTGAAGTTTGGTGTGGTTTAGACTTTTTGAGACAAATAATCGGACTTAGTATAAATTGGAATAAATGAATGTTTTCTTAAATGAAGGAATTTTTAGTAGCCTGCAAGATAATATGATCTGTTTTTAGTAGAATTTTTTATTTGGGGTCGCTTGAAGTGACGTTTGTAAGACATCATTAATATTAAACTAATTATTCATTAGTTTTGAAAAAATTGTGATTTACAACCAAACGTCAACGAAAATAAAGTTTTACACATTAAAATAAGTTTGTTATTGCTAAAAACATTGAAAATATACATTATATATATATATATATATATATATATATATATATATATATATATATATATATATATATATATATATATATATATATATATATATATATATATATATATATATATATATATATATATATACTATATATATATATATATATATATATATATATATATATATATATATATATATATATATATATATATACAAAGATTTTAGCAACTGAGTAAGAGAAAAATGTGAAGAAATTTTAGAAATGTTAGGCGTTCTTCACATTTCAGAGAATACTATACCTAAATTAAAGGATAAGTATCGAACATTTTGATATAATCTATAACGATTTGTTAAACCTTTAAGAAAACACTATATCAATATTTTCATCAATTTCAAACACATAATCACAAAATGGATATTTAGATCTGAAACTTCTGGATTAATATATTTCAAAATGTCCATTTTAATTTTGAAAATAATTCCACTCATTTTATAACACATTTGAATTACTTGGCTTTCGGCGAGATTTCCTCATGGTGAAGAAGACTAATAAACTTTCGAAGCGAATGCTAAGCCAGAAACATTCCTCTGACTACTAAAAAGGCAGAAGAACCGACTTAATTTTAAAAATTACATTTCGACTATTGATTTTCATGGTAATATAAACTTCAATTATGCAAATAGTTTTGACAAAGTTGTACCGAATCACATTGAAATTTGGTAAATTGGTTTTTTAATTAATTCTGAGCAGACAAAATATATTGATATTTTCGTGCATTCAACATAACAATATTGATTTTTGTATCACACCGTATATAATCTCATGTGCCATTTTCTGCACCAAATAGATGTTTGTGCGCCGAAATTTATTTATGGACGAGGTAGTAGATAAATACAACCCTACCCTATCTCAACCCACCCTAGCGAAAATAGAATCAGTATGGGAAAAGATAAAAGACACTTAGAGAGTGAGTAAAATAAATAAAACAATTGGTAACCCCAGATAGGGGTGATTGTATGAGAACTGCTGCCATTGGTCCCTTTTTCTTTGTCAAAACAGTATTAGATCAACTTGACGAGATAAAAATCACCGGGTATATGTGCCCATGATGTATTATTTCATTCGAAAGTAGGATTTATTTGCTGAACGCCCATATGATTCAGAGTTTTTAATCAAGTTCAATGAATCTTGGCTACCAACGAAAATCTATAGCCAATGATTATGATAAAATGATTTCTGACATTTGAGTTATGAAGAAGGAATTGTTCCCAAATAAGATGTTAAGTAAACTAAGAAATAAAATTGTATGTTTTTGGAGATCTGATTAATTTTTAAATGAGAATTCTGGACTTCTTTCAAAAATTTTTTTGTAAGTATAGTTTCTCGTTTGGGTTGTCGATATTTATCTATTCCATATAGAAAGATTACAATGAAAACTCGTTTTTCTGGTTGTTCAAAAGTTGGGAGAGAAAACTTATTTTTTTTAAATTCTTTGTCTTTATCAGCCTACATCTAAAATAATTCTTAGATGTAGGCTTTAGGTTGTGGAAAATACAAAAAATTTGAATTTTTCTTGTTGCACACATTATCGATTCAAGGTTCAATTAAAGGATTAATTTTCATCTATTCGAAATTTTTATAGCGGAAACATATAAAATAAGGCAAATAATAACAATACTTCACTTTTTAAGAATCAAAAAACAAACTCTTTATAGAGGATATATTGTTTATTGAATTTATATTCAGTTTTTCTGAGCCATAGCGTCAAAAATAAATTTTATAATTTAACGCCGTCTTTCTATATCTACCAAGAAATAATCAATTTGAAAAGATTGCTACCATTTTTTTCACTATTTCTACCAATATTTCGTAATTCTTTCAAGTTTTGTATCATCAAAGAAATCAATCTCAGTTTATGATGTGTGTTTATTTTGATAAACTGCCATTGATTCAGCACATCACAATAGGTATCGTCATATTTTCATTTTCTTCTGTTTCCTCTGTATTAAGCAGTAGTTGCTGTTTTATTTCATTTTTGATTTATTTGCATTTACTTAGGAACTTACTTATATACTTGAATATAAACTTGAATTCAAACACTTGAACTTATGATTTACACTTTATTATATTAAATAAAGTGTAAATCATAAGTTCAAGTATTACAATTTAAGTTCATTTTCAATTATAATTGATTTACATCAAGTAAACGCCAACACTATTAAAAATTACTTATATAATTCTTTCATTTCTTTCTTCATTTGATTGATTGATAATTTTTCCATGTAATTGCGTGTAAATCTGTTGAGAATTAATGTTTTATTATCACTAATACACTCACTACAAAATAAGTGTATGAAGGCTTCCAATATAAAACATAATGAATATGTTGGGCATATATAAAAAAAAAACAATATAGCATAGGATAATCGAAGAGTTTGCTGAAATATTTGATTTTGTTTGGGAATAATATATTGAAAATTTTAATTGGATGTATTATTTATGTGCTGGTTATCTCAATTAAATAGTTAACATTGTTGTTAGCCTCTATGGTAGATATACACTCTGAAAAAATATACACCTGGTGTTATGCGTTTAAATTTACCAAATCAGATAACTAAGTATATCTAAGAAATATCAGTGATCTCATACAATCTGAAGTACCTACAACATTATTCACTCTTTAACAGAAACTGTTTTAACAATTCCTTCCAAAATTTATAAAGGCGATAATTTCATAACTCTGCAATGAAAGCATGTTGATTTTTATCTTGTTTTGTGAATGTCACTTCCTTCATTCAACAGAAATTTTGATAACTTACGACTAAAAATAGATGGCAAAAAAATTATTTCATTAAAACTGATAAGGTGGTTTTGTATATGACATCACACACAGGATAAGTGTGTGAACGGAAAAGTACGTTTTTAACAATCGCACTGGAACTTGAAAGGAAGCAGGGAATTTCCGGTAAAATGTAACAATGTTCTAGTCTTACTAATCTCTTTAATAATGTCTATCGATTACGCGTATACCACTTGATTTAACATATTGAAAATATATGATATAATTGAACACACTTGACTAAATTGTAGAAAACTCTTCTATAATACATCATATGTTTCGGGCAAATTCATTTTAAAGAGTTTAATGCAACTGTAGTTTAGTAGTATTAAACTCTGAATAAGTTAGTAATCCAAAACACAGGTATTGAAAATAATTTTGTGGAAATGAACCAAGTCTTTCAGATTGTAAGATTAATCTCTACAATATGTATCTATTTTTCTCAATAGTATTTTTCATTTCTGTTCATGTAGCGCAATTAATTTTTTTCCAACAATAAATACGAAAATCTTCGAAAAACTTCAATGATAAAACATAAAATATCAATAACTGAACACCAAATAATGAAAGAGAATGGAAATATTCTTGAATATGAAAGATTGATTAATTTTATCCCACATTAGGCGTTTCTCTATAGTGAATAGAAACAATATGTTTAATCGTTAACAATATATAATACTTTTGAAGGAACTATTTAATTAAGCCACTGAAAAGGAATGACATATCATATGTGGAATTTTGAATTTAAGGTTACACAGCAATTTATTATATTTATATGCAGAACCTTTGTACTCTTCGAAAAACAAATTTCGGACCAATCAACTTCAATAATGGGGTTTTTCATGTTGTTCCGGTTGAACGAGATAGAGGTTTGTTCATAGCAGAGCAAAAAATCAAGCTATTATGACTATTTTTTTATGAAGTTTCAGCACAAGCTTTGTTTGATTTTGAAATTTAAAAAATTTTCCAGAGTTGAAGATACTAAATATGAATGATACCTATATAAATTTTGCTTCTAAATGAAAATCGGCATTCCACCAGTGTAAGCTGAATTTGAAGGACAACTAAGAAGAATATGGTCGGATGCTTTGCCTGAAAGACATAGTCATTCTATCTATAAAAAGTTCATGATTCAAAACTGTTTTTCACTAGGAAAAGAAAATGAGGAATTTTCCATGAAATCAAAAAACTCTAAAAAAATTTTTTGTATTGAAAAACCTGAACAAATTTTCAGAAACTCTTCAATATGACCCAAATGTAAATCAGATATGATAGCAAAATAACCAAATTCCAATGTGACAAGAAGGAAAAATCAGCTTAGAAAAGTGTCAAAACTATTATCAATGATCTCGAACCGAAAGTAAAGACCATCTGATTTTCTCTGAGAATAAGGCGTTAATCTAGTTAGGTTACAAGACCTATTACAACTTGAGATAAGTCATATTTCGGCATTATAGTAAGGAATTCATTACCTGATGAGTTGTCCGAAGACTCAAGGGGAACCCAAGCGGAATGGTGAAAATTTAAATCCCCTCCAACTAACGAATTGTTATGTAAGAGTAATTATGTTCTTCCATTTCCGTGTATACTGTCATTTTGAAATATGTTATAACTTTATAAAGATTATTGGATGTACATTATTTCATTGCAGGAGTTTTAATTTATGATCCATTGGGAAGATTTTTATTTTATTTTTATAAAACCTTCGTTTGAATCAATTCAATTGATCTGAATTAAACCACTAAAATATTTCAGAATAGTCATAACCACGTGAAATAAATGTTGATGAGCGAAACGTTTCAAACTTAAATTGGAGAAGAATTAAAACACTCAATAATTTTTTTGAATCCACCTCCATAACCGGTAAGCCACCATACGGTAAAAGGGAAAGGTTTTTCAATTTATATATGCTTAAATTTGAGTTCTGGAGCAGAAAAATCGAAAACCTGTCTTTACAAATGTTGATCTATTTCGGAAGTAAAGTATTTCTAATTTGAGGTCCGACTGTGGAGGCTGTTGAGGTAGAAAAACCATTTTCAATAGATTTGATAGCTTCTTTATACGCCACATCTTCAACTGTCATTTTTTGTTTCATTTTGCGTTCTTCCTAAAATAAAACAATTTGATGAATGGCTTTTCTTGCATTTACAAGAACGAGTTATGTGTTTCACATTTTTCCAGAACGTGCAGTCCACCACAGTCGAAATGCCTAGGACCACTCCTACATAAATTTCCAATATGACATAATGTAAGGCATTGTTTACAATGAACGACTCGAACTTCCTGATCATAACTAAAAATCACTACCTTGTGCGGTACCAATTGATCTTCAAACGTAATGGGGATACTTGTTGAAACATCATCAAGGAAACTCTAAGTAAAATCAAGAGTCTTTAACGATTTTCTTTGCTGTTTACTTCTAGAATTTCGAAAAAACTGCCTGTGAAAAGTTCAATATGAGTTTTTAATTCCTCATTTATTATAATCAATGGCCTTCTAAATAAGTATGAGAATATATATCTCCCAATTATTATCTATCAAAAAAATTGGTAGCAAGAATTTATTTATACCTGAGTAAGAAATTAAGGAGATTATTGTGTGATTATATAACAATACGCGTTATATTATAAGTCGCATTATATTATAATATAATATAATGCGATATTTGCAATAGAATTATTTTTTCTATGTATCATTTTCCAGTTGATATGTCATGTAAATTTTCGATTTTCCCTATCGTTACTTTCTACATGAATGTTGAATGAACCGACATCTGTTGAGTAGTATTCCGCAGAGATTTTTTCTCAGGATGAGTTTATGAAAGGCAATTGAAAGATATTATTGTTAAAGATAGACATAGAATTTTTGTTGATCTCCGATGAATTTATAGTGTTTTTTTTCTAGAGAAATTTCTCGAATAACTCAATCATCAACGAATTAACCAAAGCGTACTTTGGTTAGTTCAGAAAATTCAGTCGTATCTACATTATGGAAATCCATTTTTAATGGATTGAAGGTTTCACTGATCACTTAGGATGTTGTACCATCGCCTTTTTCAGGCGGAGTATACACTCGAATTCATTTTAATTTTATTTGAATGAAAGAAATTAAACGCAAATCTGATAATAATACTAAAATCGAGTTCGGCGAAAGAGATAAGGAAAAGACACGTGTGTACTACTTAATCAAAATCTGGAACCACAACTATTCTGTTTCCTTGTCTTGGGAGTTCTGTCCACCTTGTCTTGACATGGTGGACGAAAAAAATTTTAATCTCATGCTTAATCTCAGCTTGAATGAGAAAAATTGACCGGTTATAATACTACCACTTCAGTAGCTTTATTTGTCCACGATTAGTGCTTTTATAACAGAAACTAACTGCAACATTTTGAGAAATAGTGTACAACAACTAGAAAGTTTGAAAATGAAATTGACATATTATTTGAATGTTTGTAAGCATATTTATATCTCTACATATATATATATATATATATATATATATATATATATATATATATATAAACAGAATAATATACAGAATAATTATTCTGTAAGCATCTGAAGAAGTCGTTTGTAACGACGAAACGCGTCATGCTATGTAGTCAATAAAGTGTAAATCATTAGTTCAAGTGTTTGAATTTAAATTATATTCAATTATAATGGATTTACATCAAGTAAACGCCAACACTATTAAATATTATCGACTTGTGTCAGATGTAGGTTTCCCTTGTTTTACAAGTTGTAACGGATTTATTAACACCTGTCTATATTTTTAGTATTCCTGACGAAGAACGAAATTCGTTCGAAATATAGAATTGCTGACGATTAGTCGTTTAAATTAGTTCTGCCCATCTTTGCCGATAACCCAAAAATATTTTGAAAATTTCATCATTACAGCAACACTCCCTGAACATATATATACACATAAATATATATATATATATATATATATATATATATATATATATATATATATATATATATGTGTATACGAGTCAACAAACTCGTAACACATGCCGACGTCTGCTTCTGCGGTTATAGCGACAATTTGTACTTTTCTTATATATATATATATATATATATATATATATATATATATATATATATATATATATATATATATATATATATATAAGAAAAGTAGAAATTGTCGCTATAACCGCAGATGCAGACGTCGGCAAGTGTTACGAGTTTGTTGACTCGAACTTGGCTATATAGTTCTGATGAGAGCTAGGAACTCTGTCTCTTAGCGACATTCTGGCCAAGAGATGCCAACGATTGCTGCCAATTGCGGGTAATATAATACCAACGACTTCTACTTTCGTTTATCTTTGCTCTCGCTTTAAATCTTTATATAAAAAATATATAAAGATATATATATATATATATATATATATATATATATATATATATATATATATATATATATATAAACACTAATAATTTATGAAAGATGGAGGTAAACTACAATTGTTGATTAAATAAATCTGGCAACTGGAATTTTGAGTAAAGTGGTCAAATTACCTAACCTATGTCACTTAAATGGTTTGACATTTTTTGACAATACTCATAATACCTACGTAAGTGGTTATTTTCAGAGATTCCTGACACGAAGGATACATAACGCCTACGGATACGGAAATAAGATTCCATTATTATCCTTTTCAAATTTATAGACTGCTTATGGGAATCGTACTGCCCAATGTCCAGCTCCAGATGACGACTGGGGTTGAAAAGACGCGCTTTTGTTAAGAGACGAACGGGGGTGTGCGAAAGGATCATTATTCCGGATTAGTATTTTGAAATGATGGCTGGATATAGGCGGACGAACGAAAATGAAAGCGACGGTCAATGTAATTACTGCCGACGACATGTGGTCAATGCAAAATATCAACTCATTTTGATCCTAGCATGCTGTAAAACGATATTCCGGATATTCATCGAAATTTCATACTATAGTGACCTTTCTGTTATTATAAGTATCTTTATCTGTGACGAAAAATGACCACAGATTGATAACTATAGTATTAGATAATCACAGTTTATCGTGTATAATTGAAAATATTTGTCTTCATTTCGCAAAACTTTTCTTTACACTCGACATATTTGTGCTACTAACAGGATATGAAGAGTTTAATACAACTAACAAACATTATTCACAAGGATTGTCAATAATTGATGATGAATTTTAGAATCTTAGCCAAGTGTTTTGAATTATAACATACATTATTAAATGTTTCGCCAACTGTTTTGCGAAGAATTTAAGAAATTTTTGTTTAAAAAAAAAACATTCAAAAATTCAAACTCCATTTTCATTATATAAAGAAAATATGTATTAACTTTGGATTATTTTGCAGTATTTGGTAAGAAAAAAATTCCATATTCTCAATATAATTTAGGCGTAAGAAATCCGGTGTTTATTTCTTTAATTTTTAGGGATTCTTCGAGACATCTTTAGAAAATGAATTCAATGGACGATGAATCTACTCTGTGATAGTTCATATTTAAATGAGAGGTAATAATAAAAACTTGTCTAAAAATCACTGACTGAACAATTCTTTATTCGACTAGTTTCGCCTTTTACAGCATTATCAAGAATGACAATGCTTAATGAATGATAATCATTCTTGAGAATGCTGTAAAAGGCGAAACTAGTCGAATAAAGAATTGTTCAGTCAGTGATTTTTAGACAAGTTTTTATTATTACCTCTCATTTATCTTTAGAAAACATTTTCGAGAGATCTTCTATATACTGCTACAACACCCTCAAGCTTCACAGAAATAGCATGAAAAAATAAAAAAGAATTATATACTGAAGTTAATTATATTAATTCATTATTAATCGTAAATAGTAATTGTAATACCGGCGTTATTCATGAGAATGAGAATATATTTATTTTATAAATTTGAAGTTTGCAGAAATATATATTCTAACGTTTTTTCGTTATGAGATTTGATGATTTCTAGAAATGAATTCATACAATGACATAACTGAATAATGTCAATTATATCTCAGAAAATTGAAAGATAGTGTGCATTTGTAGCCAAACTTTCAATTGACAATGCTCGTGTTCGCATAATTTCTTTTGTTTTCTGTAATGGAAATTTTTATATAACTCTTTCAGTTGATATCGTTACGGTCATTTATTTGTTTTATTTTTTATACATGACAATAACAATGCTGTTTCAGAAATTTCGTTCAAAAACTAAAAGCAAACTGATTTAATGCAGTAATTACAATCAATTTTTCTGTAATTGCATTCGCTTAGAATCTTTTATAACAGTACATGCTGTACATTATAACTAACTGTAAAATGTCCCAATATGTATAGAGATATATTATAATATTACAGTTACCTGTAAAAATAATGTAAAAATCTGATTATTCGTCCTAATAATTGTAATAATACCTAAAAAAATTCCATTCTATTCAAAAGAAATTGATTTAATTCATTAAACACAAGTAGGTACAACGACTTGTAAATCTCAACCACATATTTCCGTTGTTTTTATGAAAGCGTATTATTCTCGTCAATATACTAGAAACAGGATATTTCACCTATTTCGAACGCAACAAAACAGAAGAAATACTCTGTTGAAGTATCAGTGGCACATGTTACTGAAATAATACATCTGCCAGATTTCAATCACATTGACAGTTTGAGAAAGTGAAACAGCAAAAGGCAACTTCGGAAGGACCAAAAATAACAAAAAACAAATTGGTCGGTGTTCCAAGAACAGACTTCCTTGTATGAAAAATGGACTCGCACACTTCCATGTTTACGTGGATCTGATTTTAATGGGGATGATAATGACCCTGAATTTTTCAAGATTGGAGTATTCGTTTACTGGGTAGAAAGTTGACAGGAATTTCATAACATTGTAATCTGAAATTTTCTATAATCTATATGAAGTTAACGAGCATGTTTTCTTCGATTGTATTCATTTTTACTAGAAAATGTTGACAATTTTATTGTTATAATTCGACAGAAACTCAAAAACGGTAATTAATTTCTTCTGGATTTATGTGTTGGTAAAGAGATCTAGATTTGAGTCTTGGTTCGATATGAATTTGTGAATATATCTGTGATATTTTGAGGTTGAATGATGTAAAATTCTATATGACCCAGCGGTCTTCGTAACAGTCGACAGTAAATGAATGAAGTTATATGTTTTAACTTATTGATGATTTTATTTAACGTTATGAAATAAATATAACCTTAAAGTCATAAATTTTGTGTGAATAGACGCCTTCGCTTTATATGTTTAGATATAATTCGAAGGAGAAAAGATTACCGCTCACACTGTTTCAGTGATTAGTCATCACTCCACTTCCATCTCCAGTCAAAACAGTCATACATTGACGCTGCATTGAGGCGGCTTTTTTAACAAATACATATTTCTAATTACTACAATACTTTATTTCAGATAGTAGCATCAAAAGTTTTTTCCAGGATTTCAAGGCTTTTATGGATGAATATCATCTTTTAATACTCATTTTCCTATTCTGGACAAAGAAAATCCAAAAACAAAAAAGTTATAAAAATGTATTAAAAAACTAAAAATTAAACAGTTATTAAGTTACAAATGATGTAACATGTAACTAAGACGTTTTTGATATAATATTGTCGACTGGGTTCAAACATTATTAAATAACTGATGTCGCTATTGAAAAAATGTTCTGGTAGAAGAATGGTGGGCATTTTGGGTTCATACAAATTTTGATGCCAAATCATGCAAAATTGAAAAATGAAAATTTTGATTGAAAATAAAAAAAATTCTGGGTTGGACTATAATATTTCATCAAAATCGCTCAAGCCGTATCAGAAGAGTATGTATAACAAATAAAACGAATGGCTGAAAACTCTAAGGAAGTAAGAGAAAGTTCATTGCGTGAAACAGGAGACCGGCTTCGTTTTAATCCCTACTGTTGGGTGAAAGGTGACAACTGTAGACAACTGGCGGTTATAACTGATCGATTGATAAATGATTAACTCCTCATCGATAAATTATATCGACCACTGAGAGTTGAAGATTAATTATAATTATTTTCATATTATTACATATTATTATAATTAATATATTCAAATAACTCTTACAAAGTAGGGGTTGGTAGTGAAAGCGTGGAAATTGAAGGTTGTGTATGCCAAATAAATGGTTTTTTGAATGTCAAATAATAATAACATAAGAAATAAAAAATTTCGTCGAAGAAATTAAAATTGAAATATTGAAATGGCTAACAAACATCAGGGCAAAATTTTGTAGTATATGTATTGTTAGTAGCCACATAAAAATTTTTGTCGAAAATTTAGAAATATATTTAGGAGTTTATCACCCTTATCGTTGAGGGGTATGCAGACCCCCCGATATGCACACAATATTTCATAAAAATCGGTCCAGCCGTTTCGAATAAGTATGGTATAGGTAACAAACACCGCGCCATCAGAATTTTATATATTAGATATAAACAGTGAAGGAAACAAAAAGATTCAAAAACCATACCTAACGCGAAATGAAACTATTTATAGAGAAAATATGTAATTGGCATATGTGTGTCTTAAAAAATAGATAATAAAACATTCCACATTAATGTGATAAAAATAGTCAGAAATAATAAATAAGTTCATAGAATAATAAATTTTTATATAATGAATTTTATAAACAATAGTTTCATATAATGAGAGTTCATAATGAAAACTGATTATCATTAGTGTAAAATTGTTGTAATATTTTATGTTTGATAAAAGTTTTAAGAATATTTTAAGAGAGAAAAAAATTCTTGAAAAGGAAATGTTCATAACCATTGCTTTACTGAAAAATTAGAGTAGCAAGGGCCATATGCATCTTTATGCTATGACAATAGAAAATAAGTTGACTAGAGTATTCCAAGCGTTTGTTATTTAAAATCCACAAAGAATGCCTTGATTCATTATTACTTTAGAGAACAGATGTAGGCCAAAAGTCAACCGCACAGGTCCATGGAACAAAAGCTCAATACTTGATTTATGTGATCTGTTTTATTGAAAAACTGACCCTTGGTCAATTTTAACAATGCATTTACGTTAACATTATCATGGTAAAGTCTTATTTCCTCCCTTTTCCATTGTCGCTTAATACTTTTCTTTTGTTGTTTGCGACCCCGAGGGTTAAACTTTTTGACCCTAATAATTGTACCGTAGATAAACATATCAGCAATTTTTCATTGCTTCGGCTCAATGCAAATGGAACTGAGAAGCAACAATATTTGAAATTCACATTCGGTTAGAAGTGCCAGTTTTCAACGCTCCACCCTGTACTCGATACCATGAACAATGGAAAAATAAAACTAACAGAAATTCTTTTTCACGCCGTTACGACGAAAGAGATACAGAAAAAATAATTGATGTAAAAGAAACGTAAAAAAATAACGTGGAACAAATGACTTTGAATTCATAAAAAGTTGTTATACCATATTATCACTCTTAGATTATCGTTTGTGTTTTCTTCAAACATAAAACAAATCAAGAATGACGTTGCAAATATATTTCAGCGAATTCAAAGGTCACTTAACTCATTTTAGTCATTTGCAAATTTCGTCATTTTCACTGAAATAAAAAATATGTTATCATTTATGTACTCCCATATTTTACAGATGTTGTGAATTATTCATAATTAACATATCAAAACAAAACAAATTTCAATATGAATTATTAATACTTCTGCTGGTAATAAAATTATTCTAGCATATAAAACGTTGTACTGAAATCTGAATGCAAAATATAGTGATGAAATAATGTCCTTCATCGCACATTTAATTTGAAAACAACCTAATAATTTAATGTTAATATTTATGGGTTTTTTAGAATTTGCATTACCTTCGAAGACATGTTTGAATTATCTGCCGATGTAGGTACGTTTAGTTCATATTTCAACTAATGAACAGAGAATTTTTATGTAATATTCTTTCTGTACTAGTCGGTAGAACTCCTGACTATGCTGCGGTAGAACTCGGGTTCGAGCCCCGCTGAAGGCATGGGTGTTTGTGTATGTCTATTTGAGATTTGAGTAGTTTGAATACTGAAATATGATGGGTAATGTACATCGATTACAAGCTCAATAGCCGTTCGAAACCGGGGTTAAACTGTAGGTCCACTGAATTAAAAAAAAAGTATTATTGAAAATATGAACTACAGTTTGTGATAAAAAAATATATTTGTACGTTAAATTATATTTTGAAACATTGTTGTGTGAAATTGGAGCAACGAATTGATTCTATAGTTACGCCCCATAATAGATTTTCAATGTTATTCTCGAAAATGTTGTATGTGCATTTGAAACGATCTTACCTATTGGTAATCAGATTAAAAAACTATGCACACATACTAATCGCTAAATGGAATACTGTTGTGAAGAATATTATTGTTTCCTATAGAGAATTGAGTAATTTGAAATTTATCAAAACAATTTTGTCGGCCAGGTGCTTGATGCAAGATGTTGACAACATTTTATATATAAAGACATTAAATTGTGACAAACCGAGGTTTTATATATATATATATATATATATATATATATATATATATATATATATATATATATATATATATATATAACGTATATCATGGAAACGTCTTATATTGTAGAGAAAAAGGATGAAAGTATTTTGTAAAAGTTGTACAGCTAAACAGTAAAATAATCATACAGCGGCACTAGCATAATCATACCGTGACAGAATTAAGGAGTTTATCAGAGTTAATTTAGATTTGTTGTCTAATACATATTTTAACGTCGAAATAGTTCTAAGTTTAAGATATGCTGTTTTTAATTGTTCAATAGTTTTATATCGTTTCCGAAAGTTAATTGTTGATGTACCTATTAACAGACCGAATTTTACAGACCGATCTATATTAGTGTTGTTACAGGTTTTATTATTTGTCCGTCTAGATGTAGATCAGAAATGATAGATAATTTAATTGACAATTGAGGAGGAACCAATGAAAATGAGTGGCATTCTTGAAACAGTCGTAACGAAATGGTAATAAATATACCAAAACATAAAACCGTTTTTAATTAGTTTCAGGCGTCATTTTGGAACTTGGTTGCTGAATAACGAATACAAAACACAAATGAAAAAGTTATTGTTAGATAAACAGAAAATACACTAGAATAATACACTGGTGCTATAGGGTTAATACAAAGACTGGCGAAAGCCAATATTAACCAACTTTCGAAATGGTTTTCCGTTGCTTATGTTCTTTTCCTTGTTGATTAATATTCAAGGAATCACTGTAATGAGTTGACATTCAATAAATTGATATACCCGATTTCAAGCCATATGGCTTTCACACTCCCTCTCCCTCACAGGGAACAATCAGTTATCCTAGATATTATATATCAGAGGGATTGAGCTCTGTTGAGACCCTTTCCAAATTATCAGGCCCGTGGCGGCGGTCCCGATAGTGATAGTCTTCTCGGCGACCTTTGTTGCGTTGATTTCGTTGAACCAACTTCATATTTCATATATTATTATTATTTTCCGAAAACTCTCACAGCGTATATATGAAAAGTGGAGAGAGTAGAGTAGTTTCATTATATAAAATATTAGTACTGCCAGATTTATAGACGAATATTGATAAACAATAACAAAACAAAATAAATCAAGAGTGAATGCCTACTGATGAAGAACTCTCATGTGCTGTTGTTGAACTATATAATGCTGGGTAATTTTTTATGATATATCTCTTATCGATATATCATTCCTTTTATTTATTTTCTCATTTCACTGACATATCGCTCTGCACAGTTTTAATATCTTACCTTAATTTCCAAGCCTATCTTTCTATTTCTATAATGATAATTGTTGCTCAAGAATAAATGAAAACAACGGAATACATTGAAAGAAAAATCTATATACAATGTTCACGTAATCATATTCATATCTTCACTTTCTCTGAAAGCTGTTGAATGACTGAATGATTAGATATTTTGGTATTTGTAGGAAAAGATTTCGTGTTGATTGTTTTATGTCAAAAATGTTATTAGCGAAGAGGTGAGGTCTATGCATTTGAAGAGTAAACGATACGATGAAAGCTAATTGTTACAAGAATTAGCAGCTAATGACCGATCAAATCGATACTACTCTACGCAATTTATTAGTAACCAGAATAATATGTGATCGGTGATTCAGAAAACCAACATACGAACACTATACGTATGTTTAATGTTTTAAAATATGAAACTAATAGTTATGGAATACAATTTTAAGGATGAAAGTATATTGAAATTTGATTAGTAATTATTCGTTAACTTATTAACGTTTCGACTACTATTGCTATGAATATCTTCAGTTATTGGCTAGATATTCTGAATATCCTAGAGTCGTAAATATTACTAAACAAAGGAATATTTGTTCAATCGTTGATGAAGATCAACTAAGATTGCCGTCAAATAAGCAGCAGTTTGTTATTTTCTCAAAAAACCACTTCGAAACAGGTATTTTATCTTCATAGTTCTATGCTCTGCAAAAAGTATATTCATAATGGATATTTAGTTCCAAAAAATTCAGGACTGAAATAGTTTTGTATCAATCAGAAACACCCTCAGGGACATTGAGATAGCTCACAAAACGAGTTTCAAGAAGGTGATCACCAGATTGTGAAAATAATTAGTAATTCACAAAAAGAATTATCACTAGAATTGTTAACAAGAACTGCAGCGAAAAGAAATAAGAGTTTTTCAAATTAATCTAATTGCTATCTGCAATTGACCAAAGCTAGAAATATAGTTGGAATTTTAAAATAAATTGAAAGTTACGACATAGCTCTCATAAAGAAGCTCCTTTGCAATATGTTTCAAGTTTTGAACTCTCATCACAACGGTGTAGCCAAATTATAGTTGAAGAAACTTGAAGCCGAAATAATCAATGAAAAATCCTCTGAAAATGAAAATACCCATTTACAGCATAAATTGGATATCGATGACTACCGAGTTTGGATCAAAATTCCTCTTGTTTTTTTCAAATTTTCGGTGAAGAAATATACGTAAAAATATACCAAGTGAGGATAAACGTTGCCTTCATGAGTGAAGATCATACACACAATTTTGAGTTTTCCAAGTATTATTAGTGTAAATTATCAAAAACATGGTAATTCAATTATTAGCATATATATGGTAAGAGTCTTGTGTACGAGTTTGGCTACCAGGTATAAGGCTACAAGGATTAGACAACTTATTTTATTTCAAATTGATTGATATTTCATTGATAAATTGATTTTCCGATATTATATGTACATATATATATATATATATATATATATATATATATATATATATATATATATATATATATATATATATATATATATATATATATATATATATATATATATATATATATATATATATATATATATATATATATATATATATATATATATATATATATATATATATATATATATATATATATATATATATATATATATATATATATATATATATATATATATATATATATATATATATATATTAAGTAGTAATTAGATGTAGATTCCTCACGTGGAATTTTGTGTTGTTTTGTTCTGTGTTTTTTCTTTTCAATCATTTTTCAAGTGTGAACATGTAATAACTTGAACTACGCCGTTCTGATGAGAGCCAATTAGCTTGAAACATATGTAAACGGCTGTTACAAATAAACAAGCAACGGAAATCTCAGGTAAATACCGAAAACTGTTAACTATATATATATATATATATATATATATATATATATATATATATATATATATATATATATATATATATATATATATATATATAAAAAATTGATTTATTGCCTGTTTAAGATAGTTTAATTTCAATGTTTTTAGCAATAACAGGCTTATTTCAATGTGAAAAACTTTATTTTCGTTGACGTTTCGTTTTATATCACAACTTTGTCAAAACTAAGGAATAATTGAATTTTATGAATAACTACTATAGATATCAAAATGTTAAACTTATGTTTTAAAAAAATCGAATTAGTTTGTTTGTATTTTCACTATGCGAAATGAAGTTTTAGTGCTTATGGCACTGAATAAAATATTTAAGAAAATATATATCTTTTGGATAATTTAAATTTTTCGAATGAATATTCTAGTGTTCATTTTCTTATATATATATATATATATATATATATATATATATATATATATATATATATATATATATATATAAAGGAAATCTATTACAAGAAAACGAATTCTGATTCTCGTGCTATATTATCGCACTTGTGAATATTCGATACTAAAAGTATACTTTAACTTTCTTTCGATAATTTTTTGACATATTATTCAGAAGAACATTATAGCAGAGCTGGCTATGTGAAACATGAACAATGAGATGTCTTTATTATCCTTCTAGAGATAAATGTTAGTGAATATTGAAATCGGTGACTACATTTACTGGAAGCGTAAGACATTTACTGTTTCGTACTATAGTAATGAGTACCTTGTAGTACCATATACCCACGTATTATCACCAGTTATGTCTTTTTCGAGCAAGACTGGAAAATTAACGAATCCTGAGCGATACTAATGCGACATTGCTTTTGCTCAAAATTTAGCAATTTCGTAACAAACATCCAAAAAACATGCGAGAAGATGCATGGCATGAAAAGATTGGTATGCCAACATCTTCTGCAACTTCAGTAATAGTGATTCGACGATTTTCCAAAAGCATTTTCTCCATTGCTTCGATGTTTTCTTCGCTTGTTGACGTGGTTGCAACTCTAGGACGTTCATAGTCATCAAAATCTTCTCGGCATTCTATAAAGTGCTTGTACCACTTATAAACGACCACCGATGATTCATCGGTGGTCGTTTCTGGCAGGACTTCTGAAGAACTTCTGGAGGCATGTGAATGCTTTGTGAAGGAGTTTGTAAGATGGTGTCGAATGAACAATCTGATAATGAAAGTTGACAAAACTGTATGTGTTCATTTTTTTCTGAAGGGCAATGGAATTAGTACCTTGGATGTTAAATATGGGGACAACACTATATCATCATCCCAATCAACAAAGTTTCATGGAATATATGAAATTTGAGATGGACATTACACATTGAGGTCTTATGTAAAAAATTGAGTTACTCATTTTTTGCAATGTCTAGAATTAAGAACATCGTACCTAGAAACTGTGTTATGAATGTGTATTACAGTCTTGTATATAATCATCTAAATTATAATATTCTTCTGTGGGGCTGCTCCACAGAAATAAATAATTTATTACACAGAAGCGAATACTTCGATTAATATTCAATATTCATCAACGAACATCTTGTAAACCTATCTTCATTAATAATTACATACTCCCCTTACCGTGTTTATATATTTATAGATGTTTATTATATGTTAAAGAAAATGAAGATAGGTTTATTAAATGAAATAGTTATCATGAGTATTCAACAAGGAACAGGGATGTAGCACTTATTCCTATGCATAAAACAGCTAAATTTGAGCACTCTCTCTATTATCAGAGTATTGAAATTTTCAAACATTTACCATCGAATTTGAAAGAACTGAAAGCTCATTTGTTTAAAGGAGAGTTAAATCTCTGCTCTTAACAAAGGCATACTATAGTGTGGCAGAGTACTTCGATGATTCGAATGTAGGCAATAATGTATGAATCAATTTTTGTATCATATGTTTTCATATTTTTTTAAAACAAATGTTCTTCACCATGTGAAATTGTCTCAAATGTTTAATATTTCTGAGGTAATTTTCTTCTTTTCTTTTCAAATAAAGTTGCATATTATTGTAAATATAAATTTAACGAATATTTTTATTTGAACCAATATTTTTGCTCGAGGGCTGAATGGAAGATCAGACTCAAAACTGAATTTAGTCCTTTTGAGAGCATTCTTCCTAGTTGTAATTATTGTATCAATTGAATTGAATGTAATTCTACAATCTAAAGAATGTTTCTCAATAAGATATTTTATTTTATTTTTATTTATTATTTCATTAAACATATTTTTGAGACAAAGTATACTCGCCGAATGCCACTGTCAACATTTCATCCCATTTTGAACGCAAAATTTAATACAGAGTCTTTGATCCATTCTTTTCAAAGGTAGAAATCGAAGAACACACAAAAACGTGACGACACCTTTTCATTTATCGAAAACAAACTACTAATACAAAATAGCTGATAATTTCAACATATGAGAAACACATGTATACCAACATAACAAACAAAAATTCGATAATTGAGTGTGAACAGCAAGCGAAAATTCAAAATTCACCTTTTCTTTTGAACAGACCTCGTATATTTTTATTCAACTTCATTTAGCCAGGTAAATTCAAGTTTCATACACAAAGAAACGAAGAGTTCTGTTACTTGTTATGATGTAATCGAGGATTTATACTTTTCATCTTTATGAGGAATTTTACGTACCTCTATAGGTAAATACATATTTCCTAGTATCAAGGTTTAAAGCCGAAGTACTTTTTCAAAATTATATCTGATCTATGTGATCTTAGTATTGAAATATGCTAATAATGTTGAAATATAATGGTTATGTGTAATATGGTGAGTAGAAATTTAACTTAAATTCATTGATAACAACACTTACATATTTGTATCATTCTATTTACATTTAGTATGATTAGATTATTCAATATTATATATTTCATCAAGTTAACTATGAATAGGAGTAATATTTTCACTATTTTATCACAAAGAATCAACATAAATGTCGTTTTCATTTTCGTGACTGCCATAAGAAAGCATTTACGTGTCTTTAAGTCCATCTTCCGTAATATCCACTGATTTTGACCAGGAAATGGGTCATTCGATATTTTCTCGGTGCACTAAATCAAATTTCAAACAAGTATATTAATTTAGCGCTAAAACATTCCAAATACAAAAAAGCAGGAACCCGGAACGTCTCTAAATTTATGGCTTATTTCGAGCGGTTCAGGTCCTTGTAATTCAATATGGAACGTTTTTTCTTAATGAGATTTACAGATGAACGTTATATTCTCATATGAGGCACAATGTTGGACTTTGGATGAAAATTGCTTACATATTTCGAGAAATCGCAGCTGGCCAAAAACGTTTATATTGACAAGTGGTCGGATTTTTCAATATATAGTATCACAGTTCATCTATCACTTGATAGTGTTTATAAAAAATTCAAAATATGCTTCTTTTCTATTTTTTAATTAATAATTAATGAGGCCGATACTTGATGTAAATCGATAAACATAATAAAACAATTTTTAAACTGATTTACACATATATTAAAAAGAATACTGCATGACGTACGTTTCGATGAGATTCACCTTTTTCAAATGCTACGTGAAGACTAATGACAATTTCTCGAATACATACAATATATAAACTTAAATTATGAATACAGAGAAAACAGGTAGATAACAGGTAGAATGGATCAATTCATATTGAATTACTATATGGTAAACTAAGTAATTTTGAAAAGATTGAGAAGGGGGCTTGAGGTATGATCGATTTGTTTGTTCAAAAGGTTGCCAGAATATTTGTATTTATTAATTTGAAGTGATTCTAACAAATTAAGTTTCATTCACTGGTTTGCGGTATTCAAAATACTTCAAAAATACTTTTGAACAGCCAAATCGATCTTACCTCAAGCCCCCTTCTCAATCTTTTCAAAATTACGTAGTTTACCATATAGTAGTTCAGTATGAATTGATCCCTTCTACCTGTTATCTAACCTGTTTTCTCTGTATTCATAATTTAAGTTTATATATTTTATGTATTCGAGAAATTGTCATTAGTCTGCACGTAGCATTTGAAAAAGGTGAATCTCATCGAAACGTACGTCATGCAGTATTCTTTTTAATATATGTGTAAATCAGTTTAACAATTGTTTTTTTATATTTTTCAATTCTACTTATGTGAACAGTTTGATATTTTGTAAGGCGAATAGCAGAGAGAAAAGAACAATTGAATTTGATTTTTATGTCCTTGTCCCTTGATCCAGTTTGTCTGACCTATTTCTGAATTTAGTAGAATGTATATCGAAGTAAAAGATATTTCTTTGAGAACGTCCTTCACTTCTCAGTTTCTGGAAGTACGCAATTTTGCAGATATTATCGTTAAATACCTAAAGATGAATAGCCCTTAAATACAATTTTACAAGTGTTCTGTCATAAATATGACTCTGCAGGCTACTGTATTTTACCCATTTTAACGTTTACATCTGGCAAAATAATGGCCATAAAAATGAATAGGCTCCAATATTTCAGCTCGAAGATGTTATGCAAGAAACTTGCAATTTTCAGACTTATTTAAAGCTTTATGAACAGACGATGATACGAGACATAAAAATTGGGTCAAATTGTCTAAAAATACTGGTTTTGCTTTGGAGTTTCATGCGGATGTTTGTAGGTGCTTGTTTTTTTAATCGGAGAATTCACTCAACGATAATTCTACGATGGAAACATGGAATTGAATTCGAAGGAATTCTAAATTTAATATAATATATCTTATATTGGCTTCTCATTCAAAATTGAAGAAATTAATAGAATACAATTAGGAATTCGATATAATGTGTTTCGTTAATCACGAATAACAAACTAAAAATCATAGAAAACGGTTTGTAGTTTTCAGAACACATAATTAATTATTTAATATTATATTTAATTTTTTGGACTACAGTTTGTATTATTCATTTAGGTAGGTAAAACTGATTTTTTCTAGTTGCTAATATAAAAATAAAAACACAAAGATTGTTTATGATGTGTGGTTTAGATATTTAATTGTATCAAAACACATTACTAGAATTTACTTTTCCCATAGAAACCTCTTAATTTGTACATAACTAGTCCAATTAAATACTGAAAAATTTATTAATTGAGAATCTTGTGTAATAATCTTTTATTATTAACCATTCAATATTTTGATGAGCATCCGACTATAGTGCAATTGAATGTTATTGAATATATTCGATTGATGGGGATAAGAAGCCTACTTACCTGATAAGCCTGACTTAATTTTGTTATTTTATGTCTTTTCATCTCACCTGTGAAGAGTTCTCTAGTGAATCTAATTTGGTACTTCTACCCAATCCATAAGTTGAATAATAATAATAACGAGTTCTTCATTCTGAACAGGTATAACACCCAGTTACAGAAATAATAACATAATTGAATATATACTAAAATTCTGAACTTTTGATTTACACTTTATTGACAACTTAGCATGACGCGTTTCGTCGTTAAAACGACTTCTTCAGATGCTAACAGAATACTGTTCAGTGTTTGAATTTTAGTTTATATTCATAATTAAATATAAATTGAAATTTATAATTAATGGATTTACATCAAGTAAACGCCAACACTATTTAAAATTTGATAACATAAAGTTGAATAATAACTAATTATAAATAAAATGAAAGAGGCATAACAAAGAGCTTAATCTAAAAAACTAAAATAGTTACTAATAGCTGAATAATAGAATTTAATGAAATATTACCATGAACTCAATCTAAATAAATTCATTTAAGTTAATTTCATTTGTTCGCATAACTCCTAATAATAACTTCTATGGAGTCAAAGTGAATGTCTCAATTATTGGCGACTCCATAAACCAAATGGGGGATTGTTTTAGGGAGTTGGTCCTAGGATTCTCTAGGTGGAATAATTCTGTATTACGAGAATTTTGTCTAAGAACACGAAATTTCAAAGCGGACAAGAGAGGTGGAAAATCAATACTATTGTGCAGTAATTTGTACGAAAATTTGATAAAGTTTCTCTCCTGCTCTGCAATGAGATTAAACTAATCGACTCAACAATTCGTTATGATAGACTCTTCTATGTGGATAAACTTCATCCTCCCTCAAACTAAGAATTTCAAGAACCTTCTTGAATGGCTTAAAGATGATGTTCATGTCAAGTGTAAATAGAATGCCAGATCATACTGCCATACTCCAACTTGATACGGATTAGGGCATTAAATAGTCCTATGAATGTTGAGGAATTATTGGAATATTTGCCATTGGGTATAACTAATCCATATATTTTCGAGGCAGATGAAATAAGTTGAGTGATGTGTGGAATGAAGGGATGCTTCTGATCGAAGACTACAGCAAGATCTCCCACCTCTCATCAGAACGAGAAAGAACCTGACCACCGATTGTATACTCACATTCAGTTCGATTTTTTTCCTTGTGAAAGAGACGACATTACACTTTGACACATTCAAACTCAAATAATTATCCTCACATCAACCAGCAACATGGCCCAGCGCGAGCTGAAGTTGAACACAGTTGTCCTATGACCGTATTTCATGAAATATTTTCAAATCGTCCGCGAACATCAAATGTGGAGAGTGAATATTATCCATCAGACCATTTACGAACAGAATAACCATAAAGCATATAATGTTCTTGACTCTATGAATGTAAACATTTATCCTATTTTTTTATTTTTGACTACATTTTCTATAAAGTATAACACTCATGTTTCAATAAAGTATAATATTCAAGTAATATTCCAGTATTACATGAGCAGATTCATTACAATTATTCAATCCCCCCATACCACAGTTAGCAAATTAAGCTGAGGTCTTACCCTCACGCCCATCCTAACTGAACATTTCAAAGATGTTCTTTTCATCTTTGAAAGTCCTACGAAGAAATATTCTTATCAAATAAATTTTTCCGGTTTATATAATATGAAAAATATAATTTTTCTTGTATTCAATTAGAGAATTAGTCTCTAACAAACCGGAAATTTGAATAAATGAATTGAATTGAATGTAATTGATTTTATCAGAAAACAGATTTCAAAAACGGAAAAATTCACTCACTGTTTAGGTTTTATTACAAATTGTAGCTTTGCTAAAACTTTGAAGTTAATAATTTTTACTAAAATACTGTTGCTACTAATGACAAAATTTTTGTCATTTAATCAAAAACAATAAGATATTTCAAATATTCGATATATTCGTCATACTTTGTGATAATGCATAGTATTGTAGAGGATTGTAGAAGAAAAATACAATTCGATTTTCATCACTGAATTATTAATAATTTATTTATATTTACAACTGCAGTTTCGTACAATGGCTACATTTTCAAGCACATAAATGACGAAATTGGATTTATTTGAAAAGAAGTAACCAGTTGACCAAACAAAGAGTGCATTTTTTTTCTTTTATGTATGTCCTACGTCACTGTGTATTCTTCTTCATATAGATACATCGAGTGGTGAAATCATTATATATATTTCATCATTTAACAAATTGACTGTGGTATTTTTATTCTGTTTTTACACCTCTATGAATTAAAGAATTAAATTTTTGCCTTTATAAGCTGTATGTAATATCTTCAAATTCTTGAAAGTCCAGAATGATTTTGGCCATATTGGAGTTCTCTTTCTTTAGCGTGAAGGACCTTTGATGTCCTTTGAATCTTTCACAAAGTTTTTGCATGTTTGCCATATGTAACAACTATTGAGTCCATTACATCTAAGTTTATAATTTACAGATTTTTGATTGGATGTAGTTTCATCTTCAAAGTTGAAAACAATTGAGATATTTTTTCTGAAAATTCGAATGAATGAAGTATTAAAAAATTCTCTCTAAAAATGATTAAAATTTTCTCTAAAAATCTGATGAAAATTGTTTCTCTAAAATAGGTATTTCAAGTTTTGACAAATTCGAAATTTTAAATCTGAAATCTAAGCACATTTTTACCATTTTATTTTCATCGACTTCAAATCTTTCATATTGATTTATACTCCGCAGAGGCACCGAAACCAGTTAACTTGATCCCATTTCCTGGTGTTCCTAGAGGTCCTACCTAAACAGATCTTCTGAATTGCACAAACTCATCGTGCCTTAAGACTATTCAGGACTTCAGTATTATAATAAGATATCTGCTCAACTTGTGTCCTAGCCCGTAAAAAAAAGCTTTGGTTTGGTAAACATTACATTACATTACTGATAATGTAATGTAATGTAATGTAGTGTAATGTAACGTAATGTAACGTCATGTAACGTAATGTAACGTAATGTAACGTAATGTAACGTAATGTAACGTAATGTAACGTAATGTAACGTAATGCTGTAACGTAATGTAACGTACTTCAACGTAATGTAACGTAATGTAACGTAATGTAAAGTAATGTAACGTAATGTAACGTAATGTAAAGTAATGTAACGTAATGTAATATAATATAAATGTATTGTAATGTAATACAATGTAATATAATGTAATGTAATGTAATGTAATGCAATGTTATATAATCTAAGGTAATGTAATGCAATTGACTTGTATTCTCATTTTGTATGAGAATACAATTTTTCATTAGAATTTTTACCTAAAATGAAGCGTGTCGGATAAAGCTAGTCGATTTTCAATAATTCGTTTCAGTAGTTTCGTCATTCAATAAGAAATGTTTGATTGAAATTTTTGATGGAAAATTTCAACAAACTACTTTTTGTTCTCAAAAGAAATTGTTTCTTAACAATTGATGACTGGTTTGCATTAGTTCTTTCGTTATCCCAGTTCCAAATTTGGGCTATAAATAGTGCCTTGTTAATTTGAGTTGTTGAAGTATCCTTTATTTGTCTTCAATAAAACTAAAGAGCAATAAACAGGCTGAAATCATCGAATTGGAATGGACAATTTATTTATCATTTTTGAATTGTGTATTTAAATATCGGAAACATAAATTCCATTTTGAGACAATATTTAATCACTGCGATAGATATTTATCAGTTTTTTAGTTCTGAGAATTTGTAAAAATAATTATTTTGTTGCGCTGGTCCATTGAAAACTTTAAATAGTTGTTTTAGTTATCGTTCGTAAATAGTGCAATATTAGAAAAATATTTACGGTCCGTCTGTTCAAGTCAATAATTGAACAGCACGGAATTGGATGACTCGATTCGGCTCTCTGTGTTGTACTAATCACGCCAAGAAAATTGAGATATCACGTCATTATAATGATAATAATTGAATCAAATATTTGGCAATAAATTCATTTTTAATTTTATTAATAATGACGTATTTGAATTTATTTTTTATAATCAGCCATGTTATATCAGGTAATTTGTTAATATTAAGAATGACATAGAATTTTTCATGTAAAAATTAATTTTTATGAAATTATGTTTGAATGTTTCAGAAACATAAATAAAAATACAAATTTTCTTGAAAAGTTTATGTTTCATGTTCAAAATATTTGCTACGTTTTCTCAAAATGTATTGGAATACTTATTATTCATTGTAGAGTATAAATTGTTGAAGTTGTGAGTTATTTTTGTTCATTCAAATATTTGTTAATTCTAGAAGAAAACAAACCAAAAACATAACATGAATAATAAAGAGTATGTACATATAAATTATGAACAATAAGTTTGTTCTACCATCACATTGTTTCCACTTGCAAAACTTCACTTTTTTTCATTCATTTTGTGAATCAACTTACTCTCGATCAATTTATATCTTTAGTGCTAAAATTTTTAAACCAAAAAAGCGTATTGCATGACAATACTTGTATATATACTTTTTACTGCCCATTTCTTGACTTTTGTAATCTTTATTCGTTTCAAAAAAGAATTGCCAAATTGAAAACGTACTAAACTACATTCGGATAGAATAATTGAGATTGTCATTATGCAACTATTGACATTGCGTTCGTACAAAATGCTTCATCAATAGAAAGAAAGAATCAGAAATTTACACTAAATGAAATAAATAATATAGTTTTTTAATATTAAATTATTTCCCCTGAAAAACATTGTAGACTTGAAATGTTTATTCTTGTACTATTGCTCAAAAACTTCCATAAAAAGCTTTAAAAGTAAAACCAATTTAACATTCGAATAATCAATATAAGTGCTACATAATTTTCTCAACTTTTATTTTGAACGCTTTGCTTGAATAAAGCGAATAAAGTGAACAATCAAGAACACGATTCGTTATTCGATGAATTATTAAAATTATTGTAAAATCATCCCTTGTAAGAATAACGTGCTCGATATCACCTCATCAACATCAAACTTGTGTTAAGAAACCAATAACTAAGTTTCTAAGTTTCGGCATCTTATCCCTTATCAGAAGTCTGCAAGAAGACAAGTTACGTCATAAAAAATATTTCTCATTTCAACTGATTCCGTCGAATATAATTATTGAAATATGAATAAAATATTCCATCATCATTGTACTGGATGGTATTTTCTTTAATTTAAAACTGAATTACGAAAAAATCGAGTCGAACGTTATTTTCGAAATGTATCGTTGCCCACCTTCTGTCGAACACATTTGCGAAAAATAGACAACCACATCAATAACAACTGACAGGCAGGAACGGTCAGCTTCGAAAATCGCCACCGGTCCGACCAAAATTTTAACAACAATGGACTGCCATAAAAGCAATAATTGCAGCCACGGCTCTCAAATGGGACCATATATTACTTGGAAATTCGAGACAGAAAGTTTTTTGACTGTTGTAGAAGACCGATTTCACTTTTTGGTTAAAAAGAGAATTCTATAGGACGTAATAATGCGCAATGAGTACACAATGGTTGTGACTCTGACTAAAAATTGGGCCAGCTTTAGAGGATCAATAGAAATTGAAAGCTACTTCTTGGAAAACCTAAAAATGCCATTCGTGATGTTTTATTATGCAATCTCTCCTCTTAGAAAGTTAAACTGCACGAAATGATATCCAAGTCAATGTTTTCAAAGTTTTTGCAAAAAGATTGAAAATAGTACAAACATTTTAAAAATAGTATATCCGTGATTGAGTAGCTTAGTTACATAAATAGTTCTGTTTCAATTTGAGATTAGGAATTTGAAATTCCTCCAAAGTTTTCACAATGTTTATTGTTTTCTTCGTTTTTAGAAGGGGAACAAAGTTTTAGTGGTCATGGAATTAATTAAAGACTTTTTCCCAGTAGAAATACTTATATAAGAGTTTCTGTAACAACTGAATATGTTTTCACAATGCAATGAATATGAGTTACTAAATTTTACAGCATATACGGTATATGAAATATACAGCATATCAAAGAATAATTAAAGTATAATTAAATTTAAAACTTCAAAATTTGGAATGTAAGCTACACCTGTCACTGTCAACTCGTACTTTGAATGAGAGAGAACACTCACTTGGCACCTGAAGAAGTTGAGGTTCACCGAAATGATCTACATGCATCTCCAAGTAGGTACACATTGAAGTGAAATGCCATTTTACATGTGTTCCAATATGACATACCTAGTCGTGTCATTCAAACATTGGGGACATGCATTGAATTTTTAATTCTAAAGAAATTTATTATTATAAATTATTTATTTCATATTGTTTCAATACATGCTCGTACTTCACGTACTTTTACTTTAAGAGATCCTAAATAACAAAAAAATATATTGCATTGTCAATAGACAATGCTTTCTTCATTATTTCCGTGAAAACCTAAGTGAAACATCTACGAATAACATTATATATATATATATATATATATATATATATATATATATATATATATATATATTTCTTGAAATTGATTTATTGCCTGTTTAAGATATTTTATTTCGAAAGTTTTTAGCAATAACAGGCTTTTTTTGATATGAAAAACTTTATTTTTGTTGACGTTTCGTTGTTATATTACAACTTTGTCAAAACTAATTAGTTTTAAATAATTAATCAGTTTTGACAAAGTTGTAATATAACAACGAAACGTCAACAAAAATAAAGTTTTTCATATCAAAAAAAGCCTGTTATTGCTAAAAACTTTCGAAATTTTATATATATATATATATATATATATATATATATATATATATATATATATATATATATATATATATATATATATATATATATATATATATATATATATATATATATATATATATATATATATATATATATATATATATATATATATATATATATATATATATATATATATATATATTCAAACAGCTAATTTTTTTCTTTTCTTTTCAATCAAAGTTGTATATTATTGTAAATATGAATTTAACCAAGATTTTTGTTTGAACCAATATTTTTGCTCGAGGGCTGAATGGAAGATCAGACTCCAAACTGAATTCGGTTCTTTTGAGAGCATTTTTCTTAGTTGTAATTATTGTATCAATTGAAATGAATGTAATTTTACAATTTAAGGAATGTTTCTCAATAAATTTATCTTATCATTAATATATGTATCAATTTTTTGTATCATATGTTTGTATATTTTTTTAACACAAATGTTCTTCACCATGTGAAATTGTCTCAAATTTTTAATAATTCTGAGGTAATTTTTTCTTTTTTTTTCAAATAAAGTTGTATATTATTGTAAATATAAATTTAACCAATATTTTTGTTTGAACCAATATTTTTGCTCGGAGGTTGAATGGAAGATCAGACTCAAAACTGAATTCAGTCCTTTTGAGAGCATTCTTCTTAGTTATAATTATTTGTATCAATTCAAATGAATGTAATTCTACAATGTAAAGAATGTTTCTCAATAAATTTATTTTATTATATATATATATATATATATATATATATATATATATATATATATATATATATATATATATATATATATATATATATATATATAATAGAATAAATGAATATTAAAACTTTCATTCGAAAAATTGAAATTAATCAAAAGAATGTTATAGCAGATCTAGATACGTGAACGTTTACGATGTGATGTCTCCATTATCCTTCAAGGGATAAATGTTAGAGAAATATTGAAATTGATGCCGAACAATATATGGAGTCTATGGAGTTGCTGAAAGGAAAATGAAAAAAATCCTTATATATACAGGTATATGTAGTACCCTTTTTTCATAGCGATAAAGTATTAATTTTTCGACATATTTCAAGTAAAACAGAGAAAGCTTCTTAATCATTCTGTTTATTTTATATATGAGAGTTTTGTTTTATTGGATTGCATTTTTCAGTAAAATAAAACTGTAACCCGTATTAACAGAAAATATAATACTAATCATTGAAATTTCTCATTTATGATATTGGAGTTAATTCTTCATATACGATAAAAGAATTATTCTAAGAATTATATTTAATGCAGGTAAACTAAAATTAAGTAAAAGAAACTTACATTGAAAACCTACACATTTTTCTATATAACAGCCGTTTACATATGTTTCAAGGTTATTGCCTATCGTCAGAACTTGAACTACGCCGTTCTGACGATAGGCAATAACCTTGAAACATATGTAAACGGCTGTTATATAGAAAAATGTGTAGGTTTTCAACGTAAGTTTCTTTTACTTAATTCTTCATATTTTTAGCTGTGCATTCCATTGTCCAAATGTTTCGAATATGAATAAAACACTCAGTATACTAAATGCTAATAAGACTGGATATGATTTCAATATTTCATCGGGTTTTTATTCTCTGCTACGTTTCTTTTTTTTTCAAATGTCTACAATTCCCTTGCTAACGAATTATTGCCTGAAAATCTTCTGAAAGGAGTTCTTCAAATATCAAATTCTTTGGAAGACAGGTTCTGTTTTTAATAATAATAAAAGAAGAAGGCGTAAGTAACGTTATTGTCCATTTTCGCTGAAAATACGCTTAGGCTGAAGTAGAAAATTTATTTAAAAACAAACAAATTGCTACTTAAAAATAAAATTATTATAGATAACAACACAAAAAGAAAGACACGCGACTGTACTACTTGTAGAAGTTCAGATCCATGCAAATACAATAAAATTCCATTACTCGTAGTCTACTAAACGAAATAATTTTTGGTTTTTTATGGATACACACATGTTTAAATCGAGTGTATCTGTTTGAATTGTTCATGAAGCAATGACAAATAGAACTGCTACAATTCCTAAAATGAGATAGGGATGAAATCTTTTATTCATACCTGGGTGTACCCAACCTAGAAGGGCACATTCATTTTAATTCGAGCATTGCAGCTTGGGCATCTGTCAAATACGTAATTTAAGGGTTGGCAGTGCCACCCCCGCATGAGTCATGTGATATTTCGCAAAGCGGGAAAGAAAACTCGTCGCTGGGGATGATGGGGGAGAAAAAAGACCCTCGCTCTTCGCGGCCATTTTAGATTTTATTACCGTTCGATACTAAAACATATATTGACGACGAAAGCCAGTGGTGAAAATGGTACGAAGGGGATAAATGTACCGGACAGAGTCGGAATTTTCTTAAAAAATGATTGCATTCTTGTTGTGAGTTTCCAATGAATTGATACAAACTCAATGATTGAATGGAATAATAATAATTTAGATATGAATATAAAAATTTTGTTGTTCTATTGAAAACAATGAAAAATATTAAAAGATGAAAACTAGACAATATTGATCTGGATCTTCTGCATTTAGAGCCACTTACAACTACGAGGGCATGCTAGCGAAAATCAGACAAAAATTAATAATTTTTTGTCTGCTTGAAAATTCAACTTCGAAAATTATTTAATTTCATTGAACGTCTGAGATATTAAATCATCAATATTTGTAAGAATCTATTTACTTCTTTTTTCTTTGGATGACCAAATAGTGACACAGTTTTTAAACGAATAATTCTCAATTTAAACATTCTGAAACTAAGAAGAATTGAAAAGTAAGAATTAATCCGTCCCATTTTTCAAAATATCAAATCATACAGAAAGCATCAAATACCTACTTAAAATAAATGATCCGATAATAACATTCTCTATATCCTCTTCAATTTTGACATTTAAACAATCATCTGATTGTTCATCAGGTCTATATATACGCACATGCATTATAGCCTTACAAATCTAGAACAGAATAGACATTTTTAATGCTTTTCTTTTAACCTTAATCATTAAAACAAAAAATTACCTAAAAAATATTAATATAGAAGCTGAACCGGCGAACTTCGTACTGCCATATATTTTTTAGTGAATATTTTCGAAAATTCTGAAAGAGGTGTTATTTTTTAGTGTTAATAGAGCTGGTCTATTTTTTGTGCTACACACTTCATGTTTTGTACCTTCCTATGTGAAGTTGAGTAGGTTAGTTATATGATTATTATTCTCCATAATTTATTCGTATGTAGATGTACAAATTATATTTTCTGAGATTCGTCTGAAATTTTATACAATTGGCTATTTCAACCCTGGAAGCTTTAGGTGGGGGAGATCTTCCAAAGAAGCGTTAACTCTGGGGTCGTTCCATGTATTTTTGGATAAGATTTTTTTCACTTATTTCGAGGGAGTGTATAGTGAGTTTGAATAAAACTGAAAAGTTTTTCGATTTTCACTATAATTAATTCGAAAACATGATGTTGGTGATAAACAGTTTATCGTCAACATCTGATGAAGCCACTGTGTTGGCGAAACGATATTGTCATGTTTTTGAATTAATTATAGTGAAAATCGAAAAACTACTTCGTTTTATTTAAATTATGTATTTAGATTTTCATCAAGTATCGGCCCAATCGATTAATGGTATAGTGAGTTAGTTGATAATAAAAATAATCGTAAGATTTTTACTATTTTATTTTATTATCATTTGTTTTCAATAACAATGTTTTAAGCCCGTTTTATTTACGGTATTATCCTCAATTTTTTAGTCTATGTCAACTTCCTTCATTTCTAAATAACGTTTTATTGTAACATTTACTCAGCTTTCACCCATACAACATGATTGTGAGTCTTCGACAGTGTTAATTGACTGACAAGCGTGTATAATATCTTGTTGATACGAGCATATAGCAATACTAAAATGAAGGCAAACACAAGTGTGAAAATGATACGCACGTCATCGAGGTATCAATGTCACCCGCTTCGGCAAAAAATCGACCCCAAGCGGTTCTAACCGGGGTTGTGTTGTCCACATGTGCATTAGGAAGAGGATGTGCCTAGCGGACATTGCTTTTTGTGAGCTTAAATGGTGAAATTTGATATTTTTAATTTAGCTTCCTTGCCGAGCTTTCTATGTTTTTCTAATTGTTGTCATTTTGCAGATTTTACGATAAGATTAATTAGTTGAGATTAATTTATCGTTTTTTCTTTATATAATTATATAAAAATTAATTGAATAATCTCACAATTCAATTAATATACAAAGGATCTTGAAAATCATGTTAAAAATGAAAACTATATTTGGCAAGGCGGTATTAGAAATGTGACAGTTAGAAATGTTTTGAAACTTTCATAAGTAATACTACGCATTTTACGAGTTCACTCAATTTACCATATCGTCATTATATATCGTATATATATATATATATATATATATATATATATATATATATATATATATATATATATATATATCAATTCACTTCTCGTAAAATACTTGGTAGAACATTGTTAAAAAATTCAAAATATAATTAAAAACATGTAACAAATTATTCAAAAATATAAGAGATGATATCCGATGTATTTTTCGAACTGCTAACCAATTATCCATTGAAACAACTGATTTGAAATAGATAACATTTCTTTGATTAATATGATTGATGTAGTTATTTTTATTATTATTTATTTGGTTTTATTTTATATGGAAAATTAAAAAGTCTGTAATTTCGATTCTCCTTCAATAATGCCTTGATCTAAACAGTCTTTGGTCCATTTTTATCTCTTTGTTCAAAATATGTAGTTATATAAAATATTTTTAAGTGTATTTTGACTGATGCAACGACTTGCCTTAAACTTCTTTCTAGAACTTTCTATCTTGCATAAGAAATATGGCACATAATAACAGCTCTGATCGAGCATTTTTGTGCATATCGATACTGACTTTACTCTATCCCGTTCTTTCTTTTATTTATTGTTGAGAATTATTCTTAACTCCTTGAACTGCTTTTCTCTCATAACTTTGAAAAAAATACTGAAAATATTATGCTGTTTTAAATTTGGATATATTCTTCATTTCGAAAAATTGTATTTCGAGGACTTTTGTTCATGAGTAACATTATGCATTCTCCGATAATATCAAAACACTTAGGATTGCGTCTAAAATAAACAATATAGAAACTCTCGTAATTCCAGATAATTGCACTGTACTTTCTTCATCAAATGTATTTATTATTTTCCATATTAATGTTCTTATATTTTCGATTTGTTCGATCTAGATATTTATATTTTATAGATTGTTACAGTCATTATCTTGTGGGTTATATAATGTTTTAATGTTTTTATATACTTTGTTTTTTCAATATCGACTTCAAATTCAAATTTGGTATTATAAAAAATTCCCAATGTCTAACAATATTTGTTTTGGTTTTGTTGAGTTTATTCAATTTAATCTATTGAACATAATTTTTTATCAGAAAATTTCAATTTTTATCAGATATTGCGAAATTAAGAAGTGAAATAATATAATTCAAAACCCTTAATATACTTATGTTGCAGGCTGCTTACTTGTTCAGAGTTGTATCAATTCCTAATAATTGGTTGGAGCGCGAAATATGGTAGAGCGAAATGAATAATAATTTGTGCGGACTTCAGAAAATATTGAAAATTATCCTCTTATTTGTGAACAATTTATCAAGTATTGTGGGAGAAATCATTCGACATTAATCAAGAGCTAAATAGCTAAATAGCATTGAACGTTATGCAACACACATGCCACATATATGTTATTTTAGTGGCCGTTTTCAATTCCTTCATGTGAGAAGCAATATTTTGAGTCGAAACTCCTGTAGATACAAGTAACTCTTCTTGTAAGCAACATTTATTGAAACAATGACATTTTTTCATTGACAACGAGTTCCCTGTGACTCAACATATATATCAAATTGAAGCTTCACCCACGATTTAAATATTATTTTTCTAAAATTTAAATTGTAATATTCATTAGATAACTTTTCGATAGTTTTAACTATTGAATGCATTGAAATTGCAATTTGCAACGAAGCGTACACGAAAATATTTTTTAAGTTTATATATATATATATATATATATATATATATATATATATATATATATATATATATAATAGTAATAAAAAAATAACAATAATGATAATAATAATCTTCATTTAAGGTTCTCGTGATACAAATATATAAGTACAACAATAGTATACTAATTTTAAAATCTACCTTTTCAATTTTGTTGCACAAACATGGATAATTCATTTTCAGACGTTTTAATATATGGCCCTTTTATATACTTTCACAAGACCTGATAAATGCCCACACATATACAAAATCAGCAATAACACAGTTGACTAAACACAAAATGGCATAAAATTACAATTTCAACTACGAAGGAACAAAAATACTGACACAAAAAGATTAACATAACATAGAGAAATATAAGAAATATTCAACATAATGCCGAATTTAGAGAACATAGTGAATGATAGGCAAGATATAAAACGATTAATAAAGTCATTTCTACTTACCATTACTAATGAATAATAAAAACTTGAAGGAACTTGAAAAAAGAACAAGAACATGGTCAATCGCTTATCTGACATATGAAAATCATCTTCGTAGTAAATATTATATTTATTTATTGTGAGAATATTATTTTTGTAAGACCAAGGTAACATTTTCTAACGTGAGTGTTGATAAAGTTGACGTTGTCTATAAAGATGTTTATTTTTCTGTTGTACATCAGTATTTACATAATACTTAATATAAAATTGATTTTGGTTTATTTTTTTTTTGAGATAGAAATTTAGGAAGATTATATAGAGGGGATTGAATATATGAAATAATTGGTCTTAATGGAATGTTATTTTTATGTGTTTTAGGTAAACCATAAACTGTGGGGGCAAACTAATATATTCGATTAACTCTTTAGATATTTTTGTGATATAAAACTATTTTGTTCCCACTTATGAATTTTTTTTATGTAAAAGTTGTGATATACAACGAAACGTCAATAAAATAAAACTTTTTTCATTGAAAATAGCGTGTTATTGCTAACAATGTTATAAACATAACTATCTCAAATAGGGAATGAAACCAATTTTGAATAAATATATATATATATATATATATATATATATATATATATATATATATATATATATATATATATATATATATATATATATATATTATTATTATTATTATTATTATTTCGATTGTTCCCCATGAGGAGAGCGACTGAACTTGAATTCGCAATCATTAGGAATTTTGCTTCATCTTTTTTGCCTCCCAAAAACGCTTCACCCTCTCTGAATTAAAATGCTCTTTCTTCCGTTCATCTGTCCACTTTACTCCAGGTTGACGATTTGAGTTTTGTTCAAACTTTACATGTGCGATTTTATAGCGACTTTCAGTGCGATCTTCGACATTTTTTATATTGATCTGTTGTAGATCCTTTTGGACCTCTTTTAGCCACTCTGTTCCGCATTTACTATTCATAATTATATTGAGTAGTTTCTTCGGTATTCTGGACTGTTTCATTCTGTAGACATGTGCATAGAACTTTGCTCGTCGTTTTCTGATTTCTTCCGTTATCGTATTTGTCTTTTGATACAGTTCATTTTGAGGTCTTTTCATCCAAATACCGTTTCTATTGATTGGCCCGTAAATCTTTCTGAGAATTTTTTGTTCTTGTTTTTCTATTTCTCTAATTCTTGAATGGCCGCCAATAACCATTGTTTCAGCTGCGTAGATTGCTTCTGGAAATATATATATATATATATATATATATATATATATATATATATATATATATATATATATATATATATATATATATAGAAGAAAAAACTCAAAGAATTCAACAAAAATCCATTCTCTGCATAATTTAACATTTTATGGCCAATGCCAAAAAAGGGTTAGATAATTTATAGTTACTTCGTTGCAGCACTAAAAGAAAGATAAAAAGGATAACAGTTTTCGTACGGTTCCAGTTGAAATCAGTTGAAATTGGTCTTTACACTATTTAAGTCAAAACTATTTGGTACCTGTTTCGAGACACTTAAAAAGAAATTTTTCTAGTAAAATGATGCGCAGTTTCTAGTTTATATGCAAAATATCCTTTCTTGTTATTTGCATAGTAATTTCTTTAACCCTGTTGTAAAACTGTCGAAGAAGGGGAAAACATTTACCATTGTTAAAACTGTAATTTATAACGGCAATTGTTGATGTTCTAATAACGCAAAATGTTTTTGAATCGTAAAGAAGTAAGGTAAAATACAGATAGGCTTTGACGAAGATAAAGAAAGGATTACGAAGAACTGTAATTCTTACGTTGGGAATTGCCTTTTCTGTATGATTCAATGTCAGAGTTTTTCGGTTTTACCTTACTAAATAATATACGTACAAGCACCTAAGAAAAAATTCATAAGTAAAATAATATTTTACTTTAATATAAAATATATAACATCAGCAAATCACTATCACTACATAGTATAAAAAAACAAAGTCGCTTTCTCTGTCCCTATATCCCTATCTATGCTTAAATCTTTAAAACTACGCAACGGATTTTGATGCGGTTTTTTTCAATAGATAGAGTGATTGAACAGGAAAGTTTATATGTATAAAAACATCCATTAAATAGTGGAGAAATACTATTTTTTTGAGGTTTCTAATGTGATGTAACAAATTACATTTTTTCCGATTACATTGCAAACGCAAGCTGAACCCTACAAGAATTATCGAAATAATGTACTAAGTATTGTATACATTGAGAAGGTTTACTGAAAACTCCCCTATGGTATATGTCTATCTCTTATGGATATCCCACAATAACATTTTTTTGTCATTTTCCATTTAATTTTCGAAGCGATTTTAACCAATACAGCATTAATCCTTATCCAATTAAATACTTCAAATAAATTGTTCATTTAATATAGATCTATGTGGCTCTTTACAGCATATGATTTAAATCAATATTTTCGAAGATATTACAGATTTAGAGAGAAAGCAAATTTGTTTTATACTATGTAGTGATATATATATATATATATATATATATATATATATATATATATATATATATATATATATATATATGGCAAAGCAACGTTGGCCGGGTCAGCTAGTGAATAATAAAATTGAGAGCACTGTCACAAAAACAATGAAAATATTAAAATAATGAATAAGGTATCACAGTAATAGTTAAGCTGTAACGAGTGTTTCATTTATACAATTGTCTTTTGGACTTAACAAAAATAATAACTATAATAAAATTATATTTCATCAGAAAATCTAAACTTTATTTATCTAAATTTTATGAAGACATGAGCATGGCTCAAAAATAAATTGAAATACTTCATATTAATTCAAATTAATAATTCATACTAGTCAATCATAATTGAAATACATCATATTATACAATTTCACAAATTGTCAATATTAAATTGTATATGTTGTGAAAATATTATACATTAATAAAAAAATTAAACATAAAAGATTAGATTATGAATTGATTACTTATGGTGTGGTTTGTATCGAAAAGTATGAAATTAAATAATATCTACATACCACAGTTTAGCTCAAGAAATTAAATACTGAGGTAGGCAAATGTTCATGACATATTGGCAGCGTATAAAACTTAAAATATTGTCAGAATCAGAAGGTATAAGCATATGCCGTATAATTAGAGCTTCAAAGTTTCCTCACACATCTTTAATGTTATTTCAAAACCTTCATTTAATATTATCTGCTTTTTAGTTATTATTTAACTGTAGTAACTAGAGTTCCTAGTAAGAAATCATTCTAAATTTATTTACTACTTTCAATTTTAGCCCCATTAGATTCTTAACCCGATATTCTCTTTGTGATAATAACATAATTTATAATAAATTGAATAGAAAAAATTCGTCTTATTTTCAAAGAAATTATTGATTGCTTGACAATTATTTCAGGGTTTTACCCCATTACCAAAATTTAAAGTAAGCCAGTTTGATTTCCGAAAGGATGATAACAGCTCTAAACAATTGTCAAGCAATGAATTCTGTGCAACAAAGGCAAGTGTATTTTTTTCAATTTGAAGTTGGTATACTTATATTAAATATAACATTTTTTATTCACACAGGTGTGACCATTGTCATGATGAAATTCTCTTTTATATGAGAGTTTGAAGACAAATGTTATTGAAAGTTCTTCTTTGATAAAAGATTTTATAATAATTTTTATCATGAGACAATATTATTATTTAATTTGTAATAATTAAAGTTTTCAGTCGACTAGACATTAACTAGCCGATTGTAGATTTCAGTAGTTAATATAGACGAATTACATTCAGAAGTTTATCGGAATATTAATTGGACATTAATTTTCACTAAAAGTGAAATATGTAATGATTATTAAATCGCCCATAATAATATGCAGTCAATAATTCAAGTTATTGTCATAATACCTATTATTTAAGAAAATAAATATTAAGTCATAGCATGTAAAAAAATCTGACCGAATTACGTTAACACCGCCATCTATTGTCATCCGTCAAAACTATGATGCATCACCAAACGTCATCTCTGTCATTCTGTGGAAAACGGGACTGCTGTATTAGGCGAATCTCCTTTGAGCTTACTTTTCAATTCGCTCGCTATGGTAGACGAATACAAGGACCGGCACAAAAATTTGCAATTATATTTATCCGTCAGTATAAAACAGTAGTGCAATGGAATCTTAGTTATGGTAAGTATCAACCCACGTTTATTCATAGACTTATTTATCACAATAATCACAGTTCAAATAACATTATAAACGTTTAAGTATAAAAAATTTGTCTTCAATATTTATCGATTTCGAAAATTAATGAGAAGGTTATATTATGATTGAAATTGAACTTATTGTAGAAAATGTTACTTGGGTTCGAATCCTATTTGTATAAATGAACTTTTCCGGCATATTATGGTATAAAAAAATTAATTAAGTAATCAAATCGAGAAAAAGAGGCACACAAAGAAAAAATGGCGGGTTCTTTACTAAATTTTTTTTGCAAGCCAGATAATAAGGAAACGGAATGCACGAAGATATAGAGGTAGCTTGCAGTAGCACAGCCTTAAATCAAAGAGCTATGGGCGTAACTGAAGAGAAAGAAATATATTCTTTGGAAGAAGCGTCAAGTAAAACAAGAGAAGGTACTACTGAAGAACCTGTCAGCAGTTACCTGTAAGCAGATTATCTTCATCAGTATCATGCAGCACTTTAGATTGTGGCGATGATCCCGGTTTGTGGCCTGCAAGTATGAGTAATGATTTTATTCATATTTTGGTTAATCGTGAAAATGTACAGACAGTTATTATTAAAGAAATCTTCCCAATGGAGAAAAATTAACAGAGAATGACTAATTTACTCTATTTGGAGAGATTCAGTATATTGTTTTTTTTGTAAAATATTTGCTAAATCTGCTTGTAGTTTGTCTGCTTTGAACGGTTTTTCAGATTGGCAACATTTGTCATTAACATTGAAAAGACATGAAACAAGTGTTTCCCAAAGTGAAATCGTGGGTACAATTATTTAATATGTTAACAAATAAAACTACTGTAAATAATTCAAGAAATTTACATTTTATCATCTACAATAAGGTGGTCGTTTAACGACGGCTGGCGAATTGAGGATTTTTTGGAGTTGTGTCAGAACGATTTGGAGAAAATTTGTGACATTGTGACAGTAGAGGAAACCTGGATTCGTCAGTGTGATCCGGAGTCCAAACACGAGTCTATACAGTGGATTAAAAAAGGAGAAAGACCACCAAAGAAGTTTAAAGTGGAAAAGTCGGTCTCTAAGATTATGGCGATAATTTTTTGTGTTAGCGAAGGAATTTTATTAATTGATTACTTGCCTAAAGGAACTACTATGAATGGTCAACACTACGCCAATTAATTGGGTCAGAGACGTGAAGCAGACGTACAGAAGAGACGTGGCAAGTTGGCCGCGAGGTTGTTTCTGCATGACAACGCCCGTTTATACCGCTCGCGTTTCGAAGGATGCTTTAAAAGCCAATGGGTTCGCAGAAATTGATCATCCCCCCTATAGTCCGGACCTGGCACCCAGCGTCTTTTTTCGAAACTGATAAAGGAGTTAAGGAGGCGATTTTCGTAATATTTTCGGATGACAATGAGGTGAAGTCAGCCGCGGAGAGCCATTTTCAAGAGAAATCTCCAGAATATTATTTCAATGGTTTAAAGGCATTATATTCGCGATGTGAGAAGTGCATTTCACTTGAGGATGATTATATTGAAAAAAAAAATTAAAAAACTAAACTTTTCTTTCCTGTATCCTAGGCCGCAAATTTGTCAGCCGCTCCTGGTATAATATCCTATACCTTATATTTCCAATTTTGAATAAAAATCAATGACCTGCCTGTAATAGGGTCTTCCTTGTTGGATGCAAAATTGAAATAGCCGTTTGAAAGATAGCACATACATCAATTATTTGTGGAACAATATTCTGTTTGTTTTGTGAGATTTTACTTTCTACTTACCATTTTATCTTCACGTACCTACCAATGAAGATAGCTATATTCATTGTTCTTTAAAGACGTTCATAAAACTTCGTAGTTAGTAAAATCGTAGTTTATTTGATTTGAAGACGACAGAAAATATTTTACCATCAAGCTGTATAGGTCCTTAAATCAATGTTGTTTCATTCTTTGGCATTATTCTTGTTATGTCAACGAAATAAATTTCAGTAAAGATTTCAGAATTAAATATAGATACTTACCTATAACCTGCGATCTTTTGATGAAATATGCATGAGATATTGAAAAACTCTTTTGAACATATGAATTCTATTAAAATAACAATATTGATTCAATTTCAAACCGTAGTTTGAACGTCATTACAAAAACAGTAATACTGAAATATATAAAAAACAGCTCGGTTGATTTCACAAAATCATAATTGCTTGTAAATTGTTTTGGCGTGTTACCCCATTTTCAAAAGATAAACTGAGAAAAACTAAAGAGTTGAAAGTTCAAGTTTTAAAATGGAGTGAACCCCCGAAACAATTATTGTCAAGCAATTAATATATTTTGCGAAAGATATTTTTATTGATATTTAAGGATGTTGCACTAACATCAGCGAATATATAATGAACTTTATTAACAACAATAATGCATTATCAGGTGCTCATTCCATTGGACCCTCATAAATTCAGGGTCAGACGAAAATTTTTTATTATAATTTTATTAAAAAAATAAAGAACAAGTCAATAGTCTAATAAATAACTCTGTTATAGATTTAAGTGATTCGTATTAAGTCTCGATTTATTTACTGTGTATTAGATTAATATATAATCATAAAATTATTTTTGAAAATGTACTTTGGATCACTTATTTCTCATTTAACTTAGTAACCTATTATCATTATTAGCAATATCAAAATCTACTCAAAAATAATTCGACTGGAATGGCTGTAATAGAGTGAATACTAAAGAATTACAAATACATTCTTTTTCACTTCAAATTGAAATGAAATTTCAATTTGAAGACTGGTCATATCTCTTCCATATAACTGGTCATATGAGTCCTATCGTCTTAAATCCTGAACGTCTAGTAGTAGGTAATGAATGGGTAAGTCACTCAAAGCTGAAGTAGTTTTTAGTAAACTAGATGCTAACGTAAAAACTGAAATGACTAAAAATAGTATTCTAAGAATTTTTCATCATTGTCAATCAAGTTTATAATAAAGAATTCAATAGCAGGCTTTGAATGTGGCTGATAATGGTATTTTTAAGGTAAACGGTCGTGTCCGGTCTGGACGTCTTTTTCGGAGGCCAATAAATAAAATATCAGTGACAATTGTTAGACTGTGATATCGGCCCTTTGTGTGCAGCACATGTAGAAAAAAGCCAGGTGATGCCGGACAGAATTGTCTACATCAGTCCTGACCCGTGCCCGAAAAAGGTTCAATCCAATCGATTTGTCGTCTGCCAAATTTAATCTAGATGAAACTGTAAAATGAAGATTTTTTTTAGAATCACTGTAAACGAACTAGTTCATTCATCCCTCGTTTGTTAGAGAAACTTGAATATTTGTATTTCACGTATTGCTTTTCTCGCAGATCCGCTAACTGACAAATATTTGCAGACATAAATACTGACTCTACCAGGGGCGGCGATTGAATCGGGATAATGATAATAAAACTAATAATAATAACCATAATGATATTAATTAATAATAATATTTAACTACAAGAAATATTTTATAAAAACCGAACTGTAGTTTGACGACAAATGCAGAAAATTCCAGGAAAAGACTGAAAACATTCAACACATCACTGGAGGCTGCACATCTCTCGCTCAAAACGATTACACTCATAGGCACAACCAAGAAGCTTGCATAGTCCATCAAGCCCTAGCTGTGAAGACCAGACTGTTGACAAAAGGAGATATGAGAACTTACTATAAATACAAACCACAGATAGTGCTAGAAAACAGCAATTACAAAATATATTTTGATCGAACTATCATTGCTGACCGCACGATACATAATAATAGACCAGACATAGTTTTTGGACAAAATCAACAAGAAAGACCACCTGATGAACATAACGGTACTTAACAAGCGGTACTTGATGGACACCATTCAAGAAAAAATCAGGAAATATACGGACCTGAAGTGTGAGATACTTAGTATGTAGGATATAGATGCGGCGCACATAAGTATTCTTGTAATATCAACAACCGGTGTAGTTCCGAAAGTGCCACACGAACACCTTACGAACCTGAACATAGACCCGAGGCTGTTTATAAAGATGCAAAAAGCTGTGGTGCTGAACACATGTCACATAGTCAGGAAATTCTTGCAAGGATAAAGTAACCGACAGATTGTTGAGTTGCTTTGGTTTAGCCCGAAATTCAACTTTGAAACCAGTGCCGGAGCTGAATAACTTGAGAATAATAATAATAATATTAATAATAATAATAATAATAATAATAATAATAATAATAATAATAATAATAATAATAATAATAATAATAATAATAATAATAATAATCATAATAATAATAATAATAATAATAATGAATGAGATTGAATTCTCGCTTAACTCTTGGTGAATAATAATATTAAAATAAATTAAACTCTTGAATGACGATTTATTTAACAACATATTTAGTCAACATGTTTCGAGCGTTAGCTCATTTTCAAGACTAAACTACTATAAGGAACGTACAACAAATTTATATTTACAAAATGGATGTGAGTAGGGAGGATAATTGAAAATCTACTTGTTCATTTACAATTTCTTCTTTTCTCTTCCAAGAACTGCTAATTTCAATTGCCTCCAAAAGATCTAAACGTTTACCTTTATTACCTGGGTGTAGGCATTTAGTTTTATCAAAATCTATAAAGTGATTAGAGCTAATACAATGTTCTGAGAATCCAGTTTTATTAACATTATACAAAATCGACCTTTTATGTTCGTCAACCCGAAATATAGAAAAATAAAACTCGGGTTGACGAACATAAAAGGTCGATTTTGTATAATATTAATAAAACTGGATTTTCAGAACATTGTATTAGCTCTAATCACTTCATAGATTTTGATAAAACTAAATGCCTACACGCAGGTAATAAAGGTAAACGTTTAGACCTTTTGGAGGCAATTGAAATTAGCAGTTCTTGGAAGAGAAAAGAAGAAATTGTAAATGAACAAGTAGATTTTCAATTATCCTCCCTACTCACATCCATTTTGTAGATATAAATTTGTTGTACGTTCCTTATAGTAGTTTAGTCTTGAAAATGAGCTAACGCTCGAAACATGTTGAATATACATTTTGTTAAATAAATCGTGAAACATTAAGCCAAGAGTTCAATTTATATTAATAATAATAATAATAATAATAATAATATCTGCGATAAGTGAAAGTTCCGCTGTATGGTGTTTGAAGCCATAAGCCCTGAAACGGGGACAATAATAATAATAATGATAAAACAACATTTATTCTCTACAGGGAAATTACAGGAGAAAAAAACAAATTGTACACAAATAATGAGGAATAACAAAAAATGTAAAAGAAACAAGAAAAAGAGGGTACGTAGTCAACAGAAGTTGACTAATAAAATATAGTATATAATGAAATATAGTTGATGTAGTCAACGAAAATAAAATTAAAATCAATTTTGCAATAATAATAAAAAGTAACCGAATGAAACAAAACTAAAATTAAAGTATTATATATTACAAAGTCATATGTGGACAACAGAGGTTCATGAAGATCTCACGACATCCCTATGCCCTGTTCTGAATGGCATGTCAAAATCACTGATATCCGATCAAAATAGATATCACCTCAAGGGAGAACGTGACAAAACATTTGATCTGCTGTATTTGACATAAAATATGTCATTCCTCCTCAGAACACGCCTTGGTACGCAAATATTTATTTTTCTGAGAAGAAATGGCGAGGCGATAAAATTGTGCAAAATTTTGAAGAGGAACGATAGACCAAACCGTTCACGTCTCAACTTCAATAATTCAATTCCCAAACTATCGGTTAGAATGGAATGGTCAAAGCCTCTCGAAGGATATTGACTACAACATCTGTAGTACGAGTACATGTACTTCAGACATTTCCTCTGAACTGCTTTCAACTCGACAATAAAATTATTATACAAAGGAGACCAAATTAAAGACGCATGTTCTAGTTTACTGCGAATAAAGAAGTAGTACAGCGTTTTCATTGAGCAAAGATTAACAAAATTATCCCAGTTTCTGACCAAATAAAACAGCACTCTAGAAACAGAAGCTGTGATACAAATTATCGGTTCAGAAAAGGATAGCTTATAGTCGAAAAAACCCCAGATCTTAAAATCAAAACATTTATCTATAATTTGACCATTCTTTGGATAGCTGTGGTGGATTGGAGTCAACTTTCGAGAAAATGATAGGACTACATTTACTAATCTTCACTTATGCCCATTCTGTTACACCACCATGAGAATGCTGAAATCCGACGCAATCATGCCGATCATAAATAGTAGCAAATATTGATTTAAATCATCTGCAAAAAGCAAATGCATGCAGTTGAGCTATAAGGAAAGATAACTGATTGTCTTTTCCGAACATTTTTTTTCCCTTATAACAGCTCTTCTCTGCACATCATAGTGTTACATTCTTTTGAAATTTGATACAATACGATAATAAATTCCTAATAGTTAGTTGAGTTTGATTTAAAACGTTCATTTTGTGACTGTGATATTTATTATCGTATTGTATGAAATTTTAAAAGAATGTAACAATATGATGTTCAGAGAAGAGCTGTAATAAGAAAAAAAAAATTTCTGAAGAAGACAACATTGGTTTGTCGAAACGTAAAAAACTATATATAAATGAAATATAGAGTTACCAACAGTTACTAATAGACTTGATAACCCAAGAACTCCATTCAATATATATATATATATATATATATATATATATATATATATATATATATATATATATATATATATATATATATATATATATATATAAGGAAATGAGTGCTTATGGTACTGAATGAAATATTTAAGAAAATGAACACTAGAACATTCATTCGAAAAATTCAACTTAATCAAGAGAGTGTTATAGTAGAGCTAGATATGTGAACGTGTACGATGTGATGTCTCCATTATCCTTCAAGGGATAAATATTAGAGAAGTATTGAAATCGATGCCACACTTGATGGAGGTGCGAGACATATATGTTTCGTTCTGCAAGGAACTCGTCAGTCGCACCACGTCCATCGAAGTGAGGCAACGATTTTCTTGGACTCACATTTTCTTGTGACTCCAAGTGGAAGACCGTAGAGTTATGAATAATCCACAATTCCATCTATGGGAATCAGTAGAAAACACCTCTCAGATTAAAGACACACCAAGCATCGAAATTTCACATATCTTCTATACCCGTAGGTATCTACTAAATTGCAATGTCTATTTGACAAATATCATCGAACGATGTTTTTATCAATTTTATTATTATTATTTATATCATTATTATCGATTTTTTTAAAAACATCGTTCGATGATATTTGTCAAATAGACATTGCAATTTAGTAGATACCTACGGGTATAGAAGATATGTGAAATTTCGATGCTTGGTGTGTCTATAATCTGAGAGGTGTTTTCGACTGATTCCCATAGATGGAATTGTGGAGTATTCATAACTCTACGGTCTTCCACTTGGAGTCACAAGAAGATGCTTGGGGGTTGAAATCGTTGCCTCACTTCGATGGACGTGGTGCGACTGACGAGTTCCTTGCAGAACGAAACATATATGTCTTGCACTTCCATCAAGTGTGGCATCGATTTCAATATTTCTCGAACATTTATCCCTTGAAGGATAATGGAGACATCATACCGTACACGTTCACATATCTAGCTCTACTATAACATTCTCTTGATTAATTTGAATTTTTCGAATGAATGTTCTAGTGTTCATTTTCTTATATATATATATATATATATATATATATATATATATATATATATATATATATATATATATATATATATGTAACGCCATCTAGTGCACTATCCACTGACGTTATTGTATTTTAGTGTATTATGTTACGGTAGAGACCATATCACAAATTCTGTAATCTACCTTGTACCTTATACTCGTATTATTCTGTGAACGGTCTGACAGTACTTAAGGCGCGACATATTATTTCAAACTGCTATTCTGTTTGTATATTTTGTGGACGCAGAGCTGAAGATTAATATTCAATCGACATTTAATTCTCGATTCTTGTTTCAGGTTTGTTATATTTTAGAATTAAGTTAATATTGTATTTATTGAATCCTTGTTTCAGTTTTAAACATTCATCGAGAGTCATTGACTATCAAATAAAATAGAAAAATAACTAAATTATATATATATATATATATATATATATATATATATATATATATATATATATATATAAGATATATTATATATATATATATATATATATAAGAATAATAATAACCTCAAGTTGGAGCCGTCAAATCCAAAATGATAAACAAAAACTACTCTATTCCCACAAAGGCTTTGCCAGATAACAATTTCACTCAACTTAAACAATAATTTCTTCAACCAAAACAATAATTCAAAGTAACATCCAAACCCAAAGTCAACACCCCAGACAGAGCGCTTCCAACCACTCATTCCATCAAGGAGCCGATGAGATTTCTAGATATGGCAACGATTCGAAAACGATTGAGAACAGTCAAAAAATATGACTCCATAAATTTTAACAATTAGGATGAAAAACCTATACTTCAATTTTGATAACAATATTATATGTGAGGAAGTTTGTGCGAAGCGAAAAATTCTGTGCGAAGGTTGACACACTGATGAGTAATGCTTACTAAAGCTGAATTTCTCGCAAAGTTCCTGAAAACTCACGATTTTAGATAAAACACCTAGCTCTACTCTGAGCATCACAGCATGATGTGCTGTGATTGCTGCATCTGTTTTGGATAGTGATACTTTTCCTCGAAAATCAATATGATTTCTAAAAAGAAGAATAATTCATACCAACCCGATAGTCAGACCAATTCGGCACTACAATTCAAGTCTGACAATAATAATTACTTAAGAGGGTCAGTAGCCAAACAGTATATTGACTCAAAAACGCTTTTTGCCTACTGGTGCCTATGAGTTCAATTCACACCATGTTTCTGAGCTTTGGAATCGGCCCTACAGCTGTAACTCTAACTTTCGTACAATAACATCAAAAAAACCAGTGTTGCACAGACCACAGTTGATCTCAGAAGACATTCGAAATGGTTCGATAAGTCATAACAAAATTGGAAAATATGGAATTTTCTGAAGTGGTGAATCAAAGGAATTGAAAGATTATTCTTTATTCGTTGCAACTCAACCGCTAAAAGTTGTCCACAACTATTAAATTCTGCAGAATACAGAACATAGAAAAATATAGATTGGGAAAAATCATCTTGGAAGAATGTGTTGATACGTATGCCAGGTTTAACCCAATGAATGCATCTAGCATTGTTATGAATTTGTGAAACTGAATTTACTTCTGCAATTACTACGATAGACTACAATAAGTAATTTTTTTTCGTAATAGGTACATATTTTTTATATTTACTCAATAGGTATAATATTTATTTGGATTGAGTGACAAATCCTTCGCATATTTTGTATTCCTGGACTAAAGATGCATGAATTATAGCGACATGTCATTAATTTTTGAAATCTTAGAATTTCGTTTTGCTTATTTTGCCTTATCAGACTCATATTTGGTTTGTTTCGCTACAACGAATTGAAAACGATAGATTCACTACAAGACAGATATAAAAAAATATCTATTGATTTCCATTATTTTTAGAAGAACCAGTGACGCATATATATGTCGTATATTACGAAATTTTAAAAAGAAACTGATAAAGCTTTCCTCAGAGCTAGATGAAATGCTCCAGAAAAAAAGGTTTTCATCAAAAGCATAGCATAAATTAAACATTATATTATGCTTAAGGCGGCAAGAGAAATATCAAAACTATTATCTCTAAAATTCGTATTTCAAAAGTATTTTTGAAGCCGAGTCGCCGCCACTGGACTCTTCACCTACTTAATTGAAATATTATTCGTGAATTTAATGAAAAATAGAAAACAAATTTTAAATTTGAATGTTTTTCGGGAATAATACTAATAATTTTCGGGAAGGTGATATATGAAAACACCTACCGTCGACCTATACATTTTGAACACTTCAAAGGGAGAGACGTTTATAATTCTGTACAATGGTATATCAATAAATAATAGAATGGTGCATTATAGAATTACTTTCCTTTCAAATTGTCAATTGGGTTTATAAAACAATCCAAATAATAAGACAATAATTATTTTTTCTTTTCAAGAAACGACAAAGAAAATAAAAGCTGGTTTGCATACGTTCTATCCGTAATACAATACCGCTCATATTTACGGATTTCATTAGGAAGATAGTTCTCAATCACATCAGGAACACATTTATCTTTTCCAAGTCAATTTATCATAGTCCATTTCACATATTTCTTCGATGATGATAAAGTATTCTAAATGATAAGGAAACGAGAATTAATGATTTAATTTCAGAGTAAACCATGAATAATGGAAATCTTGCCAATTTTTCGGAAAATCTTCTATTTTAATGATTGAGTCTTATTTTTCACGAAAAACTATATTTTATTCGGAAGTGTGACTGAAAAAAGTAATGAAATGTAGAAATTCAAATTTTCCCGCCGAAATACTCCACAGCTGTCAAAGCTGCCGAGTGACGTCATCAACCCCTAAACATCGTCCTCTATTCATGAGGTATGTGTTAAGTTCGTGAGTTTTCTTCATACGAAATTTAATACAAACAATCCAAATGAACACAAAGCTTTACAAAGGCTGTGTTGTGCCATGTACAACGATTACAACGAATTACTACACCAAAAAAATTGTTTATTCATGTTCCAAAAGAAAAGTAAATCAGGAGATAATGGCTAATATAAGACTTATCAACAACGAAAACTAATGCCTATTTTTGTGAGGATCACTTCGATGTTGCACAATTATGGCATTGTGAGCTGACATCAGCACCATTTTTTAGTAAACAAGAACAGTGACTGCGTAAGAATTAGAGCGAACTTTGTGATCAGGACTTATCCGACGTTTAACAGTACACGTTTTTACAATTGGGCATATCCAACAGCATCATACACATAAAATTCTCTTGAAGATCTGAAACTTTCTTCCAAACTATTAAACATTCATCATTATTTTCTTCACATAACCTTACTTTGTAAACAGTGATTTCAAAAAAGTTCTAAACACCATATATATATATATATATATATATATATATATATATATATATATATATATATATATATATATATATATATATATATATATATATATATATATATATATATATATATATATATACATCATCATCCTCAACCTCTGTTCGTCCACTGCAGAACGAAGGCCTCCCCCTGTCTTTGCCAAGATTCCCTATCGACAGTCTCTCTTTTCCAGGCAACGCCCAGTCAATCCACAAGCTCCTTATCCCATCGATCGTGAGGGCACTTTCTTGGTCTTACCTTCTCTCTGGGCTCCCAATCACCAACCACAACTGACCAACGCTCATCGCTTGTTCGGGCTAGATGGCCTGTCCATTTCCACTTTGACCTTTTTACACACTCCACGACATCCCTCACCTTTGTTTGACCTCTTATCCAGCTGCAGCGCATTCTATCTCGTATGGTTAGGCCCATCATGTATTTTCAAAGATGTTTTGACGTTCATAAATTCCGAATCATAAAATTCGTCATTCGTTGCAAGAAAGATCACTATCATCAAAGAATGTTTGGGAAGTTGAAATTATTTGGTTTGACGAATCCCGTCTCAATGATGGTATTCCACAGTTATTTCGTAGGTATAAACACAAACCAAGAAATGAAGAAGTAAACAAACAGCATTTGCCTGCTTCTTTACAGGTTGATGTCGTGTGCTCTGTTGAAGTCACGTAAGTTTGCAGTCACGTGACAATAGTAGATAAATATAGCTTTTAATATCAATTTTATCAAATTCAATATGAATCAAATTTTTAGAACGTGATTTTTCGGGATTATAATGATACAAACTTTGATAAAGTCAACACGCAACAACAATTTGTGATTAGTGTCAACATCCCTATTATTATAATTTAGTTGAATATCCATTATCAATATTTCATTGAAAAAAATTTTTTTCATGAAATATTTTTTGATATTAAATTCCATGATGAAATGCAATTAAAGATTAAATGAACAAAAATTCTAGCGAAAATTATTTCTTTGTCTTGTAATATTCTGGGCATCAGTGAAACTTTTATTGTGTTATTGTACAATTATTTCTTGTGATATACAAGCATCAATTATAAACACATTTCCTAAGCAAATCCTCAATAATTCCAATATATCAGTAGTTCTTTTCAAAACACATTAAAAGAGAGAACGGTAAAGGGCACCTTAAATCAACAGTTTTTTGTGAACCTGTTCTCGGTTTTTTTATAAACCTGCAGATGAGGTATAAAAAGTGACCTGTAAAAAAATCAGAAGCATCGAAGAAGCACCTGGAAAAAACTACCCTTCAAAGTTTCAAAAATAGAGTTGCATAATTATCTGTCGTTAAGGCAGAGCTATTCATGAGATCCCCCCAACCCAAGTTCAACAGAAGCTTATGCATTTCCGCCCTTATGTGCATTGCGATGTGTAATATAACTAATGAATAGAGAACGCACCCCATTTTTTTATAACGTAGACTCCCCTATTTTTATTTTCTACGTCCTCGTTCAGTTCGTGACCAGCACACGTTTTTTTGACTGGAACATGTCGAGGGTAATATTCCATTGAAAAGTAAAATATTCAGAAAATGGCTGTGTATTGTACGGCACGCGAATAAAAATAAGAGTGTTCCTTGTTGTTCAATTCCATGGGAATTCAATCGAAATCTCAAAACATATACGAGGAGAGGTTAGAAAATAACGAAACTGACATAATTATCATTAATAATTTTATTTCTTCAAATCTTATTGAAGAAGGCCAGATATAATCTATAAGGTAAATCATTTACCAATTGGTTGTTGCAGTAGTCTGAAAAAAATTATCTACAGCAGAAAGGAATAGTGAAAAATACATAATAGTAATGATAGTAATAAAAATACATTCGTTCCCAACACATATACATGCAATTACTGGGAAGAAATATAGGAAGAATAGAAAAAGAGAGTAGAAGCGAATATATAAAATGAGAATAAATTGTAATAGTAATGGACAAAAACCTAATGGAACAAACTAAAAATAAAGTATTATCTATTACAAAATCACACGTAGTCAACAAAAGTGAATGAACTAAAGTTGACGGAGTTAACGAAAATAAAATTAAAATCAATTGCAATAGTAATTTAAAATAACCAAATGAAACAAACTGAAATTAAAATATTATATATTACAGTCATATGTAACACCAGAAGTTCATGAAAATATCACGACAAACCATTTTCAGTCAAAAGTCTGAGTGGCATGTCAAAATCACTGATAGCCGATCACAATAGATATCACATCGACCGCAACACCCATCATAATGATTACATGTACAGTTGATAGAAGAACGTAATATAACATTTGATCTACTTTAATTAATATAAAATGTAATATTCCGCCTCAGAGCATGCCTTGGTACGCGAATATTCATTTCGCTGAGAAGAGATGGCAGAAGAAAAGACACATTATACCTTACCAAAAAAAAAAGCTAAATCTTTCTACTAGGTAACGATTGTTTGCGAAAATGGTTGAGATCCAACGGCATTCTCCTTGACAGACAGCCTTGGTGATGTCAATTCGCTGGAACCCTATATTTTCAAATAAAAGTAACTTAGACTACTAATTCTAACATCAGCTATTTGCAAGTGAAAGTCCCGTTAAAATCAGTTCAGCCGTTTTAGATTTTATCCGGAACAAATAGACGTACAGGCAAAAATTCCAAATATTGATTTTTTGATATGAGTGGTGCACTTAGTGAAAAATTGTTAAGTAAAACTGATAATTCAATTTCATTTATTCTTATGAAGGATTCACAACACATGATAACGAACTAAAAATTGATAATTACCGAAAAACAAGGTAAAACTAACGAAGTAAATAGATCAATATAATGCTCCATAAAATAAACGAGAAATTCAGAATTAAAGCGTCATCTATGAGATATCTTGAACAGTCGGTCCTACAGTTTTCTGTGATCGAACTAATTGAATGCTTCACCAGTTTGAGACTTTCATTAACAATAATTGACAATCATTTTTTTTATTCATGAGTTTCCATACCTATTATCTTATGTCGAATGAAGACAAATATAAAAAACTCAACATTCATGAAAAATGTTCCAGCCGTTCTGGAGTTATAATGTAGATATAAATAGAAAACAAACGAGAAATTCAAATATTTACCTATGTATATCCCATATCGTTTGACACCCCAATGATTTCATTCTTGATTTTCAATGAATATGTTCCTATCATTACTGCAGTTGTTTATCTTCACTCTAAATGAGCTCATTCTCAGCAAGCAAGAAATAATTTATATGATGGAATCTCGCTCATATACTCTCATGATTGTCGCCTCCATAGTTGTGAAAGGTAACTCGTTAATGAGATCTGGGTTCGAATCCCAGCTAAGATATGAACGTTTCGTATGTATGTGATTTTGAGTGATTAAAAATATTGAGATTGTCAATGTACATAGTTAGATCACCAATCTTAGCTATTTAACATGCAAAATGTTATAAACTCTAAACAATATTTATGATTTATTATATGATTTACTAGCCATTAAATCATTAATCAATTGGGCCGATACTTGATGAAAATCTAAATAAATGTTGATAATAATGTTTATCCTCAACATCTGATGAAACCACTGTGTTGGCGAAACAATATTGTCATGTTTTTGAATTGATTATAGTGAAAATCGAAAAACTACTTAGTTTTATTTAAATTATGATTACTAGCAATTACGTCATTTCCAAAAGCTGTTATGAGTTTCAATTTATACAGAACAATTCATTAATAAAATTAAGGATTGAATATTAACTTAAATTCAAACACTTGACCTTATGATTTACACTTTATTGACTACATAGCATGTAGCGTTTCGTCATTACAAACGACTTCTTCAGATGCAAGCAGAATAATCCATTATTCTGTTTACATCTGAAGAAGTCGTTTGTAACGACGAAACGGGTCATGCTATGTAGTCAATAAAGTGTAAATCATAAGTTCAAGAGTTTGAATTCAAGTTTATATTCAATTATAATGGATTTACATCAAGTAAACGCCAACACTATTAAATATTTAAAATTAAGGAGTAGAATTGACCATAATCGGCTGTCTTGTGGTACCCAAAATTTGAATTCTAATTTATCTGTTTCGATTTCTTTCCTTTAAAACACTGTAAATTTGTTGACGTTTTATCTTTAAAGCTCCAATATTTCTTTCAATCGCTTTTACACACATTAGAATTTTCGACACTTTTAAAAGCACTTTTCAATTTTAACACTTTGGATATTGAGTTGATCTGTTAAAAAATATAGCCACACGCTTTCGACAATTCTACAATTTCAGATATACACATATACACCAAAATTTAACTGACAGTCAAATTGAACTACTAACCAATTATTCATCAAATTTAATCAGATCAGTAATTTTTAAATATTGAAACGCTGTAACTCTTTTTGAAAAACTTAGATAAACATTCATTCAATACACCTTTAAGTCCCTACTTTTATTCGTAACACGTTACAGCTGATATGAATTGGAGTGAAAATATAAAATCGAAAAAGTAGGAGGAAGTATTATTTAAAATATGTCTGAATACGCCAACTGCATCAAATATTCATTGACCAACAACAAAACCTCCAAAATATTTCAAGAAACCGTCAAGAACCCATCAAAACATCTTCGTCTCTACTCAGCCGTCACCACGACGTATTATAGTTGACTTAGTTTCCTTTTTTCAACTTTTACCACATTATTTCCCTTTTTGCCCTTCCGTTTAATACAACATCTTTACCAATCTTCAAATACATCATTGGAATCTCGATATACTGTCGACCCCGATGATTCTTAAATGATATTGAATTGTGGTATACGTCAACCATCAATCCGTCAAAGAACTGTCCGCCTTCTTATTGTGATTGGACTGTGAAGTGCGAAACGTCACATTCAAAAAAAAGTAACATTCTATTCCTTGGGTAAATAGATGAATTTTTTCTATTATAAAGTATTTTCTACCTTGCTTCAGCAAGAAAAGTAAGCGGAACGTAGTTATTTTTAAAGCATTCTGATTCGGGAATGTCATACGGAACAGAATTCTAATGTTGGTACATCCGACTTCCCCTATGTTTTTTATCTGAACGGTCCGTGCGGTTCGCCAAGTATTTTGCAGGACCGGAATAAAGCAGACGTTTCACGGTACTTACTTAGATCGGAGAGGCCTGAATTCGGTAGGTATTATCTAAGGTGATTACAGGGAATTAGGATACCGACATTGTTAGTTCTGTTACTTGTACAACTCAATAATGAAACGTTGCGTTTATCTTCGGTTATTACGAATTGATGCTTTCATATGTTTATTTGTTTTGTTTGGTTGAGAGTACCTACATTTAGAAACCTTTTGGAGAACACTAATATTGACTGAAAAGTATAATCTTATAACACTATAATATTACTATTATTGAGTGTTTAAGTGACCATTTAAAAGACCATTCAAAATACAGTATTTAGGTAAAATGGTGTTTCAGTTAAATCCTGCCGCGCATTGTGAACGTATTGGCATTATCAGAATATTTAGTTTTATTTTATTTTAATGATAGATGGAAGCACGATCTGGACGACAGCAGTGTGACAAACAATGCCAAGAAATTGTTCTTTGGACTTTCATTTAAACCTAATACTCAAATAATAATAATCAAAGAATGGTAATAATAAAAGGTCTTTATTTTGAAAATACTTGGGCAAAGTCCAGTTGACCCACTTAACCGAGTTCCAAATAACAATCACAGAAATGAAATTATACAAATAGGAAACTAAACAACAATGAAATTGAAGCTACAAATAGGACCTGCAATTACAACATTATGTTTAAGAATTGAATATCAGTATTAAGAATTGCGAAAATTCAAATTACAACAAAAAATTTGTATAACAATTAAAATTTGGGAATAACAAATAGTCGGTTTGAATAACAAAGAAAACCAAACCTTAAGGAACCAAGAAATTTTTCAATATTTGTATAACACTCCGCATATTTACTTCTAGTGTCTTGCGAAATAAAATTGTAAACGTTTGATGTGCTATATGAGCAGCATCTCCCAAACAATTTCCTCGTATGTTTAAATGCAAGAATATCTGTGCTTCTGGTCATTTGACTATGTACCTGCGAAAAACCCTAAGTCTATGAAATATATAATCAGAGCTTTTGCAATTTGAAACCTTATGTTTACATATAAAACAAAAAACATAAAACCACTGGAAGAGTGGAATAAATGTGATTGTGTATAAATCGAAGGAGAAATTATGAGAAGAAATGCAAGAGTTCAAAATATCTCAAAATGAATGATAAACTTCACATAAAATTACCATGAAAGATCAAATACTTCTGAAATTTATCCCAACATAGATAGTTAATATTACCTCCACTTTACGAACACAAAAATAACCCACACAATTCACAATCATAATGATTGAAATGATTCACATAATAAACAGAATAATACTAAATACAAAAGTATATATAAGAAAGGCGCCAAGTATTACAATTCGGTATTTGAGGCATTTTATCACCAGGACTGGATGTGCGTGAAAAGTCTTGATTATCAGCAGAAAAGATGAGCACAGAAACATGATTAGAAAATACCTGAAGATGTGTAAGTCGACTGGGACGACGGATTCTTTTCAAACATCACTGTTTGTGCAAATAGACAAGTGCCAAAATGAACAACAGTTAATTAAAAGTTGAAAATCTTCTTGAAAACAAGCACCAATTGCTTGATCGTTGCAGATTTTTGCTAGAACTTTTACCTGTATTAAAACGAATGGTTCATAAAGATCAATAGAAATTCTTGTGATCCAGGCCAATTATAACACTTTGATCGATATTTATAAGCGTTCATTATTATTATAGACGAACATTTTGAATTTTACATTTGTTTCTTTAATTTCAAAATATACGACATTATTATTTAGTTTCATATTTTCCCTTTTTCTAGAAGAATATTACATACTCAATTATGGTATGTAGCACAATGAATTCATTTCTCAACAAATATTTTCATGTTATTTAAAACAAAAATGATCCTTTGGGTTTGAAATTAACAAATCGAAGGTGTCAATATTAACGTGACGTATTAACTAACCCCAGATGTGGGGGCTAGTAGTATCAAGATTTCTGTATCTGAAAATGAAACGAAGATGTCTTTCAAGAATCTGATTTTGCACCATCTTATATCACTGGCCGTCCACATTCAAACAAACAAAATCAGTTATTGTTTCCGAAGCAACTGTCAAATTCAGACAGTGGCGACGACTGCTTGGGACATGAGGTGGTACGAACCTCTTCAAAAATGAGATTGGGGGAGTAGAGCTCCGTCAATTTGAAAATATTCATAATTATAATCTTTTTAAAATCTGGACAACGACTTCTTTGGCCGATCGATGGACTATGCGAGCTTCTACACTCTTAAGAATATTGAAAAACTTTGAACATCTACAGTTTTTTCGAAACATTTTCTGTAGTGGACTAAACAGAGGCATTCTACAAATGTGCAGCATACCATGAGTGAAATTTAAAATTTAGACTTATTTCTTTTTACTTCTTCATTGCCATGCAATGAACCTAGTAGGATATCTCAATGAAAGAATTCAATGTCTTCATCTGAATTAAGTGTTCTGGAGAAAATGAAGAATAATAATAATAATAAAATTATGCCTTTATTGAAATCACATTTACATAGAACTCATCGAATGGAGCGAGATTTAGCATCAGCTACTCTTACACCTAACCCCTTACAAATAAGCAGCCAATACAAAATTATACATGGAACAATAATAAAAGCCGAAAAAAATGTATGTGGCATTAAAATAAGATTACACACATTGAGTATAAGATAAAAAATTTGAAAAAAAAAACAAATATACAAAAAAGTAAACTCAAGAAATCAAATGGCACTAGCAAAAAATGAAAAATGAAAGGAACAATGTATCACATAAGGGTAATTATTTATCACTTCATCTGCTCTTCCAACAACAACGCCTTCAAACCTTTTCTAAATGAGGATAAAGACTGCACATTCCTGAGTTCATTATTCAAGTTATTGTACAACTTCACCGCGTTATAAGTGAATGATCGATTAAATATTCCTCACCGGTGAACAGGCATAGTTAATAGTGAGTTGTGACGAACATACACACCATGTACTGAATCCCTGGAAATAAACTTTTCATGGAGATATGAAGAAGTAGATGTTGACATAATTTTATATACAGGAAGCGATGGGAATATTTGAATAAATTTTCCACATTGAGACATCTAAGCGAGGCGAAAGTATGAAAAATATGATCATACTTTCTCAAATTATTGACAAATCTACTACAAGCATTCTGCAATATCTGAAGTAGTTTCGAATTTGCATAAGTAAGGCATGGATAATATATTGTTATTCCATATAGCATTTTGGACATAACTAAGCTTTGGCATTATACCCTTTTCAAACTGTATTGCAGAATAATCCTTTCACTCTTACCAATCGGAGAGCCGAGTAACATTGCTTACCTATATGTCGCAAGTGCATATCAAATCTTAAATTCTCATCAATGTACAGACCCAAGTTTTTAAGATTATTGTCAAAATGTATCTCTTAGTGGTGCAGTTCGATTTTGATATTTTTCTTTATATTCTCTCGATGTTTTTTGTGCTGCCAAAAATCATCAACTTACATTTGAGAGGGTTCAACCTGAGATTATATAACGAACAGTAGTCGACTAATCCACTCAAGTCATCATTCACATACTGTTCAGCAGCAGCATACCCATCACGTTTGAATGCGTAGAGCAATTGGGTATCATGTGCAAACGAATGAATCTGGTAATGTGTTACACACTCTTGTAAATCTGAAATATATAGTAGAAAAAGTAGGAGACCGAGTACAGAACTCTGTGACACCCCAGAAACAATGTCATTATGAATGAGGGCTTGATTTGTATTTGCAATGTAAGGTGTGATAATGGAACCTTCACAAGTTGATGATCCTTCGCTTTTTTCGAAGCGATGTATAAAAAGAACTGAAGAACTACGAAAAAAACGAAGCTAGCTCACTGCACACTTCAAAAACTCCATAGGAATACTACAAAGCTCTTTATATTGAAATTTGTGAAACGAGACAATCTTGTATCAATGAGCGGTTTGGATCAACGGATTCACACAAGTTATTGCAGTTGAACGAAATGCTCGTTTTTAGTCACTGACTCGAAAGAAATTTCGAAGACCAAATGCGTTTTTTGAAATTACTCAAACATTGAAATATTGTATTACACTTGAATATTTTAGTCCATAGTATGACGCTAATGAAAAATAACTGGTTTTAAAAACCATGTGTGATGCAAAAATCTACATTGCAAATGATCATACAGTTGGAGAAATGTTATATGAGGTACTGATGGGCATTAAGCTTCACCAAGTAGTTCAATCACGACAGCAAGAGCAGCACGGTTATTTAGCGCCTTTAGACGTCTAAAGTGATATCTCCGATCAACAATCGGAAAGAAGCGTTTGCACAACTTGTCTGCTCTACATGACCACCGATTTTTGGATGAAATATATATATATATATATATATATATATATATATATATATATATATATATTGAAAGTTTTTAGCATTAACAGGCTTTTTTAATATGAAAAAGTTTATTTCTGTTGATATATTACAACTTTGTCATAATTAGTTTTGACAAAGTTGTAATATAACAACTTTATATACGTTGTATATATATATATATATATATGTTATATATATATATATATAAATACCTCATATATATATATATATATATATATATATATATATATATATATATATATATATATATATATATATATATGATTTAATAATAATAAAGTATGTAAAACACACTTGTCTTTGAAATTCCCAAATTATTTTATGAAACGTACAACCGGTTTCGCTGTTTCAGAACAGCATCCCCAGGTACAATATACTAAAAACAAAAAAGTTCAATACCACTGCAAACAATTACATATAAAGGTAAATACCTACATTTTAACAATAATGAGAAATAGTCAGAACAACAAATTAGTAACGTATTTAAAAATTTTGTCGATTATAATAAAAACAGTTAAAGAGAATGATCTATACATGTGAGAGGAGCAATCAATATAATTTAAGGTTAACAAATCACAGAAGACTAATCTGAAATAAAATAAAAATTGTAACATTAGTGACATCTATAATTATTTCTAAGAAGATAAGCTACCAAACAATGATACCTGTAGGATTTTATGTAGTCATTCAAAGAAAACGTTAATAATTCTTTTATCATATTAAACTTGTGAATTGATGATATTATTTGGATATAATTTATGCAACCTGCAAATTTCTAAAGATTCCAAGCTATTAAGTATGTAAGGGTTATTTTCTATATGGAGTAATTTGTAATTATTGGAAAAATCTGTGTTGTGACCAGTATCATTGATATGTTTTGCAAACAAGGAGTCATTGTTATTGAATCTTATACACCTGTGATGTTCAGCTAGTCTTGTTCTAAAATTTAATTTTGTTTTTTCCACATACATAATACCACATTGGCAATTCAATTGATATATACCTGGTTTTAGAAGAATATCCGTTTTATCTTTATCATTTATTAGAAAATCACCCAATGTATTATTTGTTTTGAATACTAATTTAATATTTTGGGTTGCAAATATTCGTTGGGTTTTATAAGACACATTTTTCACACACACACACATATATATATATATATATATATATATATATATATATATATATATATATATATATATATATATTTTTTGATTCTCAATAAATCTAAAAGTGTAAAGTTGTAATTTGTTCTTTCACTTGTTTGGCACCATAGAGTAAATCTTATTAGTTACTCTATGTTTGGCACTGCAGTTTGGATGTTAGTGCATAGAAGAAGAACCAAAAAAGAAGAAAAACAATTATTCCTTCAACATAACTGTCTGTGTCTGTCATTTAATATAAAATGTGGAAATTTCATTTGTCCAGTTCTCACTTCTCAGTTGTTAATTTTCATCATTTGTAATTTGACGTTTGTATTCGTTTGTTGTTAGTTGTAAATTGAAATTGTGAATTAGGTTAATATTTGGATTTCTTGCATTTTGTTTTGCGTTCTTGTGTGTTGTGTTAGTCACGTGGAATTGCGCTTCATAATATACACGGATTATTTTATATTATATAGTATTATAAACAATATATAAAAATGGATAAATGGTTACAAAGTTTCGAACAAGAACATTCGGTAAGTACCTACAGCTGAAATTGTGCAATTTTTACAAATATTATTTCAGGAGAAGGCTGTAAAAAGTACCCCTATACAAGAACCTGAACATATGAGTACATCAACACCAACTCAATGCTTAGCCTCCTCGTCTTCTGTCTGTGATATGCCAGTTGCCCAGGAGTTAGACACAGAAGAGGAAGATATATTTTCAGATGAAAAGGGGACACATGTGTTTCCAAAAAAACAGAAATTATCAAAAATGAACAGAATTTATAAATATTCTAAATCATGGGAAGATATACCAGAGTTCAAGAACTGGTTAGTGAAATCTAAGCAAAAAGATAAAAAGACTGGACAAGATTTAGCGTATTGCAATATTTGTAATTGTACTATTACTGCCCATAGAAGTAGTATCCAAATGCATAGTTTATCAGAAAAACATAAATATAATTCAAAACAAGTTAGTGGTACTCAAAAGATTATGGACATGAGCAAAAATGTTAATTTGAGTATAAAAGTCAAGAGAGCTGAGTTGAAGATTACTCCTTTTTTAGCCACTAACAACCTCCCGTTCCTCCTCATGGATACATTATGTCCTCTACTGGAAAATATTATTACAGACTCAGAAATTACCAAAAAACTTTCAGTGAGACGTACTAAGTCTACTCAAATAATGAAAAATGTTTTGGGTACCAGTTTTGAGAAAGATTTGAGTGATGTTCTTAAAACTAATTACTTTTCGATTATTATGGATGAAACTATAGACAGAAGTACAACAAAACAATGTGCTTTCACAGTAATTCATTACTGTGATATAATACAACAGGTAGTTACTAGATTTTTTGACATAGTTGATTTGCCATCAGGTACTGCTGTTGATTTAGTAAATTGCCTTAAAAATGTTATTGGGGAAAAAATATTCCTCTACAGAATTTAGTAGGTTTTTGTGCTGATACAACTAATGTTATGTTCGGTGAAAATAACTCAGTTGCAATTGGTTTAAAAAAAGAATTACCGGATATTGTGTGCATTAAGTGTTCTTGCCATATGATCCATTTAGCTGCATCGAAAGCATGTTTAACACTGCCTAGATCAGTTGAAGATCTTTTAAGATATATCGGATCACATTTTCACAGAAGCTCCTTGAGAGTTGAAAAATTCAAAGACTTTCAACAATTTTTTCAAACTGATGTACATAAAATGTTATCACCTGCAAATACTCGATGGTTGTCTGTAAAATTATGTGTAGATAGGGTCTTGGAACAATATGTTCCACTAAAGAATTATTTTAGGGAATTTGTGTTTTCTGATACATCTAGAACTACCGAGGAAATGTTATACACACTAGATGATAAATTTACTATAATTTATATTGAATTTATGTCATATGTGTTAGGTTTCTTGAATGAATTCAATTTATTATTTCAATCTGAAGCTCCACTACTACACCGAGTAAAACCAGAGTGTGAAAATTTGTTAAAAACATTATGTAGTAATTTTATTGCTTTGACAGATGTAAGAGGTGCTGATATTTTAACTTTCGACCATACAAATCCTTCGAAGCATGTTAAATTAAGTGATTTATATTTAGGTGTTTTGGCCCAACAAAGTGTACTAGCTCTGAAATCGGATAAAAATTTGCAAGAAAATGAATTAGATCATTTATTCATATCATGCAAAAAATTTTATGTCCAACTTGTTACAGAAATTAAAAAGCGATTTATTTTTTCCGATCCAATTTTTGATATAGTTTCAATTGTTGATCCTAAAGTTGCTCAAGAATATAGGGTCAAGTCTTTGACTCATATATTAAGTAGGTTTCCATTTTTGAAAACACATGTCCATTCGCAAGAATTAGACAATGAATGGAGGCAACATGCCTTATTGGATTATACCACTCATAACATTGATGTGAATAGTCCAGCAGATGTTTACTGGGGAAAAGTGTTCTCTCTGAAAAATAATATGAACATTCAAATTTTTTCTAATTTAAAAATTGTGATTGGAATTTTAATTGTTTTGCCATTTGCAAGTGCATCTGTGGAGAGAGTTTTCAGTTCATTAAATTTGATCAAAAGTGATCAAAGAAATAAATTGGAAACTAGTACTCTTAGATCCATATTGCACACTAAAGATGGTGTTTTAAGTAACGGGGGTATCTTGAAATTTGAACCCACGAAAGAAATGTACAGCAACATTATTTGGAAATCCTAACCACTAATGTGTTTGATTTATTAATTTTTTTATTTTGTAGATTTATTTCTGTAATAAATTTTCACATAAATATATTTGTTTGACTGATTATATCTAAATAAATGTTTTGTGGATATTTCAACTGGTTTTTTTACTGGGTCAAACATAACCTTGTTTAACATTCATGAAAATTAAACAATTTTGGTCTTCATACGCTTAAATAATGTCATTAATATATCTAAAAAAAAGTGTGGGTAAAATGTGGGTATTTTTAATTTTTTTCGGGTAAAACCGGGTATTTTCGTCCCCTCTTGTGAACATTTCGTTGATTTGCCATTGGCAACACTGGAAAAATCTGTGTTATATATTATATAACACAGATTTTTCCAATAATTACAAATTACTCCATATAGAAAATAACCCTTACATACTTAATAGCTTGGAATCTTTAGAAATTTGCAGGTTGCATAAATTATATCCAAATAATATCATCAATTCACAAGTTCAATATGATGAAAGAATTATTAACGTTTTCCTTGAATGACTACATAAAATCCTACCATATAGGTATCATTGTTTGGTAGCTTATCTTCTTAGAATTAATTATTATAGATGTCACTAATGTTACAATTGTTATTTTATTTTAGATTAGTTTTCTGTGATTTGTTAACCTTAAATTATATTGATTGCTCCTCTCACATGTATGGATCATCCTCTTTAACTGTTTTTATTATAATCGACAAAATTTTTAAATAAGTTACTAATTTGTTGTTCTGACTATTTCTCATTATTGTTAGAATGTAGGTATTGACCTTTATATGTGGTTGTTTGCAGTGGTATTGAACTTTTTTGTTTTTAGTATATTGTACCTGAGGATGCTGTTCTGAAACAGCGAAACCGGTTGTACGTTTCATAAAATAATTTGGGAATTCAAAGACAAGTGTGTTTTACATACTTTATTATTATTAAATCATCCTACTACCCAAAAAATGGACAATCTACAAACATATATATATATATATATATATATATATATATATATATATATATATATATATATATATATATATATATACTAGCAAACCCGGCGAACTACGTTTCGCCACCAGATGGATTCGTTTTATGTAACATTTCGTTTGGTGATTAAAAGATGAAGAAAAACTTTTTTATATTTGAAAAAGAAAAATTTTATTTCATTTCACAACAGTAATGAATTCATTTCGATTACAAAAATGAAGTTTTATTTAGTTGACTTCTCTAAGTAAATGAAAGTGAATCCAAAGTAAATAATGAATATAAACTTTATACGTGTCCGCAAATTATTCGTTTCATTGAAGTGCTCTTTGGTAAACCACATTTTTTGTTTTTTGGTCTGACGTTAACACAAACAAAGCGGATTGTTTCCCAACTCGTGAACACGCAACGTATAACTGCCCATGTGAAAAACAATGATTTTCTAAATTTATCCCGCAAACACTTAGCGATTGGCCTTGCGACTTGTTAATTGTCATTGCGAACGCAAGGCGAACTGGAAATTGCAATCGTTTGAAGTCAAACGGAAGATCAGTCGGAATCATTGGTATTCGGGGAATACATACATTTTCACCTGCGTACTTTCCGTTAATAATGGTTGCCTCAATCAAATTCGGCATAAGTCTTTTTACCGAAAGTCGAATACCATTGCAAAGTCGCAGTGGATTCAAATTACGCAATATCATAATAACTCTACCAACTTTGAGTTGCAAGTTATGTGGTGGAAATTCTGGTAACTCCAGAGAGTTCAGAAACTCCGTTGGATAATTTACTACATCATCTGGATTTGTTATGGAATCAACGGATTTGTATGTTACGAAATCGCCAGAAATTTTTGATTGAATGGTGAAATTCAGTGCGTGTACATCATTATTCTTTGCGGCGAGAATTGCTCGTTGACTTAACCAAGCATAATTCTGATAATTCTCACTAATGTTTGGGAAAACATTTTCAATAAGAGCTAATTGAGAGTCTACAATCAACGACAAAAGTCGTTGGAAAGAGTAATTAATCCAGATGTCGCATTAACTGGGACTTTGATCATTTTGAAGTTGAACTCTCATATTAGTGGTTAGCGATAATGTTTTTACGTTATTCCATAAAGGTGATGCCTTTAGGCAAGCATTCAATTCATCTGGAGGCGTCCCACGGGGAATTACTGGCAACGTTTGCCTGAAATCGCCTGCCAACAATATCATCAAGCCGCCAAAGAAATAAACAGCTATAAAAAATAAGGGTTGATTGTAGAAGGGTTAAAATTTAGGGTTGCATGTATTTTTGTATGTTGTATCATGAAAAAATAAAAACTGAAAATTTTGTCAAAAAAATAAAAATAAAATTTAGGGGTGGCCTACCCCTAACATTTAGGGGGATGAAAAATAGATGTTCGCCGATTCTCAGACCTACTCAATAAGCTCACAAAATTTCATGAGAATCTGTCAAGCCGTTTCGGAGGAGTTCGATTACGTACCCCGTGACACAAGAATTTTATATATTAGATATATATATATATATATATATATATATATATATATATATATATATATATATATATATATATATATATATATATATATATATATATATATATATATATATATATATATATATATGTAAAGAAAATATATTTCGCTTCATTCAAACATCATCGAACGCGCAGTGAATTGGCGAAGAAAGTTTGAAAGCTATGAGAAAGATAACCTATAAGCATTTCGTGATTGTTACGATAAAACAATAATTTATAATATTAATTCTTTTGTTAAAGAATTCTCATTGTGATTTAGGAACGGACATTTTTAATAATAACATTGAATGTCTTTTTTTTCTTCTAGGTATGTGAGTTTGTGTAATATTAAGTAAATACACCTATATAAATATATATATATATATATATATATATATATATATATATATATATATATATATATATATATATATATATATAAAGAATATTACAGTAGAACCAAATATGTGAACGTGTACGATGCGATGCCTACACTTTCCTTCAAGAGATAAATGTTAGGGAAATATTGAAATCGATGCCACACCTGATGAAAGTGCGACACATATATGTTTCGTTCCGCAAGGAACTCGTCAGTCGCACCACGTCCATCGAAGTGAGGCAACGATTTCAATCCCCAAGCATCTTCTTATGACTTCAAGTGGAATACCGTGAGTAATGAATACTTCACAATTCCATCTATAGGAATCAGTAGAAAACGTCTCTCAGATCATAGAAACACTAATCATCGAACGTTCACATCTCTTCTATACTCGTAGGTATCTACTAAATTGCAATGTCTATTTGACAAATGTCTTCATATGATGTTTTCAAATGTCAATAGGTTTCGTTAGTTCCCATATTTCAGGGGCCTATTTCGCCCTTAAAATATTTATGATATTATAATTTATATGATATTTATAATATTCATCTCCATGTATATATATGTAAATGAAGAAGTCATGATGACTCTTAATTTAATTTAAATTACCCGCGTAATGTCATACATCACAGCATTACCTCCGGTGGCAGCACTTGGCATTATGTTCATCGTATGATTGTATATCTTAGTTTTTCAGAATAAGAAATTTGATATTGTTTGAGTATTTCGTAAATATAAGATTTTGGTAGAAGCAATAGCTCTTAATGTTGTTTCTTTTTTCAGGTTTGTACATATTAATTTATAATTATCATACATATTGTAATGTAGTAAATAAAGAAAATATCTTTTTCAGAGCAACAACTATAGTTTTTGTTTCTATAGAGATAACATATTACAAAACAACATTATCTATAGCTTTTGGAAACAATGGAAAAATTAAAATTTGAGTTTGTTGTGAAAACAAGTGAAGACCCGAAAACGAATGTTATCTGCATAACCTCAATTATGAAGGACAACGAAATGTTTTCAATTCCGGACAAATTACAACCGGTGAAACTACATGATGCAGTAATGAAGACCCACATTTTTCAAAAAGTGAGAACTACACTGCAAAGACGACATGACAAAAGACAAGTATGGATTTCAATAACTCCAGAATTACGTGACACTTATTTTGATGAAGATGGAAATATACAGTTTAAGGGATACTTACTGGAGGAAATTACAGCAACAACACAACAGCAAGATTCTACGAAGGAAATATCTACAGAAGCACTCACAAAAATCCTGCAAAATCTTGCTGATTTTAAACGGGAATCTAGACAACCTAATTTGAAGAAATTATCTGAACAATTTGTCCTAGAAAAATTCACAAAAAAAACATCGAGTGTGACACAATGGATGTTCATCTTCGAAGCTGAATGTAGTCGCATAGGTGTAGATGAAGATATTGAAAAAATTCAAGTGTTTCGGTTATTTTTAGAGGATTCTTGTCTAGACTGGTATAACTCTATGCTTATAAAACATACAATTAATTCTGAATGGTGTATTTGGAAAAAAAGCTTTTGTGAAACATATGTGAACAAGGGCTGGACACCAATAAGGTATGCTTTTTTATTTAAATATAGGCAGGGCTCATTACTAGAATATGCTCTAAAGAAAGAGCGACTTTTATTAGAGATAAATAAATTGATAGATAGACCTACTTTAATTGATTTAATTGTAACTGGGCTACCTAATTTTATAGCAGATGAAATTGACAGACATAAATTAAGGGACACTGAGGACTTATTTAGTAATATTCGGGGCTTAGAACATTTACTGAACAAAAAGATTGTGGAAAAAAGGGGAATAGAGTCTGAAAATAAAATAAAACAGAAAAATGTAGCAGATCAACCATGTAGAATCTGTGAAAAAGAAAAGAAAGGAACTCGGTATCATTCAGAATCCGTGTGTTGGTTCAAAAATAGAAATAGTGATCGCTTTAAGAAAGAGCCAATTAGAAGTGTTAATAATTCTGAATTAGAAATGAGTTTAAATGAAATAGATCAAAAAAACTAATAATTCCACCATTAATCAAAATTAAATTAGTTTTAAATGATACAATAGAAACATTGGGGGTTTACGATTCAGGATCAAATGTAAGTTTAATTAATTCGAGATTATTGTCCTTGAAAAATGACCCAAACGACAAGAACAATAACCAAACTGATTTAAAAACGATTAATGGTGTGAAAAAGGCTTTAGGAATAGTAATGTTAAAATTAAAGATTTTTCAAATTGAAAAGAGTATGAATGTTTTTATCATAGACGAACAAAATTTTGATCATGATTTTTTGATTGGGTTGGATTGCATAAAATCGTTTCAACTGACTCAAAATGAAAACCTAGAAATCTCACAAAACTTAAACAAAGAAATGAAACCGAGTGACGATAAGATTCCTGGCTTCACAGGTAATAAAATTGAAAACCAACAACTTTTCGTTAATGAAAAGGATGATAACGAAATGATAGTGAAAAATACTTTTTATATAAATGATAAGTGCAAGGTTAACTTCAATGAACATATAGAAGTTGCAAACTTCACCATTTCTGTAAATCATTTAGACAGTCAGCAACAATCAAAAATAGATGAATTGATCAACAAATATAAATCACTATTCGCGAAAGATAAATATGATGTAGGCTCAGTGAAAGGATATGAAGCTCATATTGATCTACTAGTAGATACATATTGCAGCAAACGACCATATAGGTGCAATTTCGAAGATAAAAAGAAATAGAACAACAAGTTTCGAAATTATTAGAAAAAAATTTAATTGAAGAATCTTATAGTCCTTTTGCAGCTCCTGTAACACTAGCCTATAAAAAAGAAGAAGGAAAAAATCTAGACTTTGTATTGATTTTCGCGATTTGAATAAAATAGTGATCCCTCAGTCCCAACCATTTCCACTTATTGAGGATTTAATGATAAAAACAAGAAATTGTAAATTTTTTCAACTTTAGATATAAATTCGGCTTTCTGGTCTATACCCTTAAAAGTAGAAGATAGGAAAAAAACGGCATTTGTTACACAAGAAAATCATTTTCAATGGACATGTTTACCGTTTGGTTTAAAAACTGCGCCTGCAATATTTCAAAGAATATTAAATAGCATTATTAGGAAACATAAATTATCAAACTTCACAGTAAATTTCATCGATGATATTTTGGTATTTTCTCAGACATTCACGGATCACATTGAACATCTATCATTGTTATTGGAAGCTATTTCAAAGGAAGGCTTCAGATTGAAATTTTCTAAATGCAATTTTGCACAGGACTCGGTAAAATACTTGGGCCACATAATTAAAAACAATACAGTTACTCCATTAAAGGATAATTTAATAGCTATAAAAGAATTTCCTGTTCCAAAAACAAAGAAAAATATCCGACAGTTTTTGGGTAAAGTAAATTTCTATGGAAAATATGTACCAAATATATCAATCATATTAGATCCTTTACACAATTTGTTAAGAAATGATCAGAAATTTACCTGGACAGAAATATGTCAAGAATCTTTTGATAAAATAAAGAAACTACTATGCTCAAAACCTGTTTTGGAAATCTTTGATCAGAATCTACCTATACATATTTATACAGATGCTAGTATACAGGGTATAGGGGCTATTTTGAAACAACCACAAGAAAATGGAGAAGAAAAACCATGTGCATACTTTTCGAGGAAACTGAATGACAGTCAGAAACGAAAAAAGCCACCTATCTAGAGTGTTTAGCAATAAAAGAAGCAGTGAAATACTGGCAACACTGGCTCATAGGAAAAAATTTATAGTGTTCTCCGACCATAAACCTCTAGAAAACCTGAATATTAAGGCAAGACCAGATGAAGAATTAGGAGACCTTACGTATTACTTATCACAATTCAATTTTGAAGTGATATATTCACCAGGAAAAAACAACTTAGAGGCCGACAGTTTGAGTAGAAATCCTGTGTTAGAAGCACATATAAATCAGGAAGATGTTTTAAAAATTGTAAATTTTATTAAACTAAAAGATATCCAAGACGATCAAAAGAAAAACGAAGACATTAAGCTGTATAAAAATAAACTTATATTAAAAAAAAATATACTGTTCAAAAAGATAGGAAAGAGGGAAAAATTATACTCACTGAGGAATTTAGTAAGAAAATAATAGAAAATGTACATTATTCATACTGCCATATAGGAATTAAACAAATAGAGAATAAAATCAAGCCATTCTACACAGCAAAGAACTTGACACATAATATAAAAAAAATCTGTGATACATGTGAAATCTGCATTAAAAATAAATCTAGAATTAAATTCAAATATGGACTTATGTCTCATCTGGGTCCCGCTACTTATCCTTTTGAAATAATGTCAATAGACACCATTGGTGGATTTGGTGGCTCCCGCTCCACAAAAAAATATTTACATCTTCTGGTGGATCATTTCACCAGATATGCCTACATATTGACTTCTAAAACACAAAACGCAAATGATTTTATAAAGCTTTTAAAAAAAGTTACACCTGAACATAAAATTGGAATAATTCTATCTGATCAATACCCGGGCATAAATTCTAGAGAATTCAAAGGTTTTTTGGAAAAAGAGAACATATCTATTATCTTCACCGCAGTAAATGCATCTTTTTCAAACGGTTTAAATGAACGGTTAAATCAAACATTAGTTAACAAAATAAGATGTAAAATCAATGAAAAAAAACTTAAAAAAAGCATGGACAGCCATCGCTCATGAATGCACACAGAAATATAACGAAACAGAACATACTGTGACAGGATTTTCCCATTATATTTAATGGAAGGAAAAATCATTAATATATTACCAGATGAATTGAAACAGCACAAAACACAAAATGATTTATTACAAGATAGAAAAAAGGCGTTGGAAAGAACTATAAAATCACACGATTATAATAAACACCAATTTGACAAAACAAGAAAATATTGCCAATTAAAAGTAGGAGATTCTGTATATGTGGAAAATGGTAACAGATTAAATAGAAAAAAACTAGATGAATTAAAACTTGGACCTTATAAAATTTTAGAGAAATTATCTAATTCAATCTATAAGATTAATACAGGATACAAAAAATTAGAATCAAACTTGTTTCACATTACAAAACTTATACCAGTGTCGCACGGATTTTGAATACTTGGGGGGGGGGGAGATGTAAATGAAGAAGTCATGATGACTCTTAATTTAATTTAAATTACCCGCGTAATGTCATACATCACAGCATTACCTCCGGTGGCAGCACTTGGCATTATGTTCATCGTATGATTGTATATCTTAGTTTTTCAGAATAAGAAATTTGATATTGTTTGAGTATTTCGTAAATATAAGATTTTGGTAGAAGCAATAGCTCTTAATGTTGTTTCTTTTTCAGGTTTGTACATATTAATTTATAATTATCATACATATTGTAATGTAGTAAATAAAGAAAATATCTTTTTTCAGAGCAACAACTATAGTTTTTGTTTCTATAGAGATAACATATTACATATATATATATATATATATATATATATATATATATATATATATATATATATATATATATTTATAGAATTTCATTTAGGCATTAAAAAATTAATGACATAAAAGTACCGCCAAGATAATAACGGTTATGAATCTTTCTTCTCCAGCGTATATCTGCTGATACGAATACAGATACGATTATGCATCACATCAGTACTAATCACATGCATGCAGTTTTGGTTTCAATACATTTTGTTGGTCAGTTTCAAATGTCATACACAAATATCGGTTTTTTCGGAAATAATGACCATATGCTCCGATCGGCGTCCCACGCTTTTAGGGGCCTACGTTTTGAATAGAAATCGTTTATTACGAATGTCCATCGTCTGTAATCTCACGGGATAATTCTTTTCTACCCTCCGACGCACGAAATTCAACAATTAAAGCCATTAAATTGGTGCGTAGTAGTAAGCCGAGATTACGAATTTCTTTAAATGTCCCAATGGTCAAAAGGTTATTTTCAATTGTTGATGATAAATGTAACATGTGAAATAATGGCCACTCTTGACCATTGTGTTTGCTTTGATTCCCCACGCAACTGTCTCTTCCCAAGAAATCAATCCACCGGGCTTCGTCATTTTAAAATTTTTGATTATTCAAAAAATTTAAAGCAGATCAGATTTTTCAGGTCACCTAGAAAATCGTTGAATAATTATTTGAATATTTTGATACATGTTTTAGAAAGTAAATGTAAAAATTCAATAAAAAGAATTTAGACGATATAAATTTAGTATTTATTCTCTCAGATTTGAAACATTTACCTAAAACTAAATTTTAAGTTACAGTTAATTGATATTGTGATTCTCACCATATTCGAACATAACGAATGTTTCGCTAACACACTGGCACGACCCCCTTTATACAGGCCATGAAGAGCCGAGTCCCTCGGTGTTGCCAAATTGTGCTTAGTTGTATACTATCCTAGTCGTATGTTCCAAGCTTTCAAGCATTATTCCAACGATTTTTGTATATTGTGAACAAACAATGAATATTATTAGCATGTATAATATATAGAATATTATATTGGGTATTCTGAGCACATATTTCTGTAACAGAAAACTGTAAAACATTTATTATTGCAAGAAAACAACGATGTTTTCGATAAAGCCCCACTGCGTAAAAAATACCTCTATTAGTCAGTGGGATTTATTTACATGAAAAGTTGCCTAACCAAATTTATTAAATTATTTGAGAGAATAGGAACCTTGAAAGAAACGCTGTAGGAATTACTCAAATTGAATTATTTACCTTAGTATAAATGAATATTATATTTTTGATTAGAGCAACCAACAAACTACTTCATGAAAGTATTGAGCTTTCTTCGTTTATTTTTTGTTTCAGTTTTCTAGTGTCCGGCTCCATTATTTTTTTTTTGTCTGATCATTCAATAAGATATTCGAAAAAATGGAACACAGCATGTTCAGAATATTTTTATTGTCTTCATCACATAAACAGCAACAACAAAAATCTTTAAGGACTCATCCAATGACACTCTTAAAATAGTGAGATTACACAAAATTGCTTTCTGGTGTATATTATACAAAAAGGCACGTTCAAGAGAAATACCTTTAATAATTTTTTCAAATATGGAACACATGTGAAATAAGACATTTTCTGTAAGTATATTCAGCCCTCCCCGTTGCAAATAATTAAAATATTATCAATAATAAATAAAATCATAGCTTCCAAAAATTCTGTTTTGAGGAAAGTTCGGATTTTGAAAGAATATGTTATTGTTAGTTAGATTTGTGAATAGCGATCTGTCTATTCGATGGTTATCGGTAATAAATAGGTTAGAAAATATACTTATTACTATAAATAAACTCACCTATTCCAAGCTTGAAATTTACTCAATCGTCTACGGAATACTTATCCTCTGCACTATATTTCACAAACAAATTATTTGTAAGTAATCCGTAAGTACTCGAAACACAACACAACTTCGATTCGATTAAATCGGTACACACAAAACACTTCGTTTTTATAATTTGATATTAGGTTATCCACAAAATATCAACACTAGCACGTAAATAACACTATAGAGAATTGAAGAATAGAGAATTAGAACTGAAATCGTAAAATATTCTACTTAAAACTACGAAAGTCTTGAACAACACGAAATTGATTTCGTTTCACTGAAATTTGTAAACAAACTAAACACTTCGTTTTTTAGTGTTTGATGTCGAGATTTCAACAAATTATCAACATCATCACTTGTAATACACTGTACACTATTGAAAAATATAGTATTTATACCGAAAGCTCAAATTATTTAACTTCTAATTGCGAAAGTTTTGGGAAGCGTCCTGTTTGCTTTAGTATACCACTACAAGAAAAGGCGGCAATATTACACTGGCTTTAGTCTACGTTTGAAGTGGTAAATTTGAGATTAAACAGATTAAAATGAAAGTGAAAATTACCTAAAACGAAAATATCTTAGTTATTTTTCTATCTAACATTAGTCTATTATTCTTATTCTTCTATCAAGTCTTAGTTCATTTGATGAATCTCGAGATCTTTATCATATCTGAGTATAATGTATTTTGAAATGATTAGTTGCTTTGAATATTCAAAATGAATTAAACTGTAAATGAGCAGCTCAAAAAGACTAAATATTTTAATATGTTTTACAAACTAGCTGCGTTTATTAAAGAGATATCAAAGATTTTCAATCAGACGTTGATTTTAAAGAATATGATGTTTTTATTAGTTAACAAAGATATCTTTTTTTTTAATTTCGGCGTTTTGGGTTTGTAATATTTGTACATTGCCCATGAGATGATTACCCATGAATAACGTGATCATTTCTTGTTGTGTCAAAACGTAACTTCATCGTTGAAAAGCTACACATGGCACAGAACATTTGCGCTTCAACTATAGGGCATATTTAACGTGGCCATTTTTTTTAGCTCAAAACTGAACTTTGATTATTATTTCACGGAATGTAGATTATTATGGAATTAGAATGTAGGTTAAAGGAATAACATTCCTTTTAATTAGGTTTTTTCAGAAGTCCATAATTTTTTCATTATTCCAATAAGCGAAATTCGTTAGGAGCTTTTCGATCATTTTATTGGATTGTTTTTCGCTTCGTAATATAGTTGCAAATTAATGAAGATTCGCCAATTACCTATTGCCGTGTCTTTATTATATAGCAATAAAGATATCCCATTCTCAATCAATATATCTAAACTTTTTGAACTGAACGTCTGTTCATATTCTTATATCGACTTATAGTAAAAAATTCGATAGCCGTACATTATTAGTACATTACTTTCCATTTCGTCAGTAAAATACGACAATAAACTGAAATTAACACACTTAGCTCAAATTTCACTGAATATATTAAAAACTCTTCATATTTTTCGGGTGCTGAACTCATTATCAAGAGTATACAATGTTACTGTTACGTTATTTTGGTTAACATTTTATACTCTTGATAATGGGTTAACCATCCGAAACATATGTAGAGTTTTCAATGTATTCAGTGAAACTTGAGCCAAGTGTGATAACTTTAATTTATTGTTTTCAATATAATGTTTCACCATGAGATAAGCGAGACCTCCGTGTCATTTAATAAAATACGAATTGTGAAAGGAAGGTAAAGATTTCGGAAAAAGTTTTTCAATAAATGGGGACATTTGTAAATTGGGGAAAAGTAGTCTATTCTACAAATTTTTTTCACTATTTCGAAAAACGGGACATTTTTGCGACCCGAGCTTATCTCTGGGAACAACAGAAAAACGAGTCAGTCCCGTTTAGAACAAGACGCCTGGTATCATCTGTATATCTGGCAAGATTATATAGATAATAATAATAATAATAATAATAGTAATAATAATATTATTATTATTAATAATAATGATAATAATATTATTATTATTATTATTATTATTATTATTATTATTATTATTATTATTATTATTATTATTATTATTATTATTATTATTATTATTATAATTGCTGAAGATTGGTGATCTGTTTCCAGAAACTGCAGGATTCATACGAGATATCCAGGATCAGGTGATTAATACCAATAACTACAAGAAATACATTATAAAAGACATAATTGTAGTTGAGAACAGATGCCGAAAATGAGAAAAGACTGAAAACATTCTACATATCACTGGAGGCTGAACACTCTTGCTCAAAACGACTACACTCATATGCACAACCAAGTAGCTTGCATAGTCCATCAAGCCCAAGCTGTGGAGACCACACTGCTGACAAAAGATCACCTTACAATAAATACAAACCACAGCCGGTACTAGAGAACACCAATTACAAAATATATATTAATATTAATATTACGATCGAACTATCATTACAGACCGCACGATAATAAACCAGACATAGTTCTTTTGGACAAAATCTACAAGAAAGCCCACCTGAAAGACATAGCGGTACTTAACAGTCACAACTTGATGAACACCATTCAAGAAGAAATCAGGAAATATACTGACCTGAAGTGTGAGATACTTAGTATGTGGGATATAGATGCGGCGTACATGAGTCCAGTTGTAATATCAACAACTGGTGTAGTTCCGAAAGTGCTACACGAACACCTTACGAAGCTGAACTTAGACCCGGGGATGTATATAAAGATGCAAAAAGCTGTGGTGCTGAACACATGTCACATAGTTAGAAAATTCCTGCAAGGATAAAGTAACCGACAGATTGTTGAGTTGCTTAGGTTTAGCCCCGCAATTCAACTTTGAAGCTAGTGCCGGAGCTGAGAATAACTGGAGAATAATAATAATAAGTTCTTTACTCTCAACAGGTATAATACCCAATTACAGAAAATGATAAAATATTTTTGAATAATAACTAAATAAAAAAAATTAAAGAAATATAACATCTAATCTAAAAAAACCAAAATAATAACTAATAACTAAACAATAGAATTAAATGAAATATTACAGAGAACTCAATCTGAATCACTGCGTTTTAGTCAATTTCCTTTGTTCAGATAACTCCTAATAATAATATCTATGGAGTCAAAGTGAATGTAACAATTATTAGCAACCCTATTCAATGTGAACCCTATTGAGTCTCTAGGTGGAATGATTCTGTAGTAAGAGACTTTTCCCTAGGAACACGAAATTTCAGAGCGGGCAAGAGGGGAGGAAAATCAATACTGTTGAGCAGTAATTTGTAGAAAAATTTTAGTGATATAGTTTCTCTCCTGCAATGCAATGAGATTACACTAAATCGACAATAATTCGTTATGATTGACTCCTTATCCTCCCTCCAAACTAAGATTCTCAAGAACCTTCCCTGAATGGCCTCAAGATAGTGGTGATGACAAGTGTAAATGGGATGCCAGATCATGCTGCCATACTCCAACTTGCTACGGATTAGAGCTGGTACGGTTAAAGTACGGTCCTATAATCTGATGTGCTACACAAAAAAAACACATTATAATGAAAAACACACCCTCATTCACTCTTAATTTTATCTAATAGTTTCGAAGCATGATTACTACGGAGCCAACCTTTAGTCGTAAATTGTGGGGTGGTAATCCCGGCACATCCAAGGAGTTTAAAAATTGCTCGCTCTCTCAACCATTCCTGATTTTTGTGTTTAGTAATGATTCTTGGGAATACTTTGTTGATAAGTTCGTCTTTTGATGAGATAAAGGTACAGAAATTCTAAGTACTCGACCATTACCGATAGTCAGTAATTTCTCAGAGAAATCTTCAGCAGATGTATCGTTCTGCAATGCAACTCCAAAACATCTTCATTGATTGCGTAGATTTTCCAATGTTCGGTGAAGTGCTTCCAATGCACGTTTATTTTTTTGGGCATTCGTCCCAGATGCTGATTTTTGATTCTAATAAAACTTTGGCAATTGCGGAGTGTTTTGCAATATTACATGTTAGTTCTTCAATAGTTTGAAGATTTAACGGATATTTTAATGCTGAATGAGTCATCCGTACGCCATCCTTCTAACAATGTAATGTGGCTGCTATTCCAGAAGAAGCAAACTGCAACCTCAATGTCGGATCTCGCACTAACAGTGGCTGAAACTACTGACATGAGGAATGTCTTACCAGTTCCACCAGGAGCATCCAGGAAATATAAACCACCATTTCCATCATCAATTGCGTTCATCATTGTATCATCCTCATGTTGGTGATTCAACAGGGGTACTTTCGTTTGAACTATTAAATCTAATTCCTGGTGATCATATTCGAGTCAACGAAAAAGTTCCCGTTCAAATTCTTGATTAAATGCGTAATTCATTTCACGATTTGTCGCTTTCATTCCTAAACTGACTAATAAATTACCGAACATGAAGTAACACATGTCTTCGATCAATATCAAAGCCTGATTATGTATCTACTCATTCATCTGAAGGTCGGGATTTCTTTTACTGACACGAATTTGATGTAAAATGCCTTCCGACATAATTATCCTTGCTATGGTATATCCGTTTTCTTATACCACGTATTACGTCACGTCCCACGGGAACGTGACAAAAAGTATCCTATGTCCTTCTCCTGGTTCTAAACTGCCCTCCGACCAATTTTCAGCCAAATCAGTTCAGCTGTCCTCGAATTATAAATGTGTAACTAACACGACTTTCTTTTATATATAGAAATATTAATAACAAAATTTGCGAAAATTTTCAAAGAACAGCCTCAGAAGTGTCATTGACCTAAATTTAACAATTAATTGAAAATATTTTGAAAGAATATAATGTGTTTTGTTTTCAATACAGTAATTGTTCTTTATATGAATTGAATATTCGATTGCTTTATAATTATGTTCAATATATGTGTATTGAATGAAATTAGTGAAAACTTTTGTCATTGAAGTAAAAAAGCTAAGCTTGGATCAGCCGGGACCGAACCCGAGCCTCCCGCGTGACAGTAGAACATTCTACCACAGAACCAGTGATGCTTACTATTTTGTGCTAAAAAGTATGATTTCAACCAACTCATACAACCTTTCATAGTGACTTTTATATATAGATGACTTTCATTATTCTCAACTTTCAATACAACCTGGTAAGAACTGACGATATGAGGAAACGCCACAATTCTCACCTGCGATCTTGGGAAAAGTGTTTTGATAATAAGGGAGATTTGCCAATGCTCAAACAAAAAAGGTTCATAGGGTGAAGTATTTTTATAACCCTATCAAATGGAGGCATAAGCGCAAAACCGCCTTGTTTTATACTTTTACGCTAACCGAACATTTTATGATATTCTGAATCAGAATAGAAATAATCAGAATCAGAATTTCTGATTCAGTTCCGCCGAAAAACTCCTTCAGAGCTAGACCTCGGACAGTATAAATATAGAAAAAAATATATCACATTGAGACTTTCGTAATGGCAATATGCAGTCAGTTTCAGTGCATAGTGAATTACATGGACTCGACATCTTATGACTATATTTGGTTTTTCCAACACATTGTTCGTTTCTCACCTCAGCATTATCCCCACAACATTCAACAACTTTTGAAAGTAAAATATAATCGGCCATCTCACACCATTGCGAAAAACGAGTCATTTTTGCGTACCGCGGTCATCTTGAAAACAACGGGACACACAACCGAATAACGGGACGTCCAGTAACGTTACCCATGATTACGCTGCTTGGTATGTTTCCACCCTAACCTTTATGCTATGGAAATAATATATATCGGGATTCTTCATTATGAGTACCTGAATATCTTTCTTGAATAACTTATAATATTAATCAATGAGTTATGAATACAAAATATTAATATATTTTAATATTATATCAATAACATGAACTAAATGAATTACTAAATTCAATGGACGATGAATCAACTCTGTGATAGTTCATATTCAAATGAGGGGTAATAATAAATACTTGTCTAAAAATCACTTCCTGAACAATTCTTTATTCGACTAGTTTCGCCTTTTATTTCTTCACTCTTTATAATGCCGTAAAAGGCGAAACTAGTCGAATAAAGAATTGTGAATAAAGAATTATGAATTACTTTGATGTTTTTGAGTGGAAATGCCAAAAAAAAAATTGTCCAGCGTATTGAATTATTATTGAAATATTAATCATATAAAAAGTATAACTAGGTACGTTTCATCACCCAAATACAGTAAATGGACTCTACAAAATGATAATTATTCGGAAATATTCGTAAAGGAATTTTTACAGTTGAATTATATCAGAAAAAGACATATTGCGTGAATTTCCACCCTAAATCTTCAGACTGATAAAAACCAATCAGTCTTGTGTTTCTCATTGTTTCGTACGAAAAAGAAAATCGAAGGAATCGAAAGTGAATGTCGAGGCACGGGCCGAACAAGGGAAGTTCTCGGATATGAGGGGTCTGTCGGAGATTTAGTTTTATTGACCGCAGACGTCGATTTTTTTTGTGGATGCAGCTGCGACTGAACTGGAACCGTTAAAATGTCTTAAGAAGTTTCGAGATGTCCCCTCAAACAGACGAAATCATACGATTTCAACGTAGGTACTAATACAATGTATGAAATAGAGATGATTAATTAAAATAGAAGTAAAATATGCTGAATGAATTAGCATAGCTATATGTTTAAAAATGTAAACTATAGGCAAATTAAATAGATTAAAACTATAGGTTTAGTAAATTTATTAGTAATCATGAGTATTCAACGAGGAACAGTTATTTTATTCCTAAGCATAAAACAGCTAAATTTGAGCACTCTCTCTATTATCAGAGTATTAAAATCTTCAACCATTTACCGTCAAATTTGAAGTTACTGAAAGTTTATTTATTTGAGAAGAGAGTTAATTCATTGATGTTAACAAAGGCATATTATAGTGTACCGAGTACCGAGTGTACAGAGTACCTCGATGATAGGAATTTAGGCAATAATGTATGAATCAATTTTTTGTATCATATGTTTGTTTATTTGTTTACCACGAATGTCCCTCAGCATGTGAAATTGTCTCAAATGTTCAATATTGCTGAGTTACTTTTTTTTCTTTTTTTTCAAATATAGTTGTTTATTATTGTGAATATAAACTGAACCAATATTTTTGTTTGAACCATTATTCTTTTTCGAGGTCAGAATGGAATATCAGACTCAAAACTGAATTCATTCCTTCTGTGATTCCTTCATTCTTCTTAGTTGTGAAGCGAGAAAACATTTTTAGAGCCTAATTATGACTCCCAGTGAAAAGTTGTAATACTTAAAATTTTTCATATATTTTATGTATTATTTGAAATTATTTGAAGCATTGGAAAAAAAAAATAAATGAGATTGAAGCCACTAAAATTCGATCGATAGTTGTCAAAAAGCCATATCAGATAGTTTTAGAACTTATCTATCCAAATAAAAAACAGGTACAACAGTGAGGCTTGTCTCTTTTTAAAATATCGGACGTATAAGCCATCAAAATTTTAGGGTTATCAGAAGACCCAACTTTAAGGTGGATTTCAAAACACATATAACAAAAACAAAATATAACAACAAACACCATATTGTGTTTTCACAAAAAATATAAGGTGAATATAAAAAAAAGTTTCAAAATTGAGTTTTTTAGTATGTAACAGAGTAGGTCAGAGTGTTCGATTATTCAAAATTGGATTCAAAGAACTTTTTTTTCTCACAATAGTAAAAATGCAATTCTACTTTCGCAAAACACTGCCATCACCCAAACCCTCACTCCCTCTCAATAAATATTTGATAGATAGATATTTATTGATGCAATATATGATCATTATTATAATAATAATAAGCATGTATTTCCAACAGGAACTACCCAATTATAGGAAAATACATAATGAATAAAAATGGTTATTAAAAATATCAATAACAACTTATATATACAATATTAAAATATAATAATAATGATAAAAAACATTATCAAATATAAAAATCTAAATCTTGAATGTCAATATATAAATATTCAATCATATTAATAATCAAGAAAACAAATAGCTCCTTCGCAATAAAAACCCTTCAATATGTCTCTTAAATGTGACTTGATCAGAGTTCCTCAGATGCAGATATAACTTGTTATAAAATTCCAAACAATAGAAACTCCTACCATTCTATTATTTGCCCAGCCTGCACCAACATATATATATATATATATATATATATATATATATATATATATATATATATATATATATATATATATATATATATCTGAAGAGGACACAGTAGTTCAGTTCATTTTTTTCTGTCGCTGTTTTTATCGAAATGGCGCTTTTACATTTCATAGGCTTGTTTGTATGTTGATAAGTCTGCAAGACCTTTCGTAGTCTTTCTTTGGTGTACCATTGGCATCTAAGAAACAAGAAGATAAATGAATAAACTGTTTCAATCGTACCCACAAATAATATGTTTCAACTACACCCCACCCACCCCTTGTTTATTTCAATACAAATGACTAAAGACAAATCTTTTTCATTCCATCTCCATTAGCCATTCAGTGACAATTAAACAACTCCGATTAATTAATAACAAATTACTAATCGATTGTGCCGATACTTGATGAAATTCTAAATACATTTACTTTATCGTCTACATCTGATGGAGACACTGTGTTGGAAAAACAATATTGTTATGTTTGACCAAATTATAGTGGAAATGAAAAACTAATTAGTTTTATTTAAATTAATAACAAATTAATAACGTTAAACACGAAACAATACAATTCCATATAGGTCAGATTTTTAACAAACTGTATATGTAAATTACCACCTAATGACACAATGGAGGTATTAATGACGACCCTTAAATGAAATCTGTAACTTAAAAACTTCTACTTCACTGAGAGGACAATGAAAATGAGAATTATGGTTTTTGCTTGTTTCATAAAATATTCTTAAAAAGACATGTATAAGTCTCCAAAGTCCTACTGTCCTACATTTTTTTTAAATTTTACTACAAGGGCTCACTACATATTAAACTATTATAATCCAAAAGCTACAAAAATTTTTAAATAGTCTGTAATTAGTTAAGTAGCTTTGATTTATTAGAACTTGCAATTCATAATTGAAATTAAATCCCACAAAGGTCTTCACATTCTATGAATTATACACTTGAATTATAAAAGACATTTCAAAAAATATATATCCTACCATTTCTGTTTATTTGTCACAAAATAAAATTGTTGCCATTTTGAACTAGAAAGAAGGCGGGTCTAAACAACATAAAAAAGTCCCACCCCATTAAATCGAATTGATATTCCTCACAGTTTTTTTTATCGTATCATAGGTAACACCCGTGGAGATCCCCAAGCAGGTAGCTTAATAGTGGGTATATATAAAAAACACCCTAGACTATTAATATTCGATTTATTTAAGAACCACCACTCCTAGCCGTTCCCCTCTTTTTAACCTCTCTTTAAAAATTAGGGTAGGAAGTCGCGTGTCGTTTTTTGTAGTATCTCCGCAACAGGTTGATAATTTCACTCTCAAAAGGTTTGATTTCGTACTGGTATTATTATACGATGGCTGTTTGATAATGTACCTGTCCTAAGTGCGAAATTTTTTTCAATATATATTATTTTTTTAAAATAATGTATATTCTCAGCTCGTTGTTTATCTAGTCCAATAGTTTTTTTAACTTCTTATTTCCAAATTAAGTACCTGATGAGGGAAATCTTAATTGAAAAGTGATTAAAAGAAATTAAATTCAAAATATGTATCAGTATAACCTGAGAATTATATGTAAACCCAATATTTATTAGAGTAAAACTTCACAATACGTTATGAACACATATTAGAGAAAAACAAACCGTTGATTAGATATCCTCGTTTTTTTGTCTTTTAAAAACGGAATTTTTCACATACATCAAGTATTAAGACTTAGATAAATTTTTCTTAATTCGTATATATCAATTTTTTTCATTTGTGCATTATGCAATGAGGTAGGGGAAGCCAATGCTGCAATAAACGGTGGTAAGTGTTGGGGGTCTTTCCTGAGTCTACCAATATTTGCTGAAGTTATAGGGTTTTTTGTACTTTTCAGTTTTTTGAGAAGAAAAATATTATACATATTAGACTGCACTTATTGTATGTTTGAATTTCGTTGATAACCTTAATATTCAAAGGCATACCTACCTCAATGTTTGAAGCATGATCTGACATGAAATCAGTCTCAATCTTCAATAATCTCGGAGGGATAACTGATAATTTTATTTCTGTCAATTGCAGCTACGGTAAGTCCTGTTGTCCCGTATAGCAAATGTTCCATCAATTTATCCTGATGAAATATTATAAATTATATAAATAATATACTTGAATAAATGAAACACTTTAAACCAAAAAGTTTTCATTGAAGAGCAATAATTTTTAATTTAATGAAAAATGAGATACAATTTACAAACTATTATCAGCAAAAAAGTTCTTCCAAAATTGATTTAAAAAAAAGGATTTAACACAAAGTTTCGCAGAAAATAAATGTAATTAACTTGGAAACGAATCGAAATACATTGAAATATCTCATTTTATATACTTAGCAAGAAGTACCTATATTCAAATTAAAATATTGAAAGTGAACTAGTAATTGACAGTGACTCTAATTTCTCAAATCATTCATTTTTTTGAAGTGCTGACCATTAACATGAACCAAAACACAGACAGGAAACTGTAACACATGCCCATACAACCAACAGGAACCAGAAGCTTGTTAATAAACTCGCCACAAAGATGTCGGAAGGGCCAAATTATTCAGATTCCTAACCCGCAAACTATGCGAAGATTGTGGAAATGTCTTAATGATTCTTCTGGCCACCGGTAGTGAAAAAACAAGAATAAATGGTCGTCTGTCATTTTACGTGTGAAAAATTGACCAATATAATGATGATGAATGCTTAAAAAAAACATGACATATACTTTCAGACATCAAAAAAATACAAAAATCAATTTTTGAATATTAATATTATACTGATTTATTCACTGAGTGAGCTGAAGGATTCCACCGTTTTTTCTTTGTGAAAAGTGCATCCCTCCAGTTGAGTGAAGAACCAAACATACTGGAAATGAAAATCAAAGACTTCACGATTTGGTTTTTATTTCTCAGAGAAACTCAATAGGTATTCATTCTCGCAAGTATTTTTGTTGGCATTATTTTTGTAGACAGCTGTAAACGAACGAAAAAAAAGAATTGAGAATAAATTTTTTCATTTCTAATGTCTGTCATGTCTAGACTATATTTATCAGTAAGTTACTATTTCTCTCGCTTGAATTATATGTGAAAATACGTCCAGTTGAAGTTCTTTCTATTCATAAGTTTTAACGTGATAGCTTCTAGATCAAGTTAGTGTTTCCATTTTCCATCATATCGAATACAGGGTGGAGCGTTGAAAATTGGTACTTCTAAAGCGAATGTGAATTTCAAATGTTGATGTTTCTCAGTTCCATTTGTACTGAAGAGGGGGCAATGAAAAATTGCTGATATATTTATTTACGGTACAATTATTAGGGTCAAAAAGTTTAACCCTCGGAGTCGCAAACAACAAAAGAAAAGTATTGAACGACAATGGAAAAGGGAGGAAATAAGACTTCACCATGATAATGTTAACGTAAATGCATTGTTACAGTTGACCAAGGGTCAGTTTTTCAATAAAACAGATCACATAAATCAAGTATTGAGCTTTTGTTCCATAGACCTGTGCGGTTGACTTTTGGCCTACATCTGTTCTCTGAAGTAATAATACTCTCTCAGATATTTAAAACATATGATGTAGGAATATGCAAGTGTGAATATATTTATTGTCGCATAAGTTTGTGCAAATGCATCCTCATTTTTCATGGGGATGGTATTAAATGTATAATTTATACAATTTTTTTTCCGTACATGCACTTTATTTATTTATTTTTAGTTTACTAATAGCTTAATATTCAATGAAGGTTATAAATGTGATAACACAACTGATGAAATTTCAAAGAAGCATATCAACAGATCAAATTCCTTTCGGATGAAAATGAAATATAGGATCCTTAACTCCCTTGCTTCGATTAATTCCATTATTTGAATTGGTATCCAAGAATTCCAATATTTTTATTCGTATTTTAGTTAACCTAATGTTATGTGGCATACATTGAATTCACTAGGCATTATGATTTTATATAATTTTTCAGTACGCTCTGAAAATCTAAATAATCAACCAATAATAGTTTATAAATCAGATGATAAATGATAATTAATGATAACTAATAATACTAAATTCAAAAGGTGCAAAGTATTACCATTTATTAAAACTAACATACAAAATTGATCAGCTCATCAGAAAAAGAGAGGAATTAGAGGGAAGGAAAGAAATAGAATCAGAATACAAGAAGCTTGCTTTGAGATGCAGAACAATCTCAAAGTAATTCTAAAATCTATAATAAAAAATAAGTGTTGAAATAAATTTGGTGATAAAAAAAGAAATTGAAATGAAACAATATAGACAGTTGTCTGCGACTAATTTAAATAACATCAAGCTGGATCTGGTGGATAAAGATTGGGATTATGATTGCTTAGACATTAATAAAAAATATAAAAAATGGTTGTCTTATATTGAATGCAGTTTTAATAAGTTTACACCTTCAAGTATACAGTATATAAGTATACAGTATATAAGTAAATCAAATAGTAAACACTGGGTAGATACGGAGGAGTTTTTTACCTAGTAAAAAAAGACAATTTTTTTACTAGGTAGTCACAAAGCTACCTTAGTAAAAAAGTAGTTCGACCATATCATTCACCCTTTTGTTTCATAATTATGTCTTAAAATAGGTTTAACAGTTTTATGATTTTATGAAGTATCATTAAACGCCTTTATTATAAACGAGAAATTTACAAAATCGATGAAAACCCTCAAAACTCATTAAATAAACAAACATAATAGTAACATCCGGTTACAATTTGTTGAAAAAGTTGCGAATAAGTGAAAAGAAAAAAATTAAAAATAATAATATGTTACCTACATCTTGAATACATAAATACTTATACTTTTTACTTTTAGATGAAACATACTTCAAAACCAAAGCCAATAGCAATATGTAACATATACTTATTTTACTAAATTTTGAACACACTGTACGAAAAAGGTGGTCTCCATCCCAAGTAAGTTCTCGGTGACACTTTATCCACATATCATTAAATGTATTTTAAGGCATTTCGACTTAAACACTTGTATATTGTATCCTGATTAAAAGAAAGTAAAAAATAGGTTCACTCTTCACTTATCGTAATGCTTTCGTTGGAAGATACTGCTCAATTAATGGTTTACCTCATATTTACCGGGGGAGGCCGCTCCGGCTGCGATGTTAAGGAAATCTTCCGGTTAGTTAGTTACTTGTTTATGGTATTTGGTATTTCCCATTTTAATATTTCAAATCTTTAAAAAAATGCGTTTTTTGGGAAAAAGTATCACAAAATGCAAAAGATGCAAAAGAATGCAACTTGCATTTTTTCCGAGCTCTACTTATGAAGTATCAAATTGCTGAAATAAACAAATGAAGACGCATGTTTAAAGTCGAGATTATCCATCTCTCCACAAAGACACAGGGGGTTATCTTTCTTACCGATCATATGCAAATAAATAAGTATAATAATATGACCATTTTTAAGTCTAGTAAAGGTTCCAAAGAAAACATTCCCTGGAAGGGTCATTTTCTAGACTTTTATAGGTTCCTGAAACAAATCAGGTATATGTAATAGAACTGTGAGATTAGTGATACTTGACGAGTGGTCAACACCGTCAACTATCTGAAGGGATTGATCAACGATTTAACCTACTGATTGAGAACATAAGAGTGTTCATATTAAGATTAAGAATATTCAGAACTTAACTTAGTTCACATCATACATTTGTCAGAAAAAAATTATAATAATAATAAAGATAATAATAAATATAAAATTTTTATATTTATTATTATCTTTATTATTTATATAATTTTTTTCTGACAAATGTATGATGTGAACTAAGTTAAGTATTTAACTTAGTATTTAAGTATTTAACTTATTAAAACTTATATATCTCATAAATGCATCAAATGTGAAGTTGATTATTTCCAGCAATTTCATGACATCTCATGAAACTCTTTGAGAGTTTCTTTCTGAGTGTCGAGACAGAGATATTTCCTATATGGACCCATTCCGAAAATTTGAAGTAAATTAACTTGAATTCCTAAAATAATAATGACCTGTGATAAAACAAATGCTCTATAAAAATTAAATAAATATCATTGATAAATACAATTTGTGGTATGGAGATCATTGCTAGGTGTTCCCAAAGAACTTTAGGATTTTATTAGTTTTGATTTTCGTTCGTTCACAAAAGTGAATTGTCGACTTTGACTATCTGCGAAAAATTTCAAATACATAAACCTAACCTTATTACAGTTTTGTTACTGCTTATTCACTCAACTACCAAAGTACACTTGGTAGTTGAGTTGACACTCGTCAACAGATGGCTCTCTTCATTATACTAGACAATTTAAAAATTATTTTGGTATCTCCATCTAAATACCAATGCACTAAATGCAAAACAGGACCCCGACCTTAATTTCTAGAAGACGATACACTGGAGACACGATAAGCATCTCTTTCTTCATTCACCAAAAAACGTCTTAATGAATAATGTGTTCAACCCATGAGCCTTTTAAAATTCAATTGTAGATCCACATTTCTTACTATTTTAGTGATTATGCTGAAATCCTTGCTTTTGAATAATTCCAACATATTTAGGAAATACATATTCAGCAGTTTATTTCAAACGAGTGATTTCAGCATGTTGATTGATGATTTATCATGATGATGTTGATTCCCAAATAAATGTATGACTCTCTGAATGGAATAATTTCTGACCTAACAGACCGGTTTCTTGTCCTTTTCTAGATATGATCTTAAATTTTACATTTTTATGTATTTTATTTTCGTCAGATATTAACAATAATAATTCATGATTTTGCATGGCAAGTGCCACCTCTTGAGTAGAAAACTGTACTTATACAGCTGAACAGTTATACGTATTCCCCCTTACAGAAAACTGCATCCTTGCTAATTCGAATTAAGAGCTATTTCACTTGATATAGGAAACTAACCAGTTTGGTTCGCTACTATGCAGTATTATTGAATATTGTTTCATATTTCTTCATCACTCGATAAAGTCCATACAGTACAGATAATATACAGTTTATCATCAACATTTGATGAAGCCACTTTGTTGACGAAACAATATTGTCATGCTTTGAATTAATTATAGTGAAAATCAGAAAACTTAGTTTTATTATTATTTTATTTTTTATTATTTTTTATAACATTTATTATATATTTATATTAGTTGATGTCGAAAAAAACTTGGTTATTTGGGTAGACTTAGTAACAAACTAAATTTGAATACTAGGCTGTTACTTTTTAGGACTAGCGTATTGCCTCACATCGAATATTGCGGCTCACTGTTGTTTAACTTACCAAATAATTCAATTGAACGCTTACAAAAAATTCAAAATAGGGGTCTGAGAATTGTTCTCAAGTGCAATAGACGAACCTCTGTCAAGAAAATGCTTGATGTTTGTAGACTAATGAATGTGAATCAACGTATTATTCATAAAACCTTATTTTATTTATAAAATTAAAAATGATATGCTGCCCTTGTATTTAAACGAAAACCTACAATTCAATTGTGATGTGCAATAATGACACGGCATCGAAACTATTTTTATTTAAATACGTTCCATACAACATTAATGAATAAGTCCACGTTTAGCCAAGGTTTCAAGTTATTTAACGGATTACCTCCAGAGTTGAAATATTATATATATATATATATATATATATATATATATATATATATATATATATATATATATATATATATATATATATATATATATATATATATATATATATATATATATATATATATATATATATATATATATATATATATATATATATATATATATATATATATATATATATATATAATATAATAATCATAATAAAAAAATAATTACATGCTCTATATTCTAATTATTATTTGTTGTACTCTTGCGAAATATACCTATTTCAAAAATATTTCAAATACTTTCGCATTCAATAAATTGCATTTATCAAAAGAATCGATCGAATCATAAATATTATTTATGCGTTCAAAAATACGATTGTCTTAAAAATTAAAATACACATTTCGTTGAATTCAAATATGTTTAGTCAACTATTGAAAACATTCTTGAGAGAAACATTCCTGATCCTTTCAATGTAATTTAGCGCCTGTTGTGCAGGCAACTATCAGTTCTTCAACTCTAAATGTGGACAAACTACTACTGTCACAAGTAATAACCACTTGAAAAATATTGGCATTTACTCATACTCAATAGAGTTTCAGATCAAACAATAACCTTTCTAAACAGTTCAAAAACAATAAAACCAAAATTCAAAAACTAAATAAACCAGGCGTTTATCACTTAAATTGTGGAACATGTTCACGTTCATACACATATAGTCAAAACATAAATTTACTTTTACAAGTTTCTACAAGTAATTCTGAATATTCACACCATTTATTTGAAGCAAACTATATTTAAAATTCAAATTTTAAAATGTTACACAATATTCATAAAATTAGACATTTATAGTAGAAAGGAATTATAGTTAAAGTAAACTTAGATTTATTAGGAATAGAAGAAATTAATAGACACAAAAATTTTGAGCATTTGCTTACCGAGCAATTGGATTTCTACAAATTCACCATTGTTAACTATTTTCAGGTAAGGAACTTAGTTCAGTATGGAAGGTCTTTGAGATAAGGTCTTTGAGAGAAGGTCTATAGTTATTATTATTATTATCATTATTTTGATAATGGGTGGCCACCTTGGCGGGGATCTTCACTGCAGCGAACTATCAATTTGGCAGATCACACTGTGCAGATGTGAGACGTCCTGTGGAAATAGTCATGAAGATTCTCTAGTTGCTTGTCCAAGAAGTTACCGATGTCTGCAAACCTCTACTAGATTTATTACTAGATTTATTACATCGGATTATATGCACTATCAAAATACCAAAATATGCATGCAAATATGCACTAAAAAGGGTAAAATATGCACAATCAAAAAACATTTACAATTAGAATTTACGTTGGTATTAATATCATCACATAATAAAAAAAAATGGAATATACATAAATATTTTTTAAAATATAATATTTAATAAACTATAAGTTATTACTACGTAAATAATGAACTTATCTATTATAATTCTTGTGGGAGTATATATATCGTATATATATATAGTATAACATTTATATATTTTTCTAGGTTTTCTGCAGCAAACTTGTGATGTTTGTCACTTAATATTAATTTAAAGGCTGAAAATGACCTTTCAACATCAACTGACCTTACCGGACAGAACTTAAAATTTGGCGCCATTTCAGCAGATACCTCATCAGGCAGAGTTTGACCGGTGACGTTGATAAAGCGTCAACTTTCTTTATGCGTTGCAAAAGGAAAGTTTTTAGTTTCTAGTTTCTCAATTGCATCAGGTATTTTGCTGAAATGTGTTGCAATAATAGCAATAATTTTGTTTTTGAAGGATCCTCAAATGCCAGCTGGCTTGAATCGATTGCAATGGCGTCTGATCTGTCAAATTTTTCAACTAGTTCTTTTATAGCTTCGAACAATACGGCTTTCAACCAAGTGCCCCACCATGTTAATATTGGTTCTGGGGTATGTGCTACGTTTGGTAGTTGGTCTTTATTTGCATGTACTCGTGATGGTGCTTTTAAAAACACTTTTTTTGTAGAATAAATCAATTTATTGACTATTCCGAACTCGTTTCTAATCTCTTCTGCAACTCGATGTAATCCGTGGGCTAGGCATTTCTTTTTTTTTTTGGTATACAACACGCCAAACACGTGTACTATTGTAATAAGCACTATCAATGAAAAAGTACCAACATTTGCTATAACAATATAAAAATAGAATTATATGCATTCGCATATGCAAACATGCAAATGCATATAATCCGATGTCTAATTATTATCATTGTTCTAAATTCGGAGATCAGGGAGCTATGTAGCTCCGTTGGACTTACAGATTAACGCAGATCGGAACAAGATTACGAGGGGTTCGAACCCACCAGCACCAGTAAGCGTAGAGTGTATAGGGTCGCTACGACCGCTCAACCACTGAGCCTCTGTAACCGAGGTTCTCTGGTTATCTTCTTGTTATAAGTTCTATTGTTGTACTATACTTGTATAGTTAGATTTGTTGTTAAATCATATTCTGAACAAGTCATGTTGTGACAATAAAAGTATAAATCAACTCCAACTGTTAGAATTATCCTATAATAAGTACCTACTTGTCATACTTAATATGAAAACCTGCATCGACAAGATTCTCCTACCACGGAGAGTTATCAGAAAGAATACAATTATACCTACTGTTCAGCTGACTTCAACGATGCCGGTTTGTGCTTACTCATAAATGGTTGAAAATCACAGTAGGTTGCCATTGAATTCCCTCTTATTTTAATTTTTACCAATCGCTGCAGATATTTTATAATCAGGATACTAACGATATATATATATATATATATATATATATATATATATATATATATATATATATATATATATATATATATATATATATATGAATAAATAATATTATAAATAATATATGATGCGGAAGAAAATTAAAATGAAATTGAATAATTTCAATTTAATATTTTTAACATATAACAATAATATAATATTTTAATATTTTGGTGGGATAATTTACCCACCAGATATTGTATAGCGTTTCGATAATTTTTCCCAAACGCGTAGCTGAAGAGAAAAATTTAATTGTAAGTAGGTACTGATTGCGAGCCAATATTAATGATACTTATTCACCTTTTACAGAAACAAATGCGCATACGTTGCATTGAGAAATATACTGACAAGGAGTCAGTATATGTGCTTTTATTACCCTTTTGAATAATTTCTATAAAGTAGACTATTTTATCGCATTGTCAACTTTATGGCTATATTTATACTATTTAGTATTTATTAATACATTCTTTTTCCCTTTCTGCTAGAAGGGGAGGAATAATTTGTTGTTCTGTTTACGTTTATGGCTTGATTCTCAAGAATACAAATGAAAAACTTCACTTTTGTATGAAAATAATTTACCACACTTCCATGACAAATATAACGTACATCGAAATTTTTATTTGCGAACAATAACTGTAAAACACCATTATCGGTATAAAATCGAGAACATTAACTCAATTCTCATCCAAATACTTGTAAACACAATCTAAATTTCGTTAAATTAACATCAAACACGGGTATAATTAGGAGGACCAGCGCTCTAAAGTTCTTTGACTTCTCAAGTGCGAGAAAAATACGAGAATCTACATTGTTAAAAATTCTTTCAAGGAAGTCTTTGTTTGACTATCATCAAGTCTTAAATACGCTAACTGTAAAGTTAATATTGAATGTGAGTGGCAATTGTCATGATCTCTGTGTGATTTGAAGTCTTCAGTGAACCAAACATCTGGTGTAACGCGTTACTTTGCATGATCAGAACTATTTTTTTACACAGGCTGTTTCGCGTTCGTTTCTTTAAGAGGAGAATATTTTTTCGAATTTTTCAGAGAATAATAACTTAAATATTTCATGAAGACTGTTTTGAGTTTATAAATGAAGTGTTCTATAAACTACTATAACAAAATTTTGAAGAAAGTGGCCGAAAAGAGCACTATCAAAAATCTCTCGAATAAACTTACTTCTTACTTTTGACTAGTATTGTAAAAAGATGTTCTATAAGACTGTAGGTAGCAGATTTTCACCATATTTAACAAATTATTTAGTACCAGACTAATGATAACAACTTGAATTTGAATTTTCAACTTAACTAGAAAGTCAGGTCTCATTCAAGGTCACATCTAATTTCAAGAAGCACAGCACATCTATGACCGATTCATAGATGTGGTGTTACCATAATGATAAGTGCATGAAACAAGGCGTATTATATGTATTTATAAATTCAATATTTTTTGCCAACAAAAATTTATGGGTAGGAGTCTTAAGAATGGAAAAAACCAATTCAATTTGGCCAAAGTTTCGGCTGATTATAGCGCCATTCTCAGGGCTCTAAAAGCGTTATCATTTATTTAACATTTAAATATTTACAAACCTCGCTAAATTCAAATACATATTAGGAATTCACAAACAAACAAAACTAACGTAAATGTCGAAACAAAACTTGCTTTCTTCTTCTTCTTTTTTTGTTTATATTAATATAATAACTATGTTTCAAAAAACAGACATACAACTCGACTATTCATAAAATGCAGTTTGGTTATTTTAACCTAGAAATTGGAAGAAAAATAACAGAGAAACAAGACAAAACAAAACTTAAGCCACACTATACCTCTCAACTCAGACTTTTCCATAAATCGATAGAATGAATATAGTTGTTTAAAATGACACAGCGTTGTGCATTGTCTATGTGTGCAAATAAAAGAGGACGACATAAGTATTTAACGACGCGAATTGTTTGAAAAATGTGAACTTTGATAAACTTGAACCGAATGATATCATCCTTAGTGACCGCGGCTTTAATGTACAAGACCTAGTGAGTCATAAAGGCGTTACAGTGAATGTGCCTGAATTTGAAAAAAAAATACTATTGGACTTTGAGGCTTCTCAACTGAGAAGATCAAAAAAATTTCAGAACGGATACATGTTGAAGGGTTATTGGTTTGGCTAAAACTTTTAACATATCAAGTGGCAAGTTGAATTCAAATTTGGTGCCTTTATCAGATAAAAAAATATTTGTATGTTTGATGTTGATGTCCCCCTCTTGTTTTATGGAGTCTACGTTCAATAGAGTTGTCAATAATTTTGACATTCACTTGACTCCATAGAATTTATTATCACCTGTTATGTGAACAAAAAAAATTTACTAAAATGAATTGATTTAGATTGAGTTATTTGTAATATTTCATTAAATGCTATAATGTAGTTATAAGTTACTATTTTTCAGATTAGATTGAGCTCTTTGTTATATCTTTTTCATTTTAATTATTTAGTTATGTATTCAACATTGTTATTTTTTTCTGTAATTGGGTGTTATTCCTGTTGAGAATAAAGAACTTATTATTATTATATTATAATTGACCTATTTCAAAAATAATATTATAAAGTAAACATGCTTTTTTCAAAATAATTTATTTAATATTGCTTACAAAAGTACTTTGTACAAACATACTTTGTACAAACATACTTTGTTTAATAGTAAATAACAACAATACAAATTAATCTTTGTTTTAATTTCTATCACATCATAGAACCTTACAATATACTATAAAATTATATTAACAATCATATCTATTTTTGGCTATATTTGGCAACATAAATTGAAAAAAGAAAGCTATTACTCGAGGGATTATAATTTCGTGTAAATGAATAATTTCTCTAAACATTTACCATTTTTTCATCAACATTGGTCCATATAAATAAATAGTAACAATCTCTACCAATGGCATGCACAAAACTGATACAGGCTCACAAATGGCTTTTGGCCCTTTTCCTGCTACACACTCACACAGTTGTATAATACATCCGTTTTAGTTACATATGGCAATGGAAGCAAAATAAGTAAGGAATTTTGTATATTCTGAATGAGCTTGACCCTTGAAAAATATATGTGTACTAGTATTTGGGGTCACTTATGCTATCAGGTGGTTATTTTGCAGCACATTATAACCTCTTCTGTGCACTGCAGAATAATCTGACATTCCCATGCCGTCTTTATGCAATTCAAGGAAATACTATATCAAAATTCGGTAACACTGTTTTTGCATCCACACTTTTGTATAATTTTTCTTCTGAACATTCTATCATATACACAATCTGACTTGAGAGGTTAGAATTATTGTTTTCATTTTGAATAAAGCTTTTGTTTGGGTCATAGACATTTAGCCTGAAATGTATAATATACATTACTCAACTACAACTCACTAAAACACAAATAACTGGGATTTAGTAATTAAAGAACGAAATCAAATTATGTAAACAAATTTTAGTACATTATGATTCCTACCTTTCAATGAGATTTTTCTTAGTTATCTTCAGTTCGTGACCTTCTTCTGATTGCAATCCATAACAAAATCAATAACACTTCTAAATACAATAAAATTTTAATAATATATGTTCAGTACCTACGACTCTGTGCTATTTGACAATTGTTTGGAACTGGCGCCTACGAAGCGCCACCTGGTGACAGAAAAAGTATCGAACACCCTACTTAGTGGGAAATGAATATAACTTAATTTTTCAACAGTTCAATTCAAAGATAGAAGTGTTAGATTAATTAATAATTAATTAACGTAATGAAACTTACTTATGTAGAATATCCGTAATACCTACAAGTTAACGCAACAATAATCACCATCAAACTACCTAGATCATAGACAAACTCATACACCAATGCCTTCACCGGGGTTCGAACCTGAATCCTACCGCATAATACTAGGGTGTTTTCCCGACTAAGACACGGAGTCCGGCATACACAAGACATTAACGAAAAGGTAAGATATAGATAGATCTACTGATATATAGTTACAAATATGCAACACATCACTATTATAAACACAAATACATTTGATATCGAGAAAAGTATTGTATAGTATTGGCATACAATTGATTTGAATCCAGTATATTAAAATTTAAGATAAATTCAGACACTTAAGATTTTGATATACTTTTTTATTGAATAAGATCACGACGGGTTTCGTGGAGTTATCGACGTTTTCAGACGCTTCTAGAATATAAGTTAATAATACCAAATTTGACTGGTAAAATGCTTTTACGAACCCACAGGGGATTAGGCAATGGAATTTTCCAAAAGATTTTCCCCACTGAACTAGAAATTGTTTACCTGAAATAGTTCAACAATAGTGAGTAATTGAATTCTGATTGTTCATTAACGCCTTTGAAAATAACTCAAATTTGACGTCAAAATCAACTCAGATTCTGTAAGCCCTTGAAGAAAGCTGTAACTGAACAAAAGGCGTTATGTTATTATTGAATGAAAGTATATCTTATATGTCTCTCCAAAACAGTGTAAATAGTTGGAAATAAATAACCAATTTGTTCATTATTTTCCCAACTTTTCCTTATTATTTATATACAAATATTTATCAATTCACTTCTTTTAAGTCTTATATGCGGTTTGAAGATGAGTTCAACTATTTGGTTAGTATAACACTGGTCATCAGTAATCGTAGTGGCCTTAATGAATAATTATTTGAATGTATTCAACAGGTTTAACTCTCGTTACTCTCTTTTGTATCACTTCCGTTGAGAGAATTTAAGACAGAAACTACGAAATCCATATTCTACTGGCTTTCTTGTGAAATGTAAAATCACTAAAGTAGTAGATTTATGAAACAGTCTGTATATTGAATTCTATTTCGTAATAAAATGACGGCCATATATTTCGACATAGCTCACTTTACATAGGTACCCAATAAATGTATGTAGTCTTCCTGGAACTATTCAGAGTTCTATACAAGCTGCATACCAAGGTTCTAATTGATTTATGTTATTCGAGTGTTGTAAGGAATTACAAGTCATCTTGATTGCATCTGGAGAGACATGTTCTCAGAGATATACATTAGTATTGCTCATAAAGAATAAAGACATTATACTATCAACTCTTTTCAGTTGTACTCTCAACTCATGTAAGAAATTTCCAAAGTTTTGATATCTCTTTTTCAGTTTATAAATTCCTTGAGAACTCTTATTACTAAAAGTGACATCAAGTTCAATTGACTAATGGAGACTATACATGAGCCAAGTTTCAGAAAAAATGATGGCCAATTTTGGGTAAGATTATAGTGAAGAGATTGCTTAAAAATGTCTCAAAATAGTTATATTTTATTTGAATACCTACTCAATTATCATTCGAGTATATACTCAGATGATTTCCGCATTAATAATTAGAAGAAGTTTTCATTTACCTAAATTCTGAATAAATAATAGCGTTTTTTAATGAATAATAATCTTCGGTGCTTGGCATTTCCATTCACGAATATACTAATTTGACACTTTGAAACTGAAAAAATCATTAAATTTGTCCATTTTCTACAAAAATAATAAACTTTTTCACCAATAAAAAATTGTCCTAATCAAGGGTGTACATTTTTCATCGATATATGAGTACCATCGTTTCTCATTACATGGATCTATATTTTCAATAATCTAGTTTCAAGCTAGATGTACTCTTTGAAAACAGACAGAACCAGAAATCGTCAGTCGAAGATCATTCAATTCCTTTAGTAAATAGGTGATCATAGACTCATACGTTTAATGAGTCATGCATTAAAAGCATTTTTAAGAATTCTGCACTATAGAATATATAGGAAATGCGAAGAACACAGCGGCAGCACACAATTTGGATTTAAGAGTGCAATGGGTACAAGAGAGGCTATGTATTGCCTACAATTATTGACCCAAAAATGTTACGATCAACGTAAAGACGTGTTTATAGTTTTCATTGATTACCAGAAAGCTTTCGATAGCATTAAGCATGAGCACATGATGGAAGTACTATAACAAATTGGCCTTGATACAAAAGATCCTAGAGTTATCCAAAATTTGTATTGGAATCAAACAGCAATACTTCGTATTAACAACTTTTTAGATACGCAAAAATTACAAGTAACAAACGGGGTTCGCCAAGGTTGTATTTTGTCTCCGCTACAATTCAACGTTTATACTAAGATGTTTTTTCAGAAGGCGCTGGACAATCAGCAAAAAAGGATAAAAATAAACGTAATCCCAATAAACAATATACGTTATGCTGATGACACTGCCATCTTAACAAACGATTTGGAAGATCTACAGCAATTTCTAAACAAAATTAATACGATAGGTAAGGAATATGGACTCAAAATCGACACCGAAAAGACGAAATTCATGATCATCAGCAGAGAACAGCATAATCAGGCCCAAATATTGATTGAGGATAAACCCATAGAAAGGGTCAATAAATTCAAGTACCTTGGTTGTAGCATTGATGACAAATTGGATAGCGATATGGAAATGAAAATACGGACAGCGATAACAAGAACTACATTTATTAAATTTCGAAGATACCTATGTCGAAGAGAAGTATCATTAGACATAAGACTTTGTATGGTTAAATGCTATATTTTGCCCATAATAACATATGGGGCCGAAACATGGTCACTCAAAATGAAATCAATGAACCGTATAGAGGCTTTTGAGATGTGGACACCCCGCAGATTATTAAAGATTCCTTGGGGACCGAATAACGAACGAGGAAGTACTTAGAAGAGCCGGCGTCGAGCGTGTGTTATTAAAAAATATAAAACAACTCAAGATCTCTTATTTGGGTCACATACTCCGAGGCAATAAATATGATATCCTAAGACTAATATTAATGGTTAAATAGAAGGTAGAAGAGGTCCAGGCCGAAAACGGCATTCATGGTTGTGCGATATCAAGAACTGGTGTGGAGTGAAAAACGTGGGTGATATATTCGCACTAGCTACGGAGGGGCAATTACGTATTATAGAATGAGTGGATGATGGCCTACACGCTGTAAGCGTTGGCACGAGAAGAAGAAGAAGTAAATAGGTACACATTGTTGAAAATAATCGCATTGTTATAACTGTGATAATGAATTTACATTAAATAGACACCCGACGATTTGATGACTCTAGGGAGAAACGATTAATACTAGCCATCCTCGGGAGATGAATATGGTAGATTCGTCTGATACACTGCACAGGTAACAGGTGAATAATGACGTTGAAATTTCATAAACAATATCTGTTGTTCAGATTATTTGAGTTGAATCGGAATTAGGAGATAAACAGTTTACTAATGATACTCCAGTTTGTTCGACTCCTGTTAGATATTCACCAAATGAATCTGGCTCAGCTGTAACATCCGTCAGTATTTCGTCAAATACATCAAAGAGGATCCCAGTTTCAAATAAGGCATCGAAACATTTTCTGACAAAGAACCTAATTCTTTCTTTGAAAGTGTTAGTATTCTGCAGTGGCAACGACATTTTTGATTCTGATATTTCATTTTCTGAATGAGATCTCGTAAATAATATCAAATTAATAAGAAAATTTTTTGTTGTTAAATACAATATCTTTATAAATGTTGAGGAGTTTGAAAGTGCATATCCTCTGGAGTTACAAGTCAAGGTTCCACCAAATCACCAGTGGCTTTCTAGGAATTGGTTTCCATCATCTCAAACCAATCTTAATTACTGAAAGTGGAAAGACACATTTTGATCAAGAATGAATAAATATGGAATCAAGCTAAGATAGATCTTCAATCTAATTTTTTTTTCGTAATCTTGAAATCGAAAGATCTTCAATAGAAATTTCAAATAAAATTATTTATTTTCATAGTCTATATTGCACATAAATCAAGTGAATTATACGTCTTCCAAATTTCAGAGCTAGCCGTGTTATCACAAACATTTCCCTTATGAGTACGTTATATAAAATTGGTATTTTAGGCAAAATTAAATTGAATGAATATGCTCAATGAGGTGATAAAAATAAAATGAACGTGTTTTGAATATATTGAATTAGAAATTAAAATTTTATTTGCATTTTCCTCAATTACATTCTTCCGCACATGTACAGGCGATCTACGTTAATTGCTATTAATTCTTGAAACGATTGGATTTACTACAATCACTGGAATTCATTCATCTGCTTCTTGCTCGTGAGATGGAGAATGTTCATTTTCTTCAGGCTTGTCTTGTTCCTCGGTATCGGCTACTGCTTGGATTCCTAAAATACGTCAAAATGATAACATGCTTTCAATTATGAATTGTTTACATGCAACCCTTCAAGAACATGCAACGAAAAAGTGTAATGTGCGTATAGCAGAATAAAATAATATAAAGGGTAACGACTAAACTAAGTTTTCCGATAAAAAAAATCAATAAAATTAAGTAAAATCAATCTCCTACAAAGGTGAAAATATGACAACTTTTCGAAATGCGACTGCAACAACAATTATCTCAATCAAATAACATAGTAAGCAGTTAAAAATACTTTTCGGCCTCAATATTCATTTGTGTCACGAAAGAAACTATTGGGTGATTTTTTTATCGTAGTTGTTTCAAATCGAATAAAACACTAAATTTGTATCATATATTCGAAATTTTTATTGAAATTGATAACTTGGCCTTTGTCATTCACATTTTAAAGATAATTTCATGTAAATGTTGTTCGCGGCTCCGTACCAAATGGTCCATTCGGAAGGTCCAATTTGACACATCCCCAATTGCTGAGAACGTCGACGAATTGACATTTCACGATCCTAATTAACATTGTACGCATGCCAGACAATGGTTTAATGTCCAAAAAGGTAAACTTGGTGCAAAATTTGGTGATAACAGCATGAATTGTTGATTTACCAGGTCGATTATGACGACCATAATATGGTCATTTTTCACAGAGCACAAATTTTGATATTAAATTTCAACAATTTGCAATCGTTGTTCGTTTGTAAGTCTTTATGTGATAAAATGGCAGAGTCTACTGAAATCTTTACACTTTGACAGATGACGTTTCGATGCCATTACCAACCAGTGCCTCTTAAAAGTGCCTTTAAGACTTAACTCTTAAAAAATCACCTGTTATATTGTTCTTTCTATATGTGCTCTTTGAAGTCTTGAAACTGAATATGATTTTATCTGGTGCCTATAAATATGTTTTTTCATCATTTTAAATAAACTCTCCTCTCTAAATTATAATACAATCAAATTATAACGTCGAGTCGACATGTTTCAAGCGATCAGTTCATTATCAACATTAACTAAAAAAAGAACATACAAAATTAGGATCTATAAGATCTAGGTGAGAGGAGGGATAGTTCTATTTGTTAGTGGACAATCGGTTCTTTTTTTTTCCAGTAGGTGCTGGGAAAAAGGTGCTTCTATAAGGAGTAAACGTTTCCCTTTATTACATACGTCCAAACATTTAGTTTTATTGAAATCTATGAAATAATCAGAACGGAATTCACATTTCAGTTTCGTAGCTCGTGATTTTTCAACAGCTTTGTAAGGAAATCGCTTGAATGGCCGAGAAGGACCTCACGCATACTCTTCTCGATGCCCAAACTTGAATCCCATGGAATATTTTCTTGGAGACCTTTGAAATCATTAATTTACGATATTCAATTGGAGAATTAAAAGCATTTTTGAATTAGGATAACTGCTTTGCGTAACTCAATAGCACCAACCCTGCTGTGTTTCGCCAGTTACATTTTAATAACTGTAATTCTAATAATTTTTAATGGTTAATAAAGTTTGAACCAGTTAATTGAGACTAGAATGAATGTTTGTATAAACGCTTGAGAAAATCATTTCGAACATTTAGTGTAGATTAATAACAATGAATTTAATCATATTTACTTAATCATGTAACCTGAAGACGTAATTGAATGTCAAATAATATATTAAAATTGAAACACTCGGTTGGAGTTTATCCACTGAGCATACTCAGTGAAATTCCGAGTGTTTTAATTTCAATGTATTACTTAACGTAATGTTTCCCAAAGGGATAAGCGAAACCTATTGTCATTTAGTAATTTATAATATTAATTACTTTAACTTTCTTGTCGTTTAGTAAATTAATGTAATTTATAAAATTACTTAGGGGGCGTCCAAAAATTACGTGAGATGCTTTTTTAAATTTTCTGTACCTCCCTCCACCCCTGATGAGATGTCGTGAGATTTTATTCAACCCCCTCCCCCATTCCCCAATCTCACGTGAGATATTTCAAATGTGGGTTTCTTACGTAAACACCCTGGATAATTATTTTATAAAGAAAAAAAAATTTGCTTCGTGCTTTTATTTAGGAATAGTTAAGACTAGTAATCAATATTGCTGAGAGTTTAATTATAAGTGTAATAAAAATTTAACAATAGAAAACTTGAAAGGTAACTACTGTGATTGAAAGAAGAAGATCTACTCTAATTCAGTCCATAGAGAATCATGCGCAAATGAATCATGTGAAAATGGACAAAAACAGTATAATTTTTTTTTGTTTCAATCAGAAAAAAATTGCGTGATATTTGCCAAGACCCCCTTCTCTCCAACGTAAGATTAGATGAGATTTGACTCAACCCTTCCCCCCCTTAAACACCTTACGTAATTCATGGACGCCCCATTACTTTAACTTTTTGATAATAAAATATTTTTACAAGCCCAAATTTTGTTTGCCTTGTATCACGAAACAAAGGGGTTCTTCAAAATTCATCATAGGGAAAACTTTTACCGAACTGACCAAATAATAACCTCTAACATTCTGAGTGAATCTATTTAGAAAAAATATCAATAAACTCATACAATAGTGAATGTATTATGAGCAAATATATTTTCAAATCAATTTCTTACTGGAATATACGAGGGTGGGGTGAAAAGTTTATGGACTGACCAAGAAAACGATGTTTTAAAATTTTTTTTGCTTCATTTTTCAACATAATCTTCATCAACAATGATGCATCTCTCATAACGGTGTTCTAATTCAGTTTTGAACTTAGATTCGTCAATATTCCCAAAATACTGATTCAAAGATTCGATAACTTCTGCGTTTGTCTCAAATATTTTACCGCAAAAACATTTTTTGGGGTTAAGAAACAGTTAATGGTCGCTGGGAGCTATGTCTAGTGGGAAGGCAGGATGCGGTATCAATTCAAACTTCAATTCGTGGAGTGGCAACAATCGGCGAATACGCTGATGCGTTATCGTGATGACACAAAATTTTTTTTTCGCCAAATGAGCATTTGGCCTTTTGGCATTTGATAATTTGCACCTCGCCCTTCAAACGTTGCAATAAGTTTGCGTACTATTGACTAGTGATAGTCTTACCCCTTTCAAGATAATTAATGTATATAATTCCTCTCGTGTTCCAAAAAACAGTAGCCATAACCTTGTTTGACGATAGAAATGTTTTTTCCTTCTTTCGAGTTGGTTTCCCCTTTCCAATTCACTGTTTTGACATTTCTTTACTTTCAGGAGTGTAGTGGTGAACCCAAGTCTCATCAGCAGTTATGATTGGACGCAAATATTCGTTTGGATTAGGCCTATACAGCGCCAAATTATCGATAGAAATGTTTTTTCGAATCAGTTTTTGGCCGAGCGACAGCAAACAAGGCACCCATTTTGTACACAGCTTTTCCAAGCTGAAATGGTTGTGCAAAATATTTCGCACACGTTTAGTTGACCTCCTGCAGGTCTCAGCTATCTCATGCACTTTCAATCTGCGGTCTTCCAATACAAATTGATGGATTTTCTCAATAATTTCTGAAGTTGAGATCTCAACGGGCCGTCCCGAGCGAGGGTCGTCGGAGGTACTCGCACTACCCATTTTGAATTCAGGAACCCACTGCTTAATAGTTGAATAGAAGTATGAACATTGAATATTATACTGATGAAAATTTTAATCGAACTCTTGGCTTAAAGTTTCACAAATATTCTTGAAACATTAATCCAAGAGTTTCATTGAAATTTTTACTAAGACCTAAGATAAATAATCACATAAAATATATTAGTGATTTTTTAAATTCTCACCACATCAGTCTCCAATTATTTCATGATACATTTCATAAAAATGTATTAAATGTATATTGATATACATATCAATTTTAAAATCTGAAACGATTTATTGATTATAAGGATGGGGCCTATGTGCACTATATAAGAAAACTGCTATTTTATTATTAGATTTTTTCCCGCACATATTACAAGTGAATGGTAATTAGAAAGTACTGTGAAACATTAAGCCCAGAGTTTGATTTAAATTTTTATTTAATCATATTTTAGACATTGACAGATTGACATTGATAGATGAAAAAATCAAAAATATTAATCCAAATTTTCCACCAATATCAAGGCGTTACTTCATAACTCTTCGAGATATTATTTAAATGTTGAGATTTCTACATCAAGATATTTGAGATATTTGATAATGCAAAATCACACCAATCAGATCTAAACTGAGAGAAAAATTTTTCCTCAGAGAATGACTTGAAGTTTCGAGTTCAAAATCGATTCATATAATAAATAATACATCTAGGATTAAAATAAGCTAACTAATTGAATACGAATGCCAGCTTCCACAAAATGAAGCTCATTTTGTAGATTCAAAAGATAACATGCTATAATAATAATAAAATTCATGAGATTGAATTCTCGCTTAACTCTTGGTGAAACATCATTGAATATTAAAATAAATTAAACTCTTGGCTTAATGTTTCACGATTTATTTAACAATATGTATAGTCAACATGTTTCGAGCGTTAGCTCATTTTCAAGACTAAACTACTATAAGAAACGTACAACAAATTTATATCTACAAAATGGATGTGAGTAGGGAGGATAGTTGAAAATATACTTATTCATTTACAATTTCTTCTTTTCTCTTCCAAGAACTACTAATTTCAATTGCCTCCAAAAGGTCTAAACGTTTGCCTTTATTACCTGAGTGTAGGCATTTAGTTTTATCAAAATCTATGAAGTGATTAGAGCTAATACAATGTTCTGAAAATCCAGTTTTATTAACAATGTACAAAATCGACCTTTTATGTTCGTCAACATAAAAGGTCGAAAAATAAAAGGTAGAAAAATAAAAACTCGGGTTGACGAACATAAAGATCGATTTTTTACAATGTTAATAAAACTGGATTTTCAGAACATTGTATTAGCTCTAATCACTTCATAGATTTTGATAAAACTATATGCCTACACTCAGGTAATAAAGGTAAACGTTTAGACCTTTTGGAGGCAATTGAAATTAGTAGTTCTTGGAAGAGAAAAGAAGAAATTGTAAATGAACAAGTAGATTTTCAACTATCCTCCCTACTCACATCCATTTTGTAGATATAAACTTGTTGTACGTTTCTTATAGTAGTTTAGTCTTGAAAATGAGCTAACGCTCGAAACATGTTGACTATATATTGTTAAATAAATCGTGAAACATTAAGCCAAGAGTTTAATTTATTTTAATATTTATTTTAATATAATAAAATTCATTGTATGATAGAAACAACGGCAATTGAGGTATCTAATTAGAGTGAGTTACTGTTACTGAGTTACTGAGCAATAATATAAGACTCAAATATGCATTACCTTCCACCTCAAGGCAGAGAAGATTACCTAAGCTGAATAATAATAATTAGTACCTATACCAGAATTAAATAAACCCAAATTAGTCCGATTGTAAGATGAACACTAGATGTAGGTAATCCCTCAATGGTTCGCTAACTATATTTGCAGAAATGTTTTAGGATAGAATTGTCTCAAATTTCAAAATGCCATTTATAGCTTTGAGAAAAATCAATTCTAATCAATACTTTTCCTCTATGAATATACTGGTAAATCTATAGCAATGTTCCTTTGAGTTAATATATAGAGCTCTTTTCAGATTGATAAAACGTGAAATCTATTTTTTCAGAATTTTCGTAATTATGCGCAAAATACATACTAGAGGGCATGATTTACGTGTGTAAAAATATCACTGGGTGTACATATGCAGATTTGAATAAAACATAAGTAAAAATTTTTCTCATCTCTAAAGATAACATATTATAGATTATATTCCTGAAGGAAATACAGTTAAATATAATACCAGATATTATAACATTCCCTACATTGCGCAACTTTCTGAGAGAATTACGGAATTATTAAAAACACAGAAAACATTCGTTATCTCAAAACCAGAAAATACGGTGAATTTATTTCATGTCTATATATGTCTATTTATTTTATAACATGTCGTTACTCGTACTTAAACTGAGCATACAGGAACATAGGAGAGATACGATAAACATTCCTTATTATTCAAAAATAAGAGAAAACATTTCAACTATAGTAGAAGATTCTTTGCGAGAGTAAATTGTAGGGAAACAGAAGATTTAAAAAAACCTTTGCTTCATGAAAAGTTTTCTTTAAAAGAAGAACCATAAACCAATTAATCGAAGAACTGATTTTGAAAATTCAAATGTGGCATAGTATTATTCAATCTCAAAAATACCGAGAATGGGTGAGAAACAAATAACAATAATAAATAACTCAACAACATCTTTCACACCAACATTTGTACTTATCTCTTTTTATCATTCTCGAATTATCTTTAGTCACACTCACAAGAATTTTCCGTTTCATTGAGACGAGAAAAGTCAACTAATATTGTGAGTGAATATTACTTGATGTCTATTTGTATTATAGCCACTCAATGCCTTCTAATCATAAATATATTGAAAGTCATAAATCAATTTTTACTGTCGGTAATTACATGAACGTAGCATTTGTTTTTTGAATTCATTACATTCTATATAGCATGACCATTTTTATGTTTAATTTAGAGATCTCAAGAAGTATACTGAAATAAACAAAACGTCGACAAATGTTTGTATTGGCTTTTTTATTATTAATTCCATTATTAATCATTGAAGAGTATTTAAAAAAAATAGCATTATAACAGAATATCAGTCGGGTTTTAGAAGAAACCATTCTTGCGAGACGGCAATTCAAACTGTGATTGATGACTTTAAATTAATAATAAGTGAAGGACAAATAGTAGGAATGATCTTTCTAGATTTGAAAGGGGCATTCGAAACCGTGGATAGAGAACATTTACTAGAAAAATAATATCAATATGGAATAAGAGGTATGGTACTTCAATGGTTGAAATCATACTTAAATAATAGATTACAAAAGGTCAAATTCAAAATTAATGATCGAAGTGCATTACGACAGAGTTTGGCGTTCCGCAAGGATCTGTATTGGGATCTTTTTTTGTTTACACTATACATAAACGATATAGTTCAAATAGTTTGTAGACGACACAATAATATACACAAAGGCACATAGTAGTGCAGAAATAGAATCGAATTGAATCAATATTACCCATAGTTGAACATTGGATGAATATTCTAATGAAAACTGAAAATGAATTCTGCCAAAACAAAGTATATGATAATGAAAAATGTACGAAAGGAACTCGTAAGAAATATTATATTAAAATGTCTTTAGATGGTCCAGAATTGGAAAGCGTGGAAAATATAAAAAATCTTGAGATTATGATTCATACGAGAGTAAACTACGGTTTGAAAAACAATGTTGAAGAAAGTAGGAAATAAAATTAGTTTTCTAAATAGAATATAGGCAACGATATATCAGGATATAACTGAGATTGAATTCTCGCTTAAGTCTTGGTGAAACATAATTGAATATTAAATCAAATTAAACTCTTGGCTTAATGTTTCACGATAAATAGATAAAGCCAAGAGTTTAATTTAATTTAATATGAGGATATGCTAGATGCACAGTCTATAAAACAATTAAAGCACCACATTTGGAATATTGTGCGACATTATTGATAAATATGAGTGAAACGTACATGTCAACATTACAGATTACGCAAAATCGTGCTATGAAAGTTATACTACAATGTGACGGGTATACAAAAATAGAGAGAATGTTGGAAACGCTACAATTTATGTCTATAAGGCAAAGATTATATTATAGTCTATGTACTTTTATTTTTAAAGTTATAAATGGAATGGTATCTCAACAGTTAAGTAATAATGTAGTGTTAGTAGGTGGTCGAACACGACAAGTTGTAAATATTATGCTTCAATTTCGGAAAAGAAGAAGTGCTCAAAAAAGTGTATTTTATGAACGAGTAAAAATGTATAATAATCTGACTTTCAAATTTTGGGCGTAAACTAAAAGAATTTATCGTAACAACGGTATCTGAAATCTATAAAATCAAAAATTAACACACTTGACTTAAGTTTCACTGAATATATTGAAAACTCTACATATATTTCGGGTTGTTAACCTATTATCAAAAGTATACAATATTACTGACGAGTTACTTCGGGTTAACCACCCAAAATATATGTAGAGTTTTTAATATAATCAGTGAAACTTAAGTCAAGGGTGTTAATTTTCAATTTTATAGTTTCTAACATGTTTCACCAAGAGATAAGCGAAACCTCCGTATCAGGTATCTAAAATGTAACTTTCTTAGTGAAAAGCAATAATATATGTATGTACGTATATATGAATATGTGAAAATTATAATGTCTATATCAATCCATTTAAATGTTATAATAGAGGTTCTCATAATGTAAGAAATATATAGAGTATTCTATGTATTTAAAAATAGCCGATAAGGCCAATAAAGATCAATCAATCAAAAATTCCGACCAACAATCCTTCGTAAGCTCTTCAAACTAACTTTGCTACATTGGACATTATATTCACATTAATACTAAGTTAACAGTGAATGAAATATGTATCTTTACGAAGACGAAGATGACGAAGATCAACCTACTGCTTGACCACAGCTTATCAATCCGAAAAAAGTTTAAACTATGTCTACCTCTATGAAAAATTCAAAGAAATCAACCTTGCTCTGATGAATCCTGATGTACCAGTATATGTTCCGTTACTAATTCTCCATACATTTCGTCGATCACATCACTTAAAGGGGCTTCCGTGCCTTCTTCGTCATCACCCCCAACGAGATCAATTACTTGAGCCAATTCTGACATACTCATATCTCCACTGCTCATTCCAAAAGAAGATTGGTCTCCAACAAATGACGTTTTGCTCGTTTTTGGAGTTAGCCAGTGTTCTGTCTCTTTGAAACTCATATCCTAGAATTATATAACTATTATATTTTGCGGAGAATTTCAATAGTCAAGAAAAAGGTTAAAACGGTCAAAGAAGTCCAGATATCATTTCTAGTTCATTGTCTTGGAATTACATAAAGGAATGTCAGGGTAATATCAGAACTTATAAAAATTGATAATCTTTGATATCATCACCAAACAATGATCCGAAATTAATAATGGCACCTAAAAATGGACAAAATTTTTAAACTACAACATCAACGTCATTTATGTTTTCTTCTGTATATTGACTACACAGTATAAATAAATTTTTGGAAGCATTCATTTGCATAAATATGGCATTTATTGTATACAAATGGATTACTCTCAAATACTTACTTATAATTGTTAAAATGCCAGTTTATTATTCAAATTATTGTATTACGTGCCTTAGGGGTAACCGAAGTGTCTCAAATGGTGCGATTTTCACTTTCAGTTGATTAAGCGATCTCATATAAATCAACTCTGTTGTGAGCTCTCGCGAACAACGGCCTTTCCTTCACCTGCATAATATATTGTACTTGACATTTTTTGAAATAGTTTTAAATCAGAACAGAAAAGTGTACGTATTCAATAAATATACGTGTTTCATAATTGTAAAAGGTAAGTCAAATAACGAGCAAGCGAATAAAATATGAAGTCACTTTTTTCACCAATAACTATTGTTACTTGATTTATTTATGGTTTATGTACAATAGCCACGATGATAGTAATTAAATATCACTAAAGTACTATATTTATTGGATACTACTTGAAGCTTAGGATATACAAAACGCATTGGTTTTTGCAAGAGGGTGATTAATATTTATTTTTATAAAATAATACTTCAAAATAAGGCAATCCGCCAAGATGTCTTGAACACCAATCAGAGCACATCACGTCACCTTTGAGTCGAGATTCTCACCATTTATTATATATATGTTTGAGATATTTATTTTATAAAGCAATAAAATTTTTTTTCAATTTCAAGAAATTTTAGCATTAACAGGCTTTTTTTGAATATGAAAAAGTTTATTTTTGTTGACGTTTCGTTGTTATATTACAACTTTGTCAAAACTAATATTAGTTTTAACAAAGTTGTAATATAACAACGAAACGTCAACAAAAATAAACTTTTTCATATTAAAAAACCTGTTAATGCTAAAAACTTTCAAAAAAAAAATATATATATATATATATATATATATATATATATATATATATATATATATATATATATATATATATATATATATATATATATATAGCACCATAGTCGGGTGTTCTACCGACCAAGCTACGGAGACCGTCTACAGAAGCAACATATAAACATAAATAAAACTTTATGAAATTCAAATCAGATATTCAATAATCCCCAAAACAAATATCATTGAAAAAATTACAAAATAACATAATAATATGAAGATGTGATAGAAAACAAAGTCAACACATTCACTTCATAATGAGATTGACAGAAGCCTATACAATAAGTTTTTGTTAATTTATTCGGAGAAATCGCTTACAAAATACGTCGTTTCAGCATATGTAACCCCTTCTGAAAGCTTTTAAATCAACTGCTATATTTTAAAGTATAGGTTGCTATCCCGAGGTTCTATAACGTTAATCCATGTTTAAAAAAATGATCAACTAAAAATGCAACCATATAGTTGATATTTATACTTGCATCAAACGGTATGTATGAATGTAGTTTCCATCCCACCGAATGTGGGCATGTACATTCTTCACTACATATGATATCCAAGGATTGTTCAATGCTGATTTCTTTCTTTTCAGGCGCCTTTTGTGTAACTTCAATATATTCTTCACTTTCTTCTTTGATACTTAGTTTTTCTTTAATGCTCTTGGTTTCCTGAAACGAATTGAAATTTCATCTATGACTTGACTTGACAGGAGACTTGAGGTAAACGATTGTGAAAGTACTTATTCATAACAAGATGAACCAGTTTCTCAATTTTCAATGAGTAGTTTGCAGCGATTTTAAAAAAACAATCAGCGCCATATTAGAACAGAAGAATGTGCACCCAACTGAAGAAATATCATAACTGATATTTAGCAAAGATGAAATTAATCTTATGATGCCAATTGAATCCGTATATTTTGTGAAATATTGTTGAATTATACACTAGATATTTTTGGGGCACTTACTCGATATCGAAGGTTCAAACAACTGGATGGAAATATTTGTCAAGTAAACGAATAAATTTTTTAAATTTCGTGGAACTTTGTCAAGAGAATTAATTTTAATTTATTATTATTGGAATTATTTGCGGTTAAAAAAATAGAAGTTTCTTGATAGCCTCTGATATTCGAGTGTCTCTCCTGTATATCTGCAGAAATTCAAAAAATTTGGTGGAATTTTATCCAAATGTTATCAATTTTGATTTATTATTATTCGAATTAATTAAACGATAATAATTTCGAAAAAATAAACGTTTCTTTATTACCCTTTGATCAAGATATTCGAGTATCTCTTCCTGTATATCTGCAGAGCTCCTACTGAAGAATCTTGCTATGAATTCATGAATTTTGATAATCGGCCTATGTCTCATTAATTTCCTCAATAACAAAGCAATTATAGCCCTAATCTGAAATTAAATAGTACAAAGTAAATGAGAAAATATTATAACTTCACTGAAATTCAATGAATGAAAATTATTAAACGTTCTGAAGAAAGTCTTATTACTGACTGAATGACTTTTTCTGACTTCATTCAATAGAACTCATCTTTTTTCGATAGTATTTCTTGTGTCGAAACTTGAAATTGTTCAGGAGTATATGCAGAAGAGAAATTCAAACAGATCATTCAATTCAGTAAGTGAAAAATACGCAATGAAGTTCGATGTCACATAATTCATGAATTGAAACACATGTAAGGTTTCAAATATATAAATAAATATATTTCTTGACTCCAGTGATTTGACTGAGTTACACAAAAAACGAAGTGCGTATGAAACCATAATACACTCATATATTTACAATACAGCAATGGAAAGTAAAAAAACATTTAAACATAAAAATACCTTACTATGACCTATAAACAAGCAAAGTTTAACCTAGAATGCTTTCTCAGGGAAAACCTACAAGGATACCAAGCCCCCAGTCTGTGCTCCAAAAAATACTATGACGCATTGAAAACAAACAAAAAAAATAACTTCGAAATGTTAGCCGAATATTTTAACACTCTTCTCAAACGCAAAACATCCCTAGAAAAAGTTCGACTTTTCGATGTTTACGCATCTAGACTAGCAAGCTCCTGATATGGAAGAGATTACAGAAATAATCAAGCAGCTCATAAAGAGCAAATCAGTAGGAGAGGATGATATTATTGCGGAACTCTGGAAACTGAACGATCCTATTCTGACGCAAAAACTTCATCATTCAATCTCAAAAATCTGGAGGGCGGAACAGATACCAGAGGATTGAAAATGGGCACTGAAACATCCATTGCACAAAAAGGGGGACAAGAGGAATATCAATAATTACAGGTAATTTCCTTACTGCCGGTTGCTTACAAAATACCTTCTAAAGTACTCCTAAGCAGAGTAGAACCAAGCGGATCCACTAATTGGGGAATACCAGGCTGGATTCCGAACACGCTGATCATGTGTCTGATCTGATCTTTAAAAATGATATTACAGACGAGGAAATGTAGAATTACAGTAATTACATTCATTGAATTCAAGAAAGCATATGATTCGGTAGACCGTGAAACCCTTTTTAAAATGATTAATGAATTTGGGATCGATCGCAAGACTCGAAAAATTAAAGAACAGCACTTACTTACATGTACTACTTCCAAGGTAAAATTCATGGGCGAAGTATCAGATCCCTGAAAACCGGTGTTCTGCAAGGGGACGGATTTTTACGAACCCTTTTCAATATTGTTTTAGAAAAGATAATTAGGGGAGGGAATCTGATATGATGGAATACAAGTGGATATCAAAAAAGAAAATCGAATAAATGTCAACTGTCTCGCTTTCGCAGAAAATATTCCTATTACCACAGACAACAAAACTGAAGCTATTCTACTGAAGCCGTAGAAAAACTATATGAATTTGCTCAGAGAAACAGGTTACAAATTTCATACGATAAACCCAAATACATGGAAAAATACAAGGACACCAAGAAATAAATTTTCTCTCATCTACGACTTATACAATTCATAGGTTTAAACCGAATTGCTAATGAACACAGAATTACCAAGTTCCAAATGGCCTACAAGGAAACATGCACGTACTATAATAAATAGTGCATTTACGGAGTCGCCAAATTGAGGCATTATAACACAACGATTCTTCCAGAAACAATCTACGCAGCTGAAACAATGGTTATTGACGATGACTCAAGAATTAGAGAAGTAGAAAAGTAAGAACGGACAACTCTGAGATAGATTTACGGCCAATGAAGAGAAACGTCATTTGGATGGAATTGTCAGAAGGAACTTTGGCAAAAGACAAATACAACAAAATCAGAGTGGCTAAAAGTGGTACAAAAAGATCTACAACAGATCAATATAAAAAGTATCGCTATAAAATCGCACTTTTGAAGTTTGAGCAAAAATCAAGGCGCAAACCTGGAATAAAAAGGACGGATGAACGAAAGAAAGAGAATTCCGAGAGCGTGAAGCGTTTTTGGGAGGCAAAAAAAGATGAAGCGAAAGACCTAAGAATTGCGAATTCGATCGCTCTCCTCATGGGGAACAAAAGAATATTATATATATATATATATATATATATATATATATATATATATATATATATATATATATATATATATATATATAAACTTATAAACTTTTTGAAATTATCAAATGTGTTAATTTATCATTCGTTTAATGCGTTACATTGTTTAGGGCCGGTTTACCAATGCACGGTTAGGTTATCTCTGAGATAGTGCCTCTACGAGGTAATAGCACATAAAGAGTTTATTGAGCTCTTGGTAACAGTTTAGTGTGAGGCAAAATGGGAATTTTCTTCCTCTCACTTGACACACAAGTACGAGTTTATTCATTTATGTTCGGGGTACGATTTGACGCATGTTTATAAAGTAAAATTCAACAACCTCACTCTCCTTATTTATCATTTCAAAATTATTCATTTCAATTTTCAATTCGAAAGTTTTGATATCGAATTCGGAAAATATGGAGAATTCTGTTTCCAATGTGAACCTTATTTCGATTGGGCGCATGCCTACTTCAGAGAATGTTCGAAAGAATATATTTGTGGCCTGTGTCATAAGTGAATAGTCTAATAGACTTTTGAACAAACAATACCTTTATAACACTTAAATACGAGTAACCTTTCTATTTTTGGATTTCAGCAAGTCTTAATTTCTTTTCATTTTCACATTTTCAATATTTTTTATTCAAATTTTATATTATTGAATTAAAATTTAATGTAATATTAATTCATATTGAAATTTTCGTTTTCAATTAAAATTTGAAGTTGTCGATGTTTTTCAATGTGCACAAAATTTTACTGTAGCAGACCAAAATAACCCAAATAATAATAATTATAATAATAATAGTAATAATAATAATGATAATAATAATAATAATAATAATAATAATAATAATAATAATAATAATAATAATAATAATAATAATAATAATAATAATAATAATAATAATAATAATAATAATAATAATAATAATAATAATAATAAATGAGAGGTAATAATAGAAACTTGTCTAAAAATCACTGACTGAACAATTCTTTATTCGACTAGTTTCGCCTTTTACAGCATTATCAAGAATGACTAGTCGAATAAAGAATTGTTCAGTCAGTGATTTTTAGACAAGTTTTTATTATTACCTCTCATTTGAATATGAACTATCACAGAGTAGATTCATCGTCCATTGAATTTATTAATAATAATAATAATAATAATAATAATAATAATAATAATAATAATAATAATAATAATAATAATAATAATAATAATAATAATAATAATAATAATAATAATAATAATAATAATAATAATAATAATAATAATAATAATAATAATAATAATAATAATAATAATAATAATAATAATAATAATAATGATAATAATAATAATAATAATAATAATAATAATAATAATAATAATAATAATAATATTAATAATAATAATGATAATAATGATAATAATAATAATAATAATGAGTTTTATTCGAAACAAAATATAAATTGCACAAAAGATGAATTATAATAAACAAAATTACAATTTGTTTCATACCGTTTCTGCTTGGCGATAGTCTAGCTCCTGGATATTCAACAAAACGAAACAAAAACTACCTTTATATTTTATGAAAATGTCTCAATAACCAGCAAAAGCAACAAATACACGTTAAACATTGACCTTCACTCTTATATGAATATTATAACAAATCACCACTTGTCACCACATTTCATAAAAACTCTTTCAAACCTTAGTGGACTTAAATCGAAAAAGTTACTGGGAATTAAATTGAATAGTTTAACTGCGTTATATAAAAACGACCTCGGAAAAATTGCCGATCATTGATGCGGCATAGTCATGGAATGACGAGATATCCGTTCTTTTTTGGTGCTAGATGAACAAGTGTTATTTATTATATTGAATAAAAACATCGAAAAATGAAGAACTCTTCTCTCATCCATCCCTAACCAACAAAAACCTTTAAATAAATGGCAAATATGATTAAACCTGCGCGGACCATAGATTGAGATTCAGTGCAATTTAATTTATTTTATATATTTTCAGCAAAATGATTGTTAATGTCGTCAGGCTCAGATAAATTAAGCGGTATTTCCTTATTTTTGTTATTACAAATATTGAAGCTTTTCAAGACAGCCCAAGTCTGCTTTGAATTCCCATGCAATGACTCAAGGTACTTTTTTTTCTCCACTCGTGTTGCAGCAAACGAAAAGCTTCTCAGTTTCCTGTACAGGTCACCCTATACTATTAGAATGTATACCATTTGACTACGTGTGTACTTTGAAAGTTGAACGTTTGCTAACTGTATCAATTTGGAACGTTTGAATAACACAAACAACAATACAGGCGATTTAGAGATGGAAATTCAGGGAGTTAAAATAGAGATACATACCTCTGGATTTTTAGCTAGATATTTATGATCTTCTCTAATCGTGTCAATTTTCAAATCATTCAGTTTGCTTTGCTGACTACTGGTCAATTCATCTAAATTATAATACAATGTACCTCTTGGGGTATCAGCAGGATGAAATGGAGTAAAATTTGTCACTGAAAATGTGTCGTCAGCCATTTTTATCTAAAACATCAATAAATAATTGTACGTTACGTAATTTTCAATTGAATGTTCAAACGTATAGATCCTAAACACATTTCACACATCGACATCAAAATTTATTGAAAAAATTAATACTTTCAATCATTCTGCTAAAAATATATTGATCATAGTAATGAATAATATATTTTTATAATCTCCCAAATTGTTTTGCTTCAAAGCTGCTAAATGACAAATCGCATTTCACACATTCATTTTACAAATGAATATTGATATGAACTCGTAAAATTTATTTCCAATTTATACATAACTAATTCATTTATTGAAGCAAAATAGTCTGGACATAATAATGATCAAAAATTTATCTCGAATCAAACATAAAGAAACAAACTCAGTCGTTACTTCATGAAAATGAAATTAAATTTCATGAAACATTTCATACTTTTCAGTAGGTACCAAAAAGTACTACTGAGAGGGGAATTCAGGGACGTCACTTACCCTACACACAACATACACTCAAATTGACACTGACCCTAAATTTCCGTATTTAAAAACAGTTCGTAATGAGTGACTCATGTGAATGGAGACTATAATGAACTCGATTATGTTACGAACTGACAATACCTACTGTAAAAAAGAACTTTGGTGATATTATTATTCTTGATTTTCAAAGCGCTGTCTGCTTTGGACATTATATAATAAATATCAGGGATACATTGAAGAACTTATTTTTCTCCAATTATTTGTAGCTAAGTGCTTAACTTTTATTGATCAAGTTATTCAATATTGAATGTGAACAACAAAAAGTAGCTATATAACTACAAGTGAGAGACTGTTTTAAACAGAACTCGTACGTCGTAACAATGACGTTATGAGGAATAAAAAACAATTGCAGTGAATTCTTGTTTATTTCATTCATGTTTGAAGTGAATATTTCCACTGTTATCATTTTCAATATGTGGCTGATTTTATATTTTCAATATAAAATCAGCTGTAGCAGCTATAATTCTCATGGTGTTTTGTTAGCTGATTGTTGAGGCACTCAAATGTTCGTTCATTTGTATATGACACATTTAATTTACTTTGGTAAATATATGAATCGGTCTTCAGAAGGAGTCTTGAACAAAGAGATAATCTTGTTATGCCAAACTATAAATTCAAAATTGGAAGGAGATCACCAGTGTACATGGAACTTGAAATATATAATAAAATCGGCACCGAAATTAAGGACGCTGTTTCAGTGCCTAGTTTCAGATCTAGATTAAGTAAAATTTTAGTTGTTAAATGTTATTACAGTCTCAATGAGTTTTTGTCATAGTAGATCTTCTAAGAGTAAGATGTTTTAGTTGGTTAATTAGGTTTATTTATTAACTTGGTGCTGGTTTGTAAGCCCGTATATTTTCTTTTTTTGTTCTTTTATATGACCTTTTCTACAATGTATTTTGCATTCAACAGAAATAAAGTATCTAGCTATCTATCTATAAGTCATCTAAATTCACACAGGACGAAAATTAACAGATAAGCACGTGTCACATCCTATTACAGACTCTTTTACTGTTTATCTATAGGGAAGGAACTCCTGTATACTGTAAAACGCACCAGTGAGCAAAAAATTACGGAGAGCCCTTCCGAAACTGGTGGATGTTTTAATTTCTTGAGGCAACTTGTTATAGAATTTTATGGCCCAGTAATTTGTTCCTTTTCTAGCAGCTTCTATTCTGTGATACGGAACTTGAAGGTGCTCTCTGCTTCTTGTTGCATAATCGTGAAGATCTCCATTCTCGCTGAATAACTTCCTGCTCCCGTACAGATACATTACACACGAATATATATAGTGTAAGTAAAAGGTGAGAATTTTATAATGCCTAAAATATTCTCTACATGATGTTCTCCTTGTAATGTCAGCGATTATTCTGAGTGCTCTTTTCTGTTTCAAAAACACTGTTTCACATCCCGGAGATTCGCCCCACGTTACGATTCCGTACGTCATGCGACTATGGAATAAAGAGAGGTAGGTAGCCAGTAAAATTTCAGGTTCAATTAAGTTGTTCGATCTACCCAGCAAGAATATCACCGAGGACAGCTTTTTTATTTATTTATTACATTTTCAACATGTTGGCTAAATTTAAAGTTACTCTGCATTACAAGTCCTAGTATTCAGTCCTCAGCTGTGAAATAATCGGCTATAATGTGCAGAATCTGGTCATCTGATTACCATACAGGGATTTCTTGTCTTGGATCCCAGACAAAATCAGCATTCAGAGGCATCCATGCTCTTCTCTAACGGAATATTTCAGCTCTAGTTCCTCTACGACCTCATATTTCAATAATTGTTCCGTCAACACACGCTATTGTACAACTATATAAAACCTAGAATTCAATCTTTATAACAACACTTGTTTCTTGAGACATTTTGGGATATTTCTGCTCCGGAAACTTTACATATATCCTGAAATTATTTCATATACAATTCAGCAGGTTTATGACTGACTGAATGCTAGGAAATCTCCAAAGGTTGACAATATCAAATCTGTATCCAATATCCATTAAACCTTAAGACAATTATAAAAGTTTCACAAGAGGAGAAATTAATACACCACAATTGAATCCCTCTCAATAACTGGAAAAACAAATCACCATCAGCAATAAAACTGCTTCACTACTTACACAAATGATATCAATTGCTTATAGTTCCAAACTATTCTAGTTAAGATGTAATTCTAAAAGAAAAATAGGCGACATATACGAAATGAACTCATAAAATTATCCATTCCATATATTCTCAAATACAAGCTGAGACTTTAGTTGAGAAACACAAATTTCTATTCAAAATATGTATTGCAGCACCTTGCAGAAAAGAACGAACAAACAGGTATTATACATGTTGAGAATAATGAACTTATTATTATTATTATTATTATTATTATCATTATTATTATTATTATTATTTTATTATTATTATTATTATTCTCCAGTTATTCTCAGCTCCGGCACTGGTTTCAAAGTTGAATTGCGGGGCTAAACCTAAGCAACTCAACAATCTGTCGGTTACTTTATCCTTGCAGGTATTTCCTGAATATGCGACATGTGTTCAGTACAGCTGTTTGCATCTTTATATTCAGCCTCGGGTCTAAGTTCAGCTTTGTAAGGTGTTCATGTAGCATTTTCAGAACTATAACGGTTGTTGATACAAGTGGACTGATGTACGCCGCATCTATATCCCACATACTCACACACACACAAGTATCTCACACTTCAGGTCCGTATATTTCCTGATTTTTTCTTGAATGGAGTTCATCAAGTTGTGAGTGTTGGTACCGCTATGTCTATCAGGTGGGCTTTCTTGTTGATTTTGTCCAGAAGAACTATGTCTGGTCTATTATTAAGTATCGTGCGGTCTGTAATCATAGTTCGATCATAATATATTTTGTAATTGCTGTTCTCTAGCACCGGCTGTGGTTTGTATTTATAGTAAGGTGTTATATCTTTTGTCAGAGTATGGTCTTCACAGTTATGTGTGTATTTGTTTTGAGCAAGAGATGTGCAGCCTCCAGTGATGTATTGAATGTTTTCAGTCTTTTCCTGGCATTTTCTGTATCTGTCGTCAACTACAGTTGGTTCTTTTATAATATATTTCTTGTAGTTGTTGGTATTAATCACCTGATCCTGGCTCACCTAAAAGCTCGCATGAATCCTGTAGTTTCTGGAAACAGATAACCGATCTTGAGCCAAGCGTTCGACATCGTTTTATCGACATTCGGCCTTTCAAGATCCCGAGCATGCCTTCCATGCAGGATCCTGCTTTTCCTCAGGTTTATTTTCTACTCTGGAGGTTGTATGCATTCATTTTGCTGTGGAAGTAGACTGTGTAGATTCAGAGGTGTGTACTCTGTATCTGCTTCACAGGCAGCTTTATGTAGGCTTGAGTGCTGACTGCACTTATGAAAATTTGTTCGGAGATTTGTAATATGTGTATTGTGTTCCTATATCTATCACACCCATATTATTATTATTATGATTATTATTATTATTATTATTATCATTATTATTATTATTATTTATATTATTATTATTATTATTATTATTATTATTATTATATAAATGAAGCAATTTGTCTTTCATGTCATTTTTTAGTGAATGTTAAAACAGTACTCTCAAATATTCGATCATATTATTTTTAGGTACACTCTATATCTACACGATCACAAAATGCATGTCCTCAAGCCAACCTTTCGGTTTGGGATTGAGAACAAAGGAGCATGTGTCTAGAGAACAATTAAAAATTTGGATCATCCGCTGATCATTAAGTTCTAATATCTTCGAAAAAATCGTTCATTCAGTTGCCTTCCATTGTTTCAATTGTGTACTAAACTTTCATTAGGCGTTTTATCAATCGTCCCTTATTTGTCACAATATTGTGAGATGTTTCTTTTTTATCAACTTCAAAACATTTCAAATCAGGTTGAAGTCTGGTGAATTTTTCAGAGGTGTGAGATATTTGATATCGTATTGGAAATTTGAATGTTTCTATCTGAATCCACATTCAAAAAATCAAAAGACGACAAATTACGGGGGTAACAGGCAAATGGAAGAAGTTTTGCTTTTTTAAAACTTATAGTTAAATGCTCTTGGTGCATCCAGTAATTGATAATTTTCATATCAATTCCAACTTGCTTCTTCAAATCTTGACAATTGTCTCCATTCATATCTAATGTCATATCATCAGTAATACTTATAATCGATCCATTTAACGTTAGGTTCAGCAAACTCTTCACATGAATCTTATACAGAATTGGAATCTTATACAGAACAGTGCATACGACCCCACATACGACGTTTACTTTGGAGCTGAGAGAATTCTGGAGCTATTTATTCCGCATCACCTTTTAATCTCAAAGTCAGCTCTATTCAATAGAATCTGAACGATGATTTATCTGAAAAGCATGTCAGGAATAATTTAGAATACAGAAAAAAAAATAATTTATGATGTTAACAGTATCCTTCATAATGTAATAAATATGTATCTGTTTCTAGCCATTAACTGTCTGATCCTTGTGGTATTTGTCCCAACTGCATTATTTTTCTCATGACTTATGTCAAAGGTTTTATTGCGCATTCATTTGTTGAAAACCCTAGATATTGAATTTCTCGACGACTTGATATTGTAGGCATGTTGTGAACAAAAATACTTGTAATTTTTACATAGAAATACTGCGAGGCTTCTTCTGTTTTGTAAAAAAATATTAGGTTTTTGACACCATTTCTTTAACAATATTCATTGAAATCTTTTTCATGCGGTCCATCGTCGCCAACCATGGGTGCAATCCTTCTGTTAAAGTAACCAGTGTTCGTTATTGAGGTTTATCCCTCTTCAGAGAAGAAGATCTCTGGTATTTCCTTTAGTAGAAAGTCTGTCGATTTTCCCATTGTTCGAAAGATTTTTGCTCCCATAGAATTATTGAAATAACACTAAATCAAAGGCTGATTCTGATAATATCACACAAAAACTGTAGAGTATCATTCATAAGCCCAAAATTGTCGAGTCCGCAATAAAGTATCAACTTTGTTGTCAGTCTTCAAAATTGGACATGATGTGACAAAACAATTAGGTAAATGAAAAACATATGCCTGAACATTTAATAGCTAATGTATAAACTCTTTTTCTCTTCTGTAAGAAGAACTCTTCGTTCTTTTGTGAGAATTTTTCCTGTTGATGTGATCACCCACTTTAATCTAAAACCATTGCGCTACTAGTCCGTTACTGCGTATAAACAATGAATGAATTCTGTAGTTCGTTGAAAAAAGCATCAAGTTCATTCAACAATGCCGTTACCGAATAAATCGTTACGAAAAAATCCGAAAATTCAGTTAAAAGAAACCGTTATTCCGCTACAATTCATAATTTACATAAATACTACACCGCCAAAACAGAGCCAGAATCCTTAATTGGGAATAATTGTTGCCAAACTCACATCAGAGAAATTTAGAAACGTTTATTGCCTGAATTAAGTCAAACTAGTCGAGAAGAATATTCATCAAGATTGAATTTGGGTTAAATATTCTGATACTACTCACCAACTTTCAAAAACCTTAATGAAGAAACCTGAAAGATCGTCAAGATTTTCTCTCAATTTATAATTCCGTCAATCACACTGACACTAAGCATGGAGCCATCTTTCAACTTAAGACTGAAATGTTTTGATTGATTTTGTTCAGTCAATTCTTGAATATTTCAATTTGATTAACGTTACACGAAGTTATTGATGGTCATTATTAATGAATATTAAATTGTTTTCGCGTATACAATCGTAAAAGTCATATATCTTGTGTAAATATGTCAGTAATATCACAAACTATTACTGCCATACTTAGAAAATGACAGATATCAATTTTCTGTAATTTATATGACATTAGTGTGTTTATATATATATATATATATATATATATATATATATATATATATATATATATATATATATATATATATATATATATATATATATATATATATATATATATATATATATATATATATATATATATATATATATATATATATATATATATCTTGAAATTGATTTATTGCCTGTTTGAGGTATTTATTTTGAAAGTTTTTAGCATTAACAGGCTTTTTTAATATGAAAAAGTTTATTTCTGTTGACGTTTCGTTGTTATATTACAATTATTATTAGTTAATGTTATATAATTAATATTACAATATTAATTATTATAATATTAATTGTTATTATACAATTGTTATTAGTTTTGACAAAGTTGTAATATAACAACGAAACGTCAACAGAAATAAACTTTTTCATATTAAAAAGCCTGTTAATGCTAAAAACTTTCAAAAAAATATATATATATATATATATATATATATATATATATATATATATATATATATATATATATATATATATATATATATATATATATATATATATATAGTTGAATGTTTAACGACTGTAGATATGTATTTTCAGTGTTTAATTGGGATTGCAGTCTAGGACAGGAAAATCAGTTACCTCTTTAGTATTTTCCAAGCTTTCGAAAAAGTTTATTTTCTTCTTCAGGGCTAAAATAGTACAAAAATTAACAGTTCATATAGCAAGGCACTATAAAAAGTTTTTTCTTACAATTACTGTGAAGTTAGTCCGAAAGTACATTAGTTTTTTGAATTTTGAAAATAACTACAAGTGTTCCCAAATGCATTGGGTTGGAATGTTACTGCATTCTACGTGCTGGATAGTTGAAGGAAGCCACGACAATGACCGTATTTCTCAATTTGGCTTTTCAAGTAGTTTCAAGTTTCTTAAAATGCATAACGTTGGCCGAAGTTTTATGACTAACGAAAGGAGAATGAATTTGTTTTTTTAAATATTCAGAATGGATTTTTCGGTGAATAGGATATCCGAATATGAGCCATTAATCAGAAGAACCTATGAGATTTATATATATATTGCTTAAATTATCTGTATCAGATTTTTTGTTAATACAATTTCCTGTCTTTTTAATATGAACCATTTCTAGGAAAAGGCCATTTCTAGGAAAATTACAACAAACGCCTTGTATTGGCTCATATTCGGATATCCTATTCACCAAAAAATCCATTCTGAATATTTAAAAAAACAAATTCATTCTCTTTTCGTTAGTCATAAAACTTCGGCCAACGTTATGCATTTTAAGAAACGCCCTTAAAAACATCTGGGAACACTCTACTTGAAAAGCCAAATTGAGAAATACGGTCATTGTCGTGGCTTCCTTCAACTATCCAGCACGTAGAATGCAGTAACATTCCAACCCAATGCATTTGGGAACACTTGTAGTTATTTTCAAAATTCAAAAAACTAATGTACTTTCGGACTAACTTCACAGTAATTGTAAGAAAAAACTTTTTATAGTGCCTTGCTATATAAACTGTTAATTTTTGTACTATTTTAGCCCTGAAGAAGAAAATAAACATTTTCGAAAGCTTGGAAAATACTAAAGAGGTAACTGATTTTCCTGTCCTAGACTGCAATCCCAATTAAACACTGAAAATATATATATATATATAATAATAATATAATTTTATTGAGAAACATTCCTTACATATTAAAATTACATTCATTTCAATTGATAAATAATTACAACTAATAGAAATGCTCTCAAAAGGACCGAATTCAGTTTGGAGTCTGATCTTCCATTCAGCCCTCGAGCAAAAATATTGGTTCAAACAAAAATCTTGGTTAAATTCATATTTACAATAATATACAATTTTGATTGAAAAGAAAAGAAAATAAAAATTTCCTCAGAGATATTAAACATTTGAGAAAATTTCACATAGTGAAAAACATTTGTGTTAAAAAAATATACAAATATATGATACAAAAAATTGATTCATACACTATTGCCTACATCTGAATCATCGAAGTACTCTGACACACTATAGTATGCCTTTGTTAAGAGCAGAGATTCAACTCAGCTCTCAAACAAATGAGCTTTCAGTACTTTCAAATTCGATGGTAAATGGTTGTAAATTTTAATGCCCTGACAATAGAGAGAGTGCTCAAATTTAGCTATTTTATGCATAGGAATAAGTAGCACATCCCTGTTTCTTGTTGAATGCCCATGATTACTATTCAATTTAATAAACCTATCTTCATTTTCTTTAACATATAACAAACATCTATAAACATATAAACACGGTAAGGTAAGTATGTAATTATTAATGAAGATAGGTTTACAAGATGTTCGCTGATGAATATTGAATATTAATCGAAGTATTCGCTTCTGTGTAATAAACACCCTATTTATTTCTGTAGAGCAGCCCCACAGCAAAATATTATAATTTAGATGGCTATATACAAGACTGTAATACACATTCATAACACAGTTTCTAGGTACGATGTTCTTGATTCTAGAGATTGCAAAAAATGAGTTACTCAATTTTTTACATAAGACCTCAATGTGTGATGTCCATCTCAAATTTCTGTCTACATATATTCCAAGAAACTTCGTTGATTGGGATGATGATATAGTGTTGTCCCCATATCTAACATCCAAGGTACTAATTCCATTGCCTTCAGACAAAACTGAACACATACAATTTTGTCAACGTTCACCATCAGATTGTTCATTTGACACCAACTTACAAACTCCCTCACAATGCATTCACATGCCTCCAGAAGTTCTTCAGGAGTCCTGCCAGAAACAACCACCATTTATATATATATTTAAATATATATATATATATATATATATATATATATATATATATATATATATATATATATATATATATATATATATATATATATATATATATATATATATATATATATATATACTACTACTCGAACTAATAAAAACTGACCTAAAACAGAACAGAGAAAATTTATTTCTATTAAAAAGTTAGAAGTACAGCGTATTGTTTTGTGAACCAGATAATAGTTTTAGGGTATTAAGGTAATAGTTTTTTGGATATTAAGGCGAGAGTTAGCTCAGTTTCTTTTGTATAATGCAGGGGTTACCAAACTGTTCGCCACGGCGCCTTGGTATGCCGTAGAAAGTATAGCGGGGAGCCGTGTGTCGATCCTCTGTGATTACCGATGATCTATGTTCTTATATAAATCAAAATCATATATGAATATGAGTTTTCGCGGGTATCTGTAAATAAACAATACTTTGATCGATCTCTTAAGTACCTACTTACGTTGCGTCATCGTGGCAATATGAGTATCTACGTACTTGCAAACCATGGACTACAGGCACTTATTCGTAGAAAAAGAAGATTACTATATAGCATTATTGCATTATTCATATGAATGCTCTTGTATTAAAGTCAATGAGCTCGGAACTGAACCAAGTACTAGAATACGTCATTGGTGTAGTGAATTGCAGCAAAATTAGGTGACAGAATTTTCAAAACACCAAATTACGGGTGTTCTTTTTAGAGGTACAGAACTCTAAGTTGGCATAACTGTTGAAGATGGCGACCGATTTAACAGCTGAGAAATGATTTATTCTCTGTTTGGTTTGGCAATTCATCATGAATAGACTCACGCCTGAAAAAGCAAGGCGTAGATTCGTCGAATTGGCCCAAAACGAGATTGCCGTTGTTCCCGATTTTCATAAGCGAATTTTATTTAGCGATGAAGCGCACTTCTGGTTGAATGGCTACGTCAAAAAACAAAACTGTCGCATTTGGAGTGAAGATAATCCTCAAGTGTATGTCAAAACACCGTAACATCCAGAAAAACTGACTGTTTGGTGCGTTTTATGGACTGGTGGAATCATTGGTCCGTACTTCTTCAAAAACGGTGATGGCCAGAACGTTACAGTCAATGGTGATAGAGCCATGATTACTAACATTTTCATTCCTGAATTGAACAACTATGATGTCCAGGAGCTTTGGTTTCAACAAGAGGGCGCAACATGTCACACAGCTCGTGCCTCAATCGATTTATTGAAAGACACGTTTGGTGACCGCCTAATTTCACGTTTTGTACCTCTGAATTCCAAGATCTTGTGATTTAACGCCGCTAGACTACTTTCTGTTGGGCTATGTAAAGTCATTGGTCTATGCGGATAAGCCAAAAACGCTTGACCATTTGGAAGACAATATTCGCCGTGTTATTGCCGATATACGGCCACAAATGTTGGAAAAAGTCATCGAAAATTGGACGTCCGGATTGGACTACATCCGAGCCAGCCGTGGCGGCCATATGCTAGAAGTCATATTTAAAATGTAATGCCACAAGATTATCTTTCGAATAAAAAAATTCTTGACAATCGAATGATTCATCGTTTTTTTATTGCAATTTAAAGTTCTATACCACTAAAAAAAACACCCTCTACTTAACTGGGGGCTGATCATACCGCCCTGCTGTATTAGTGCAATTCAGGATGGCTTTCCCTTGGAACTATATTATTTCAAGTACTTGAGTTACATTAAGAAATTCCAACTTTTTCACAATATGAACGACATGAATCCGCCAGGCACTTCACTGAACCAGATTTTTGCAGGTGAATTTTTAGCTGAAGCTGTAATCAAGACCAAATATTGCTCAAAAATCAATGTAGAGTCAAACGATTTATTTGATTATTTCATTTTTGTTCTCAAGTCTTACTTGATGTTTTCTCTTCCAGTTAATTTAGAATTAATATTTCCTATTTCCAATAGTTAGCTTGGGTAGGACGTCTTGACAAAATACTGAAGTATCTGATGCGCCCGGGCTGAAAAAGATAGGTATCCCCTGGTATAATGAATGAATAATAGAACGAAGCTCATTGACTTTCTAACGTAGAACTATAGGGATAATGTTTGCGAAATAAATGATATTAGTATTATACTTTTGAACAATGATTGAATCGGTATAGCTCCACTGATATACTCCTACAATTGGTAATGAAATTTTTTCCTGATAACTTAGGTTTTTTTCATCAGGAAGCAATGATAATAACATTCAGTTGGAATAATTTTATTTAAAAATTAATGAAAATTTAAAGCGGCTGATGATCGAATGATACTGATAATTTACTAACATAAAACAACTCATATTCTTTAAAATATTCATTTTACCTGATACTAATAGCAAAATTCTGAAATCATCCATGTTGAAAATTAGGTAGGACCGTTTAAAATTGCCAATTTATTCCAAATAATGAAAGCGATATCGTATCCATACCCAATATTTATTTGCAGATATAAAAAGAGATAGTTCAATGCCTTTCGATTCGAAAATGTTTTTACACCTTTCGAGAGATCAAATGAGTTGTGTTTAGTATGTCTTTAAGAGAAGAATATTTGAAAATCGTGTCATAAAACGCCTCAGAAGATTGATATTATACGAAATAACGTCAACGGCCGTTGCGTGATTTATTAATTATCTTTTTGAATGGCAGAGCTTCCTGTGAACAGTTTATGAAGATCTTTTTTCATTATTTCGAAGGAATATTTCAACTAATTATAACAACTTTCAATATAAATGATTGGAACGTTATTATTTTAAATCCGTTCTTCTCTTAGGTTCAGTAGTTAATGAATGGCCCATATCTCACAAGTTTCTTACTTATTAGATTTCTATTCACTTATTTAGAAGGAAAAATGGTTGAGATAAGATGGATTGATATAGTTACTGAAAATTTCTGAAAGTATATTATCTGATGCATGCGAAAAATGTTGTCAGGTTTTTCGACCTCTTTTGAATGATGTAACGAAGTCCAAAATGTACGAACGAATGTTTCTTTTGTTTTTTACGGGGCCTCCAATTATTATTTCTGAAATGAAAAATCTTTCTTATCTCTACAACATGAGACTGAAAAGAAAGAATTATGGATTTAATATGGTTTTGAAAGCAGGTTAGCTCGAGATTTATTGGATATTCCTGGTATATCGGAAAAATAATGAGAAATTCAGATTGAACATGAAGTATTTATATAATTTTTGTTTGATTCTCCAAATATCTTGTGAAAATGAGTTTTCAATTTGAACCAAGTTCAAACATATTCAATTGAATTATTCATTTATAACTTTTCAATGTTGGACTTTATGATTTGAAAATATTTCCGTTCATTTTAGTAACTTATTATTATTTAGTAACTTATTTTAGTAACTTAGTTTTGTAACATAAGATGAGCAGCATTATTACTCATTTCTGAAGTTCCGATACTTATTTTAACTATTTTTTAAAGTTAATATAGTATTGATTAACATTAAATTCCAGTGCCGTCTTAGTCTCTTTGTGGTCCTGGGCACATTAGAATGATTGTAGCCAGGATGGTAGCGATTGTAAATGAAGCAATAGAATTCCAACAGTCCCCCTACTCAGCTCTATCTTAAAGACATAAATTTGATATATTCTGTTTTTTAGATAGTCTTGATAATTGCAGATTGCGATTTGCGGAATCCTCTCGTATGTGGTGAAAGCTACAAATCGAATATAGGTAAGAAAGAAATTAACCCATATTACCTTGATCAGAACACACGCGGACTTCGAACCAAAACGTCTAGTTTTTGAAACATGGTCCAGTATCATTTTCACGTAGTCGCGCTAACTGAAATATGGCTGGATTCTGTACGAAAATAAAGTTATTATTCTGGGGATTTCAACATAAAAAATTATGCTGAATCCTTAATTACAATCATAATCTTAACATATATACTTCCCTACTCAGTCATTTTGCTAATATTTTTAACAAATCTCAACTCAATTTTGTGCACAACTGCTTCGATGAAATTTTTGATTTGGTGTTTTGCAACCGTGATTGTTAAGTAGTGAAACTTGTTAGTTTTTGTGTGCCTGAAGACTCAAACCATCCAGCTCTTCAGGTACAGGCAATAATAATAGAAAATTAGTTAGAACAAAAAACTTCAGATATTTTCTGATAAATCTTATAACTTTCGTAAAGCGAACTATTCGATGATATGTAATGTTGAGTGGAACTTTCTGGAGACAGCTGGTAATGCTGAAGATACGTGTAGCTATTTCTATGGAATGAATGAATCAATGAATGAATAAATGGGAAGACATTTTATTAAGTTCTTTGCTTACATTACAATTCATTGTTATTTTACAAACACAAGGTGGGATATTATAAGGTCTCGCAATCTTCCTCAACCCTGTGCTACTTAATTATCTTGTTACAAAAAAAAAATTCAATATGTTTCCGTCATATTTTGATGGAATCTGATATTTGATGGTAACGGAAACCACAGAAAATTTTACCCACGTAATTAACAAAATATATCTGTTTACAATTATATTTAGGGATAATACAATTGGTAATAGTTAGATGGTACACGCTTCATCACACTCGCGCACTTTCCACTTCGTGCACTCATATTTCTCCAGCACTGCTACACTTATCGCACAGGCTAGCGGATGCGGAGTAGTATATCCTCTAGGTGATCGAGGATATCATCTGGAGGCTCCTGGATGAAATCACTTATTTGGGTGTAACATTCAGGATGAAATCACTTATTTGGGTGTCACATTCTCTAAATACAAATCTTGGAAATCCGACCTGGAGAAAACTCTCAAAAAAGTCCGTAATAGAGCAAACTTACTATACGCTCTCCGAGGCAGAATCCGGGGATGTTACCCTCGTATTCTGCTTAACACTTACAAGACATTCCTTCGTCCTGTTATTACTTATAGATGTTTGCTCTACGCGACTCTCCAGAACCGTTACATTAAACGAATAGAAAGCTGCGAAAGATCTATCTGTCGCAGTATCTTCCGTCTTCATTATCGTTTTCCCTCTCGTCTTCTACATGATTACATCAAAATGCCCCCTATTTTCGTGCACACGAAAAAACTCCAAGCTCGATATGCCCAGCGTACTTTACAAGGACCTAATCTGGAAGCCCGAGCGACGCTGATGGCCCCATGGTACAGGCGCCGACGTGTTCTCTGCAGGAAACCCAAAAATAAATTTCCTTTCCCGCCAGCTCGTATCCTGGGAACTTTGCAGGAGCCTAACAGCGAAGTTCTCGACCATCTAGAGAACATACCTCTCCGTATCCGCTAGCGTGCGTGATGAGTGGCGTAGTGCGCGAATATGTGCAGTGCGCTAAGAGTCAATTGTGCGTGAGTGGATAAGCGTGAAAAACAGACCATATCACCGATTAGTTTTACGATATCTGTTAATTTTTCTTTCTTTCAATTAATTCTTTCTTAATTTTTCAAAATGTCTAACACAACACCATCTTACGTGGGTAAAGTTTTCTGTGGTTTCCTTTACCATCAAATGTCTGATGAATTGAAAATCGGACATTTGACCAAATGGCACGTAATATATAAGCCGGCTACAGACGCAAAATATTTCATAAATATTCATGAATAGTCGAAATGAGTATATGTTGAAAAATATATATTTTTTTGTTTTTTTCTTCATACTTGTTAATGTGAATATGAATTCTGTTTTTCTTTTTTTTGTATCACATTATATCATAAAATACAGGGGTTGAAGAGGGTCGCGAGACTCTACAACTTCCCATTTGTAATTATTTATAAATCATATGAAATGTAATATTACTTTAACTCAATAAACGTTTTTGATTTGATTTGATTTGATTTGAGGCTCCTGAGGCGTATGCAGGATCCGTGCTAGCAGCGGAAAGGAGATTTTGTTTCTGGGTTTTCTGCGTAGAACACGTCCGCGTCTGTACCATTGGGCCATCAGCATTGCTCGAGTCTCTAGATTGAGGTTGTTGCGAGTGCGTTAGGCATATCGAGCTTGTAGTATTTGGGGCATTTTGGTTATTTCATTACAAGAATAGACGAATATTGTCTGTGATGTCTGAAGATGCAGCGGCAGATTGGTCGTTCGCAGCTCTCGATAGACCTCACTACGCGTTTTTGAAGGGTAGAGTAAGCAGACATCTGTACGCGATCACATGGCGAATCTTCATGTGTTGAGGGAAGTCCAGGGATCGCATCCTCGAATTCTACCTTGAAGTGCATACAGTAGGTATGCTGGATTGCGGATGGAGATCGACATTCCATGAGTTGTACTTCGAAAACGTTACTCCCAAGCAAATGATTTCTTCCGGTAGTGTCAGGTTTTCACCCCAAAGCGACAAGCAAACATCATTTTTAGAAAATTTGGGAGATTTGGAGTAATTGAAATGGTTGAGTAGTATGATTTGGGGTTTAATTGGGTATAATTCCCAATTTGGACTCGCCCACGCACTGTAGGCGTCGAGCTGCCTCTGCATTATGTGACTGCACTTCACCGATGTCCTCGCTGTAGTCCAGATGGCAGTGTCGTTCGTAAGAGTTGGCATTAATTTCTATGGAAAGTTAAAAAGCATATTTGATAAAAGTGTGCCGATGATTAGCGGGAAACAAACAAATCGATATTCTCCGTGGTTTAATGCTGCGGTTATTACGGATATTGAGAGAAATCTAATAAGTTAGAATCTTATGAAATAAGTCATCAATAAAGTAAAATGTAGGTAATTAATTACTAACAACTAAGTATAAGGAGATAAGGATTTTAAATAATAACATTCCAATTATTTACATTATTAATTAATTGGCATATTCATTATAAATAATTCAAAAATGTTCAATAAATCTTTTCATAAACTGCCACTAAAAAACATACAAATAAACTGTTCATAGGAAGCACTACTATTCAAAAAGATAATTATTAAATCACGCAACGGCCGTTGAAGTTATTTCGTAAAAATATCAATCTTTTGAGGAGTTTTATGACAAATTTTTCAAATATTCTTCTATTAAAAACGTATTAAAAACGACTTATTTGTTCTCTCAATAAGTGTGATATCATTTTCGAGTCGAAAGGTTTTGAAATCTCTTTTTTATATCTGCAAATAAAGATCGGGTATGGATACGATATCGATTTCTTTATTCGAAATAAATTGGCGATTTTGAACGGCCTTAAACCATTTTCAACACGGATGATTTCAGAAATTTAGTTTTTAGTAGCAAGTGAAGTAAATATCAAAGAATATGAGTAGTTTTATATTAGTACCAATTAATGGAAATTTAAAGCTGCTTATGATTGATTGATATTGATTTGAAAATCAGTATCAATCAATCATCAGCAGTTTTAAATTTCCATTAATTGTTAAAATAAAATAATTTTAAATGAATATTATCATCATTGCTTCCTGGTGAGAAAAAACTTAAGTTATCATGAAACATTTTTTATACCAATTGTAGGAGTAATCAAGTACGTGCCATTTTCAGTGGAGCTATACTGATTCAATCATAGTTCAAAAGCATAATACTAATAAAGTTTATTCAGCAAATATTATCACAAAAGTCGATGTATGTTAGATTGACTTTTCAACCCGGGACAACTACCGAATTAGAATTATGGTCCCATTATCATCATTGACAAATTAGTGTTTTTAAAATAAAAATTTCTCGTTAATTCAAAAATGCATAATTAGAAGAGAAAACATGAAGTAAAACTTGGGAACAAAATTGAAACATTTACCCTGTAAAATAAATCTGTGGATAAATATGTAAAAAAAATAACGAGTATGTTCTAGAATCATGAAGTTCTGGAATCAAACGCTAAGTTACATTTTTCGCGTTTTATCTCCCTAACCAATGTTCTTTTAAGAGTTTTATGTTATGCATTTCCGTTATTCTAACAATTTTTCATAATTGGAGTGAACGAAATTTAAACGGAAACTTGAATATTGTCATTTTTATAATGACCTTTTAGAAGAGTCGCGAAATAATTTACTAAGACGATATAATTAAATTACGATAAAAACCTTTCAAATACATTGCAGCAAATTCCGGATAAATAATTATTTCATTTTATTCTAACGAAAAAAACTCAAAACTTCTAACTCCTGAACATTAAAGTTAGTATTCGGTGGTTCTAGTAGTGTTTAAGGTCAAAAGATCAAAAGATTTGTTATCAAATCAGAAGTATCAAAAGTTATGGTCCTATGAACTTGCTGCCATCGATTAGCAGAATAATAGAAAGAACATTAAATAGATACATAAAAAAACATTCCGATACAAAGAGAATCATCCCAGACTATCAGTTCGGCTTCAGAAAACAAAAAAAATCTGAAACATACAAAGCATCTTAACTGCTACTGGAGCCATATATCAAGATATTGGAAAGACCTTGGATAAAATATGGCACCAGGATCCAATATCTAAGATGAAGATCGAAAAATTCCCTAGCAAAATTATGAACATTGTACAATCATACCTAACAGTAAGGAAATTCATGATGGAAATAGTTGAAATCAAATCAACCCGAAGAAGAAACGTATCAAAAGTTCCACAAGCATCGGTGTTGGGCCTCCTCTTATATAAGTTTTTCACAGCGGATATACTACAGAGAATGATGGAATGCAAAATAACCCAATTCGCAGATGACGCTACAGTACCCACATCAAGATTGTTACAATGAAAAATGAAGAATCAAACTAAATGTAGAAAATTTACTTTGAACTAAATGTAGAAAATTTACTTTGCTTATGAAAGGTATATTGTATATAACTTCTAATATTATAGTTCGTCGAGTATAATAATACTCGAGTGCAATCAAAAGAGCCAAACAAATACAATATCAACAACACTTATGATGAACAAAAACAGGAATTTTTTGAATTTTGAAAATAAACGAAAAATCATAAACTCAATAATAAAGCCTGCTCTCACGAATACAGGAGAAGACTCAACAAAAAAAAATTTTTTAATACAAGTAACAATCAACAAGGTAACAAGAACAGCAATAGGACCCCCATGGTACTTGACAAACAACAACATGAGAGACCTTCTCAACTTAGACATATTGGAAGATAAAATAAAGAAACAATCGTTGAAAACAATAGAGAGATTAAGAGAATATAATAATGAAGGCAAAAGGAATCTCCCAAAACATTCCTACAGATAGCAGAAAAACCTAACAATCATGCAACCGAAACGAAGAATCGACCGTGAATTAACAAAAGTTTTTGAGAACTTTTGATCGATGAACTGTAGAAATCAAATATCAGAAAAAGGAGAACACTCAAAAAGAAGACGTCAAACAACAAAAAATATATTCGGATATACTTTAAAATGCAAAAGATCCATTTATAATCAGTTTTCGGTCGCTTGATGAAGGTATTGTATACCGTAACAATATTCTAATAGACAATATATAAGACTTCTGAAATTGTTGAATTTGTTTAAAAGTGTTTAATGTCATATTTGCCCTAACAGATCTCGAAAAGGAAACCGAAAACGACCAAAGAACGGTTAAGACAAGGTTGCCTTACCAGTTATTCACCTTAATTATTAAATTTGAAAATTTCAGAAGTTAATTAAAAATCATAAGATTCTTATATGATATTTACGGTATATATGCTTTAAGAGTTATTACGAAGAGTGTACCCTTGAATGCCCCTAATAAATTCGCATTTATTATAGATGCTCTAATCTTAGGTTAGTATCGTAATCTTAGGTAACAATTACCCTGGTCATGTTTTATTGTACAGAGTGGGAGGTATTATCCCCCTCAATGACATGACCCAGGGTGATTCTTATATAAAGCATAACATTGTTGTAAATATTTCAGTTTGTGTTTAAATTTTTGAGAGCTCAGACGAAGACATCAATATTGTTGAATAAAATAATATTAAATATTTAATAGTGCTGGCGTTTACTTGATGTAAATCCATTATAATTGAATATAAACTTAAATTCAAACACTTGAACTTATGATTTACACTTCATTGACTACATTGCATGACGCGTTTCGTCGTTACAAACGACTTTTCAGATGCTTACAGAATAATGATTCTGATAATAAGAATGATGAGAATATTATTCTGTAAGCATCTGAAGAAGTCGTTTGTAACGACGAAACGCGTCATGCTATGTAGTCAATAAAGTGTAAATCATAAGTTCAAGTGTTTGAATTTAAGTTTTTATTCGAAATAATATTACACATAAAGCACAGTTCTTTCAAGTTTACGTAAATTCAACAAATTCAAAAATTGAAATTTCAATATATTAATATAATACATAACATTGTGGTCCAACGAACCGGATATATAGGAAACATCCACGACCACCTTTAATACAGGCCATGAAATGCACATGTGTTAAAACAAGATAGTGGTCCAACCCTCCCGCCTTTAGTTGGGCAGGTATACTAATGCAAATAGGACCCTTCCTAAAACTTTCGCAGTATGAAGTTAAATAATTTGAGCTTTTAGTATAAATTCTATATTTTTCAATTGTGTACAGTGTAATACAAGTGTTGATGTTGATAATTTGTTGAAATCTCAACATCAAACTATAAAAAACTAAGTGTTTAGTTTGTTTACAAATTTCAGTGAAACGAAATCAATTTTGTGTTGTTTGAGACTTTCGTAGTTTGAAGTTGAATATTTTACGATTTCAGTTTCAATCCTCTGTTCATCATTTTTCTATAGTGTTATTCAGGTGATAGTGTTGATAGTTTGTGGATAACATAACATCAAATTATAAAAACGAAGTGTTTTGTGTGAACCGATTTAATCGAATCGAATTTGTTTTTTGAGTACGGATTACTTACAAATTATTTTTTTTGTGAAATATAGTGTAGAGGATAGGTATTACGTAGATGATTCAATAAGTTTCAAGCTTGGAAAAGGTGAGTTTTTGTTAGGAATATTTTCAAATAGAAAATTTGTTGATAAGATACAAAGATATTCCAGACAGTGTGGATCAATCTTTCATTCATTTAATCTAGAAAAGTTTATGTTATTTAAATTAGGTATCTGATAACTTCATGATTTTCACTTGTGATTGTGAAGATATCTTCACAAAAACTAAGTTTGGATTGTCTCCAAGCTTGCTGTTTATTAAATTTAATATGCGTTAATATTGCGTACGACGATAATAATCAAATGCGTAATAGCATAGAACATTTTTGGCAACTAAAGGAATTATTACCTGAACCAAAATATAAGAGGGAGGAACAGGATTGCAAAGATCTTTTTCTCTGAAAACTGAATTAGACATATCCAAATTTGAATCAACAACATCATTCTTTCATGACAGAATATCAAGAGTTAGGTCATATGTCTAAAATTCCTGATAACCAGAATTAAATGTACAAATCCATTTTCTCAGTTACCTCACCAGTTTTCAAAAAATCTAGTTCCACTACCAAATTAAGAGTTGGTTTTGATGGCAGCTGCAAAACGTCATCAAACTTCAGTTTAAATGATTGACGGCAAACTGAAAATTGGTCCTTGTCTTCAGAACGATATATTTTCAATTCTATTGCGATTCAAAAGAAATCAGTACGTGATTAGAGCAAGTCAAATACATCTACAACGTATTCTATAGCGAAGATTCAAGTAAATCATTATATGTATATTTAGATGCATATGTATATTTAGATATGTATATCTTATCACTTTTGGTTGAATACTGTTACCTACGGCACTTCTTCTGCAATTTATTTTCCATACACTGCCTTCAGCAAATAATAGAAAAAAAAATGAATATCCTGATACATGTCATAAAATCATAAACAATTTCTATGTTGATGATTCGCTAACTAGTGTAGTAAGCATTGATAAAGCTAGAAAAACTATAAAATATGTATCACATACATATGAAACCCGTGGTTATGGGCTTCAGTTTCGAAAATGGGCTTCCTATCACAAAGAATTGTAGTAATGAAGTAATTGATCATCATTTCAATGAAGAGAACACGTTCAAAACATTAGGCATTTTGTGAGATAGTCAAAATGATTTCTTCAAATATTCTGTTAATTTCCGATATAATAAACAACCTACTAAAAGAAATATTCTTTCATTGTTTAATCAAATTTTTGATCTTTTTGGACTTATAGGTCAACTAACTATAATTGCAAAACTTATCATGCAAAAATTGTGGTAACAAAAGATAGGTTGTGCGGCGACTAGTCACATCCTGCCACTGGATGCACCAACCGATAGACTAGTCACAGCAAGGAAGAAGAAGAAAAGACGACTGCGCATGCTAGGGACGCAACCTCAGGAGAAGACAACAAGATCTCATAGGCTTCGGCGCTAGTCGCCAAACAGTCAACATGACTGTCATCTACAAACATCATTAGTGCACTTAAATGTTATTTAGTTTAATGTTTAGTTGTAAATAGTTATGTTAAATAAAGTTGTTCACACTGAACAGGGTTTGGGTACATTTCTTAACAAACCACAACATTGGTGACCCCTAACGTGATCGACGCAACGACCAACTACAGTACAGAGGTAAAGACAATTAGTTCAATCTTCTCATATTGGTCATTTTTATATTGAAATATGTACTTACAAGAAAATTTTTTTTTAGAATTTGCATTTTACATCGACATTAATAAGGTATTGAAGTTATTGTATCTTATTTTGTCTTTGCTTTATTTTTCTGCTTCTTTATTTATTGAAGTTCATTTCACATTGTTCAGAATATTTCTTATTTCGAATATAAATAAGTAATATTTATTTATATGGACATATTTCAGGTAGAAACAGAAAAAAATCTTTGATTAACTCTACTTATTCTACATAAACTTTTAGTAAAAATATGAATAACGGAAACAATGCCTGTCAATTGCACGTGTTTCATTAAAACTGCAACCAATTTGGCAAATTAATACAAAACTTTGGTTTACTCAAGCGGTAAGTAAAGACATATATACCAATGGGGTATCGGCGCCAGGTTTTCGAAACATTGCACATTTCTCATATAGAAATTAGGGCTACGAACAAATTTATTGAATTGTTTTTCACTTGACTTTATATCAATAAAGACTACAAAGAATGGTCGAGTCAATTTTAAGTTGTAGAAAAGCAGAATTCACGCTACACAGTAAATTCACTCACTGACCAATTGAAAAGATTTGACCATGTCCACCTCAATATAGTAGTTCCACTACCTTCTTCAGAAGATACAAGTTATTATTTGACAATGACCAGAAGCTGTTCTAATTACAGATATCACAGCAGATACAATTGCGACAAAATTCTACAAGAATTGGATATCACGTATTGGAGAACCTTCGCGATTCACAAAGGATTAAGGACGGCAGTTCAGAAGCAATCTCTCACAGCAACTAGCTCATCCACAAGGGATTCAAAAATAGGGACCACTCCTTACTATCCGCAATCGAAAGGCCTCATCGAAGAATTCCACCGTCCACTGAAATCAGCCATAATTGCTTCGAAAATTGGACTACATTGCCAACCATAATATATTTTCATAAAGTATACAGGGATGTTAGTACGTTCCCCACATGTTATGCTAACTATGTGTGACACTGCGGGGGGAGTATGCGGCGACTAGTCACATCTTGCCACTGGATGCACCAACCGATAGACTAGTCACAGCAAGGAAGAAGAAGAAAAGACGACTGCGCATGCTCGGGACGCAACCTCAGGAGAAGACAACAAAATCTCGTCGACTTCGGCGCTAGTCACCAAGCAGTCAACATGACTGTCATCTACAAACATCATTAGTGCACTTAAATGTATTTAGTTGTAAATAGTTATGTTAAATAAAGTTGTTCACACTGAACAGAGTGTGGGTACAGCATTTCTTAACAAACCACAACAGTTGTGATGAAAGTATTTCAAAGGTTTCAATTTCTCAAGTCATTGGAAAAGTTTGCGATACCGCGTCACACAGTTACAAAGACCTCTGTACTCTTAAAGTTCTATGGCTTCTGTGACACACTGGAAAGGGCTTATGGAACTGTCGTTTATGTTAGGTGAACAGATGCGTGTGAAAACATAGTAATTCAATTGATTTGTGCAAAATCTAAAGTAGCACCATTGAAAACTATATCCCTACTGAGATGGGCATTATCTGGAGTACTTCTACTCTGTGAATTAATGAATAAAATTTCTTAAGCCTCAAATTCTTATTTGGATGCTAGAGAAAAAATACTGGATATGCATTTCTGGACACAATAGTTCTTTAATGGTTACGTAAGGAAACGACTTGTTTGCTAAAGTATGTTTCTAACAGGGTCTCTAAAATACAGACATCACTTTACCTCTGATGATACTCCCGCGGATATTACAAGACGGGGATGTTTTGCCGAGGAATTATCATTCTCTGAATTGTGGTACAATGGACCAACATGGCTTTCTAATTTGGCGTATACAAGTAGCACGCCAATTCCAGAATCGAACGAGATACCTGAAATGCGGCAAAAAATAGTTGCCTTAATGAAACTAAGAGAACAAAATAGCGTTTTTGGGAAACATTTTTCGTTATCTAAGTTACAGAGCATAGTAGCTTATTGTCTTAGATTCATTGAACATATTCGCAAGGCAAACAATTTCATAGCGAAGGCCGAACCAATTCACAAGGATGCCAAGATCTCCTCAAAAATTTTGTATCACCAGAATCACCTTCAGCTAGTGAAATGCATGAAGCATTGGCATTAGTCTTAAGAGTAATCTGAAAAACAAATTTCATCATCGATAACGATTTCTCGTTAAACTCTATCCGTCTCTCGAAAAAGATAATATGCATAGACTTGGCCGCAGAATAAGTAATATATTGACAAAATTAATTATAAAAAAATTTCAGAAATCATCTTAGTCTCACGTCAGCCAAACGGTCCATAAAGGATGTTACGAATTAGTGTATTATTCCTTCGTAACAAACAGAAATTTTTTCATCAAATCATAGTTGCGAAACGCAAAGGAATTGAAGTGTTATATTGTGTATTTGTTTCTATGTCAGCAAAGGGCTACCATTTAGATTTGATATCAGAACTAACCACCAATGCGTATTGCTTGAAAAGGTTCATTTCTAGAAATATATCGTTGAAAATTCAAGAGAAAAAAATTATGAAATAGTAAACTGCTTAGCTCAAGACGAAATTCAATTGTTGACCATCCAGATCACCGCATTTCGGTGGTCACTGTAAAGCATGCTTGAAATCAGTGTAACAGAAAAGAGTATTTGATCTGTAATATACAAAATACAGTGTAATACCTCAAAAGAGTATTTAACGACGCACCTCTTACTTTTGAGGAGTTCAATGCAATGATAATGCCGAAAGAAGCTTGTCTGAACTTTCGTCTTTCATGTCCGTTATCTAATGATCCTAAGGACTTAACGCCTTTAAAACTCCATCCCATTTTCTCAATTAGTGAGCCACTAACTGCTTTACGTCAACGCAATTACGAAAATGTACAAATAAACCGCTTTGTTAGATATCAACATCTGACTTAGATGCTACATTTTTGGAGAAGATGGTCTAAGGAGTACCTACTCAGTTTGAATCCAAGAAACAAATGGCAACAGCTGAAAGTACAAGACATAGAGCCTGGGACGTTAGTGTTGATTAAAGATGATAAGTCACCCTCATTAAAATGGCCACTAGGAAGAGTGGTAAACATGCCTCCAGAACAAGACAATAAAGTGCGCGCGACGAACATAATAACAATATTGCCAATCAAACACTTAGTGAATGTTTCAATACTCCTAGACAGCCAGGTTTTCAAGCCCGGCAGTATGTTAAGGCAACAGAAATTACAATATCATTTGGTTAAAAGATGTTTACCGTATACCTCTTTCAAGGGTAATTACGGAGAGTGTACTTACTTATGCATAACCCTAATCAATTTTCATTAATTGAAGATGTTCCAATCTTAGCTTAGGATTGTAAACTTATAGACTACAGGCTCATGACCAAAAGTGGATGGGTCATATGAACCACCAAGTGACGTATATAGGACGATATAAGAGCATAAAATAATGAGATTCAGCACTATGCCGTCACTTGTAAGCTGTCCAACTGAGTGCTGGTGAGAATTCAGAAATGTAGGTAGGAGTGAGTACATTTTGGTCATATATTTTTGCACGGCATTTTTAGATAGATCCATGAAAAATAATAAGAAAACGCGCAGTGTCGTAAAAAAATGGTGCGCCACAAAGTCGGTAAATTTTTTCGATTTTCTGACAATTTCCAGGGTAAATTTGCTCATTTCATTCTGTACGGCATCAGTTTCATACTGCTTCAATACAGCTTGCAATCCATTATTCCGCAACGCCGAATAATAATTTTTGTACGGCGCGCCGTACAAAAATCATGTGACAAGGGGAAAAACTCGAGGGTTGCAAGCCCCTCTCTTTCCGTGGGCCGGAGAGTGATTTGAAAAAGTACGGCTTCAATTCCAAAACATTATTGAGCACTCAAAAGTACAATTAAAAATAATGTCGTCAAAAAATTATTGTTCATTCTATTATTATTATTATTAAAAATTATTGAATTTCAGCTTACATTTCGTTGAGTTTTTTCCTCTACAAACCTTCGGACCAACGAAAATGTACGGAATTTAAAAATTAAAAAATATTATCTATGCATAAAATACTTTCAAAATAAATTAATTCTATGTTGTTTCGAATCACCTCCCGGACCACGGAAAGAGAGGGGTTTGCAACCCTTGTGTTTTTCCCTTGTCACATGATTTTGGATTAAAAGCTGTATTGAAACAGTATGAAACTGATGATATATATGATGGTATAGAATGAAATGACCAAATTTACCCTGGAAATTGTCAGAAAATCAAAAAAATTTACCGACTTTGTGGCGCACCATTTTTTCACGGCACACCGCGCTTTCTTATTATTTTTTATGGATCTATCGATGTTAAAAATGCCGTGGAAAAGTAAGTCACTTGTAAGACAGCTTACAAGTGACGGCATAGTGCTCAATTATTTTATGCTCTTATATCGTCCTATATACGTCACCTGGTGGTTCATATGACCCATCCATTTTTGGACCTGGGCCTGTAGTCTATTAGGTAGGTTACCAATAATTTGCCTACTCATGTTCTATTGTTCAGAGTGGGAGGTAGTATCCCCCTCAATTACATAACCGAAGTTGATTCTTATATTTAAGAAAAACATTGTTGTAAATTTCAATTTATGTTAGTATTCTTGAGATCTCTGACAAAGAGCTCTCAAAAATACTGTTAAAAGAAATAATATTACACAGAAATCACAGTTGAAAATTAAAATTACAGTCGATTAATATAATACACTAGCGGACCCGACAGACTTCATCCCGTCAAAAAGATTTGGAATAAGGCAGTTTTTGTTCCTACCTATTTTATAGTCGGCGCAAAAAATTCTCCTGAACATAACCGTCACCCTGACGATTGGACGGTACACAACACCTGTACACCTGAAATGGACAGGTTGTTGTTGTTTCAATTTTCAACTTCTTTTTGATTTGATATGGCTTAGAATCAAGTCCTTGAAGCCATACCAATGTTGTATATGTGTAAAGTTTTCATTTTCCTATATTTATTATTTTGTTCGGTGTTCATCTCATTTACATAATATTAGTACGTATTTAAATAATTTTTCACGGATAGGGACATCAAATTATTAATTAAAAATAATAAAACACTTTTTGTAACACGGTTTGTGTTTGACTGATGTAATGATGTGAAAACTGATGCATTTTCTGTAGCGTGCCAAAACCAAAACAAAAGAAATTATATCGCGAAGCTGACCAAATTGAAAATCAATACTAATGATCTATAGCTCTTACATTTTGTGACTATTCAGTTTGGTCTTATTCGCGATATTATCACTCTCGTTGAGTTCCGGAACTCGACATTCGCTCACGCGCACACTGTTTTGATAGATATGATTGAATTTGAACTTTGTGCAGCGGTAATTAAGTGCAAATTGGCTCTTTGACATTAGAGACACACCTACATTGCTTAGATTACAGTGAATTCTTGTAATTTAACATGAACTCCATTGAATAGCAATAAAGTTCAAATTGATTCTACATTTCAGTTAGAAAACGTTTGTATGGGAAAAAGAAGAGGGTTGTTTTAAGGGGTTTTCCGGCAATTATTCGAATTTTTCTCGTCGTAAAACCATCCTTGGACTTCAACGTACATTTAGAAAAAAAAATTGGCAACATTGGTCCAGGCGTTGTTGAGTTATGCGCTTACCAACACATTTTGTGATTCATTTTTATATTATGCCGTATTTCGAGTTCTGCGGCCTAAGTTTGTTCGTCTGGTTGGTGGCATTGTTAAAAACGAAAATCCAACTGAAAATATATATTCTGTACAACCATGTAAAATTGTAATATTGTATAGTCACCAAAAGTTACCAAAAAGCGATATGAAGTGAAGTGAACTTACCGTGATTAACAAACACTTATTAGCAAACAAAAAACTTCTTAGTCTTTAAAACAAAACGAACATTATCAAAAACTTAATAAAATTATTGTTAGCGCGGTTATGGATGTGATGTCACAGATTACCACAGATTTTTTTGTTTCAAATTGAATGACGTTGACATTTGTTAGCGAGGTTATTGATGTGGTGTCACAGATTACCACAGATTTTTTGTTTTAAATTGAATGACGTGGACATTCGCTACGCGCGTTTTTTAAAATATGCAAAATTAAATGTATATTTTTCAATCTTTCTAAGCGATTTTCTTTATATTTTTTTCCCTAGGAACCTTGTACAGAGTATTAGAAAACTACAACAAAAAAAATCAGCCAAATCGGTCAAACCGTTTTCATGTTATGTCGTGACAACGGAAAACGGGTTTCATTTTTATATAGGTATATGGATAACAAAAACATTGCTGCAATTTTTCCACCAGAAAATGTTTCCAATAGAACACTATTCGGAATAAGCTTAACAATATAATTCGGATAAAGTACAAATACAAAATATCTTATTATACCTAGTATTTTCGATCACATATAGTGTTATCACCTATATCTGAACTATTTAAAAGTCGTTTTTCAGTGCAATTCCCCGGTTTATTCATTCAAATAACGATAATTCATGGTTTATTCAAGCTAAAAAACATAAATCTTGACAAGTGATAAATATATTTGTTGACCTTTCTTCCGCAAGTTCAACAAACGTATTCACACAGTGGAAATTCTACTCTATCCACATCTCCAGGCAATCAAAAGCTTCCCATTATGCAATTTCGTTCCCATTAATTCACGATAATCCTGCGGAACCTCGTGATGCATTGTCCAGAAATGATGAAAGATAAGGTAATTGTCACAATCATCGCATGCAGCCATCGTAAAAACAATATCATTTCATCAGGTTCTTGGGGCTTGTTCGTGTTATATTGGAATGGTAATAACGGGAATGTAGATATGTGAGTTTTTGTGGTCATTACTATTTATTCTACCTATGTTTCATTTCTTCAAGGTGCAATTATGATCAGAACGGTTGATCAATCCCTGCAAGTTTGTTTCGATCTTTCAATGTTTATTTTAAACCAATTATTTCAATCACCACAAATGCAAAAATTCCGTGCAAGAGAAAGAAAGCAGGGTGTTTTCTGATATTTGTACGAAATTGATAAAATTTGCATATAATTGACTATGTTTATTAAATTATTTCTTCGAAGTTGATAAAATCCAAAAATTGGTTTTCCTTATATATAAAGTAAAGGTAGTTCGATATTGTGGGCAATGATGAGTGGCAATTCTTCATGTGATATCGAATTATTCAATTCACCTCGATATCATGAACTGCTTTCACTTACAATTTGCCACTTTAAAAAAAACACCTCCTGAAGATGGAAAAATACGCAAATCTCGATACAAATGTTACATAAAAAACTTCTGCAGAGCAAGAGAAACATTTGAATAATCAAAAGGAAATCTTCTTAACATAACTGTTGTAGAAACTCACATTACTAACGTAAAAACATTTTGAAGAATATGTTCATTTTAGTTATTATTTATTAAAAATATTCAAGAAAAATCAATATCTCTACAATCTCATGAAAAAAATCTCAATATGTACATTATCCTTCAAAATTAAGTAAGTACACAAAGTTTCGATTAAAAACAGCATAACCTAAAATGAGAAAGAACAAACGACTTTATTTATATTTTATATATTTACAACCCATTGAACCGTTTGAAGACGTCTTAATTGGCAGGTGAACTTGACTTTGGATGATTGAAAATTACAAGAGGTCGAGGACGAGGCAACGGTGACTTTTCACTAGTCGCACTTCGTTTATGCGTAAAAAGATGAATATTTTATTAGAATATCAATATCTAGAGAGCAAAACTAACAAAAATAGCAAAGGAAAGTATAAGAAGAAATTTCTAAATTTAATTTCTAGATGCATTACGTAAAATATTTCACATGGTAATAAATAAAGAATAATTCAAAGACTTCAATTTGACGCTTTTGTCGGATTACTGACTTCGTCAGACGCTAAGAGGATTTAATTTCTGTTAGTGTCATATCTAAATAACATTCTGTTAGGGTCTGAAGAATTGGTAACCCGACGAAACGCGTCACTTTATGACAATAAAAGTGTAAATCAAATTCAAGTGTTTGATATTTTTTTAAATATAGTTGCACCAAGTAAATGCCAATGATATTCAATATTTCACATGATAATGTGTAGGATACTGACTCAAATCTTGCTACGTAAAACGTGTTCCTTAACAGTACCACATGAGCTCTTCGTTCATCGACTAGGAGATATCCTAGTCGAAAATGGGAATCAACTGAGTTCAACTAGCCTTAAATATACCTAAACAAAATAATGCTTTTATATACAAACCTATGCGTGTTTTTTTTTCGTTCAAAAAAAGGGAGGTTTGCAATTTTTGTTTATGGACTATACGAATGTATTTTTGTGCAGTTGCTCACGCAGTTGGATTCGTATTTTGTTAATTACCCGATCGCAGAAGTTTAAAAAAAAGAATATTGTATGGTTCCTGTGCGTCAAAGCACAACAGTTATAATTCGTAATAAATTTTGTTTAGTTTACCGAATATTATAACAAGAAGAAAGTGATGCAAACTAATGAAACATGTTTTTAATAAGCCCCAAAAACACTAAATTTGTGTATAAAGATCCTATTGATGTAAGTTAACATAAAAAATTGCTGCCTATTTTTGATTGCTATATTTATGGAGTTGTGAGAAGTCTCAGAATAACTTATTCAATGTTAATAAGTATATATTTTATGTAGTTTTTGTTTATCATATATGTATGTTAGTACTGAAAAAATTCAGTCTTTGTACAGGTTGAAAAGACACAAAAAATTTTGTCAGAAATTGATTGATTGGAGAAACAGTAAAGTTAAAACCCAACATATTACGTCGTCATTAATTTAAGTGTCTAAATCGGTTTTCAAAAAGAAGAGGAATAAAGAAAAAGACGTCGAATTGATCTTTAAATCTTGAACAATCTTGTCAAATGATTGAGTGTGACAAAATGGAATTATATGATTAAGTTATGACTTTTTCCTTCGAAAAATCTATCCTCCATTTTAGAGAAATAAAAACTACACACTCATAAACAAATAAAGAAAGAACCACTGTACGTAAATAAACACAAAGGAAGCAAGACTAGCGCAACTCTTTAACTAATACTTGAATGATTCGTGGTGAAGTGATATCGAATAGCTATCACCATAGACGTTCTGTAAAAACGTAATAGAAACCATAGACTTTCCGTAAACTTTAATAACCTATTTCTAAGTCATTCATGAATGAATTTCAAAAATTCTTTCAGGGATTGATTAGTTTTGATCTATATTTCAATGTCATTGCCATTACGTTCAATATAAGGTTAACAACTTTTCCATTGAGCCAAATTTTTAAATGATTTCAGCTTCAATTCTGACTCAGCATCAAGTTGATTAAAGCATCCATGGTGACGAAAATTTTGTCACTAACGCCCTACTTTCGTGAAACGACCCCTAGAAGTTTTTTAATCGAACCTGATTTTGAGAAATTATGGTCTTGGAAACCTCAGTTTTCGCAAATTTCCCCTTCCTTAGAGTGGAAGAGGCAATCAAGTTAGGCTCCTTTATAGTTGCATTTGTTATGAGGGAATAAGAATATTGATTATAATGGTAGTCATATACTAGGTTTGTTCAAAAAACAAGGTGAATTTTGAATTTTTCCGAAAAGTATTCATTTATTCATCAATATTCTTTTGTCCCCTTCAAAGTATTCCACCTCAGATGGTATGCACTTATGCCAGCGCTTCCTTCAATCCTCGAAGCTCTAATAAAATGCACTTTTCGGTATGGCCATCAGCTCGTTCTTGCATTCCGACTTTAGCTCATCAATTGTAGCAAAACGCTTGCCTTTCATTGGCCTCTTCAGATTTGGTAATAGGAAAAATACGCAGGAAGCCAAATCTGGCGAATACGGTGGATGAGGAGGTGGATTTTGTAAGGAACGGTGTTTTTTTCGTCAAAAAAACACGATCAAGCATTGGTGTGTGAGCTGGTGCAATATCGCGAGGCAGAATCTATGATTTGTTTTTCCACAATTTCGATCAATTGAACCGTATTGCTTCACGCAAACGTTGCATAACTTCCTTGATGAATTCCTTATTAACCAACTGGTACCACGTTTTGGCAAAAACTCATGGTGCACCACTGCGTTGTAATCGAAGAAAACAGTGAGCAAAATCTTCATATCTGATGGAACTTAGCGTGCTTTTTTCGGTATTGGCTCTTCTGGCCGCTTCCATTGGGATGATTGGGTCTTGGTTTCGACGTCATGAGCATAAACTCACGTTTCGTCCTCTATTTAAGCAAATATGGATCGTCGTTGACATCATTCGCCAACTCCTGAGCGATATCAATGCGACTTTGCTTTTGCTCAAAATCTAGCGATTTCGGAACAAAGATTCCAGAAAATTGCGTGACATGAGCCGATAGATATACCAAAATCTTCTGCAACTCTGCAAAAAAAAGATAATCGAATGTGCACAGCTCTAGATAATTCAAAATTCACCATTTCTTCTGAACAGACCTATGATTCAATTGACCAACTGCAAATTATTTTTTTTAAAGTTAAGTTGATATATTTCGTTTGAAATGCAATAGATGAATCTCAAATGATTAACATACTATAATAAAAATTCAAATTGAAATTTTCATTCTGCTTATTTCATTGAACTTATCAATTAATTACTCATAATGAAAAATAAATAAAATTAGATAATGATACAATTCAAAAATTTGAATGCTCCACAGGATTTCATTAAAAAATTCATATACTCACAAATATTGTCAATTAATCTTCCAAAGTTTCATTCAACGCCCTAGCATCATTTAACGCCCTAGCATAATTTTTCGTCCTATTAGTAAAAGCACACGTAAACGAAGTGACTTCAATGTTTGCAGAAGCCAACATGAAGAAGCTAGTGGCAGAGGAGGAGGAATATAAAGATGGACTGAAGAAGTACCACAGCGAGAGTGTAGTGTATGAAATCGCTAAGTTAACCTTGTGTATCATCATCTACAATCCTAATCGCAAGCTTATTGTCAAATTCAACAGACATAACTGCATGTGAATGTAAGTACTTTTTATGGCGAGTTTGAGAAACGTGTTGCTGTTCCGATTAAAATACCGAATATAATTAAAATCGTTCCAATTATTTTCCAAAGAAATATACGTGACACGCAGTGTTAATAAATTTGTCGTAGTATAAATAACATTGATCTGAATGAAATATATATTTTTTTAAAACCACATGGTTTCAACTTGTCTTTATATGAATATACTTTTAATAAATAACATCGTTTTGAAAGATTTTGTGAATAAAAAAATTTGTATTTCTTCAATTTCTAGTTATATGAATTTATATAATATTTTATAGCTTTTATTTTTCGTGACTTTCATAAAGTTTTGATCAATTCTTTTCGATAATTTCACAAATTTTGTTATATATGACGGACAATACCCAAAAGCAAATGTAGAAAATTTCCAAATATTTCAGTTAGGTCAACATTGAAACCGAAATTTATCTAAAAGGAGAAATTGAAATTTTTTTCCCATTAAAAATTTTATGTATACGAATTATAATCGAAAAAAATAAACACAGTTAATAATGAAATGTTCAATAGCATGTATATGTAAATGTTCAATATTGCAGTATATATAATAAATCAGTGAAAATATCCTTTTCTATTAGTGCATATGAACACAAATGTCTGAAGTTGAAAAATCCTCAACTGAAAGTGGTTTGATAATTTTTAATTAGGTACTCTGCCTTCTTTTCAACGTATTGAGTTAATATGTTGTGAGTATTTCAATATATATAACAATAAGATATTAAATATTCTCCATTTTTCAATTATAATTTTTTATGCAAATCAAAACCAAAAGAAAAATGTTCATATTCTGTTACAAAATGCAATCAAGTCTTCAAATGACCAATAACTAATAGTTTTTGCGCTCATTTTGTGTTTATTAATGGTAATATTTTGAGGAAGACTTAGTGGAAGTCTGAATTTATCAGCCAACTGCATAATCGGTATGAATTATAAAATTATTAGTAGAATAGTAGTAGTAGACAAACCTCAATGAAATTTCCGTGATAATAAAGGTTCAATGTTTATGACAAACGGATTTTTAAGAATTTTTGTAGTAGAAAATATTTTCAATAATTCGCCTGCATGACTATTGCGATTATTTTATATAGATTTATATTTTTACATAATGTTATGTATTGCGTTTGAAGAAAACTGTTTATTTGTAAATAACTTCATATGAAAGTTATTTTCTATTTATTTGACTTCATTTATTTAACTTTTCAAGGAGCGTTATTTATTACTGTCTATTTTCTTAAACATTTTCCCGTTTGTCATTATTCTACTGAAAGTTGATATTTTTGGCAATAGTAGACCGTAAAAATGGCAAAACATATTTCTGTTAACGTTTTGACAAAACTCTGAAATGATTTTTAATGAATGACATTACTGAGGTGACAGAAACCATGTGATTATTGAAATTTAGTCATATAGTTTCTTTATATAGCAGAGAAAATATTTTCTCAACATTCAATTCTTTTCTTTTTTCAATCTTTTTCATCACGAGAAAACCTTTGAAAAATTATGTGATAATATAATACTTCTGATATAAATATGATAAGATACTTTCAATTTATTTAATTCGGAGTATTGAATGATTTTCAGTATTATTGTTTTGTTGATTGTCGTGTGTTGTTTATAATAATTATGAAAAATAATTATCCATATAAATTAATACAACAAGTAATAAAATATTGCATTCAATTCATATTTATTTTAATATTTCAGAATAAACAGAAACTGAGCACAGACATAATAAAAAACTGAACAGTTATTCAAAAAAAGAACACATACCGTTTATAATATTCTACCTAATAATTGTAGTGAAAGTTATAAAATTCAAACATCACAAAATTTAGAGGAATGTAAAAGCGATAATAAATACTCAGCATTTGATAAAGAAGTACGAAACGTCGTCATGCGTATTTGTATTAAATTATTAGAAAATTCTAAAAACTGTTTCATTATGATAATAAATACGCAGATACCAAAAAAACAGCTCTATACAAACACAAAATAACCACAAAAAAGTATGCGTAACAATCTTTTGAAAGCTTTTTGAAGTATAAAAAAATTAGAAAAATTTCAGGCATATTAGTAGAAATTTGGAAAGAAGGTATTGAGAAAATATATATTACAGTTAAATTCAACTTATAATGATTGAATAGATTTATTTCATAACACTATTAAAACTACATATCGCAATCAACCAACAATTATACTACTTATATAATATCTAACGAATTAAAACTTGAAAGTAGGTATATTATATAAATTTTCTGGCTTTGTACCTTAAATCACAGCATATGTAGAAAAACCTTAACAATATTCATTATCTGGTGACATTTCATAGATCCATGCATTTATAACTTTACAGTCGTTATGAAATAGTTGAATCTGGTCAAGTTGATATTCAAAATTTATACTTTTTTTGCGATGTTGTAATGATACTACCATTTGTTGTTTATTGGATATGATGAGTAACATTATTTATAACATGACATCTAAATCTCAAGTTCAACACGAAATATTATGACCAAAATATCTCACGTTTTTTTCAGTAAAACGAAAGTTTATCAGTTTTAAAGTATAACCATCGAAATTGGTGGCATTGTATTTCCATACTTTTTAGAAATTTCTTATATTTGATTCATAAACAAACATAAATAACTATACTTAACCTAGTATTAGAATCCGTTAAATATGTAGGTAATACAAAACCGATACAAATGCAGCAGTAACCAACGATAGACAATTTAAACGGGTATTTCTCTAACGTGATTTTGTTTAATCAAAAAAACTGTGATCTGAGAAATCACACATTTCTACACGAACTATGAAAAAAACTAACTCGAATGTTCATGTGGGATTAAGTTAATTATTATTTGCTTACTGTCAAAGAAAACCACACAACCACAAACTGTCAGCTGCTTAAATTGAATTCATTCCGAAAAAGTTCTGGGCTATCACATAGAGTAAATAGATTCTACGATATAATAACTGTACTATTATTTGATTTGGATTATGTTGTGAAAGTAAGCTGTTTTTCTTCCTATATGTTTGTAACGAATCAATTTGAAACAGTAAGGCTTTTATCTGACTTGAATTATACAATATAATGAGATAAATTGTTGATGACTTCATCTCCTAGTTCTGTAGAACTAAGAGATTTCTAGTGTACTAGAAAGTAGTAAAATATATTCAATTCAGAAATTGAATGAAATGCATCTAATCGAAAGACAGATTAAGAAGAAATATATATCATAATCTAATTAATGTGGGTACATTAATACAAGAATATATTTTGAATATACCTAGTTTTACAAACAAAAAATCTTTTTTTGGTGAAATAAAAAAGCTTACACAAATAAATTCAATTCATTTCCATCAAAAGACAGATAACAACCAATCAATATACACAATAACGAAAATATTTTAACTGCGTAGAGTTTATGTCTGAGAATATTTTGTTCGGTAAAATAAATCTAGACGAACTAAATGAATCAGTTCGTCAAAAGCTGCCAAGGTACAAATAGTACCCATAATATCATAATAAATCTCAATTACGCAATCAAAATCACATTTGCAATACAGAGGAAACAACCAACATTTTTCAATGATATAAGGAGCTCATCTTCGATTTACCTAATCGATCTGATGCAGGGATGTCCAAACTAGATATTATCCAGAGCCAAAACAAATATTTCAAACCTCTGTGAAAACCTGAAAATGCAAAGACCTCTCCAGTTGATTGTGCGACTTACATTTCCTCTACATTTGATTTCGAATTTTTCATGGAATATTGTTTGAAAAGGGAAATAATTTAAATAAATAACAATAACGCCCTCAGCTTAATTCAGTTTAATAATGAATGGTGACTAAAATCCTGTTCACCTACAAATAAATATTTCATCCATTCATTTGAGTTGTTATTATAAATTTTCACAAATTGAGAAAAAAAAATAGTATACAAAATTTTAATTATGATATTTTCACAAAATAATTTATTCCCTATATTAATACGTTTCGGGCTACTAACTGATTATCAAGACTTTTCAGATCTGATTGAATCAGGTAACCTTTTATGTATTCGTATAACTTACTTTATTTAATGGAAAATACTTGAATTTCATAGCTGATGTAATTTTCTGTAACTCCATCCTATTTCCTCTGTTCGAATTATGTATTATTTCCTGTTTATTATGTTCAAGAATTGGTTGAATTTTATAGTGATCGGATATCCCGCTAATCAATTTTAATTTTGTAAGTTAAATTTCTAGGGGTCTGCGGAATGGACACAAGAATTACTGCCAATGTTTATCCTAGTTTGTCATATATAATTGAATTACGTTGATTCATCCATATTATTGAGAAAAGTGAAGGAAAACAAATTTTTCATTCGAAGTCATAAATGTTATATTGTGTTCTTTAAATCTGAAGTAAATCTGGTGACCTAATCAAGAATAAAATTGACATAACAAAATTTTCACTCTTAGTATTACAATATGAATTTTTGTGGAGTATATTCATTCATTTTTAATGGAAGTTTCTTAACAATTACCCTTATGTTTTTTTATCAATTTCTAGATTCTTGATGTATTGTATGATTTTTCAGATAACTGTAATGTTAAAAGTCTCTATGCGAAAGAAATCGAGTTAATCATATTAGAATTTATTAGTTTTTTTTTTCAAAATTTATATTTTATTGGTCTCTTAGTAATATTGGGATCCAGGCTTTTATTTCTGTTGGGATTCACTAATGTTTATAAATTCAGTGACTGATGATGATTTTCCTCTTAAAAGCTTTCTCAAAAAGGAATAAGAATATGTTCTATGAAAAAGCGACATCTCAAAGTTTGTAGGAGATGTCCCTTTCATACTCTACATCGGGGATTCCCAAACTAAGGGGCGCCCCCCAAGGTGGCGTGAAGATATGTCAGGGGGGGCGTGAGCACAAGACCAGTTAAAAATAAAAATTTCTAAATAAATAAAATCGATACATTTTTTAACTGTGTCGTTGGCTTATTTGTCAGACTTGTTTGGCTCGTTGAACAACCTTAACTTAAAACTGCAGGTTGGAGAATCAAATAAAGTGATTCATCGTGATGCCATCGAGATGTACATTGAGAAATTGCAGTTTTGGAGAGGAGAAATATCAGCAAACCCCTGCAATTATTCAAATTTCGCCAAAATAATGTCAATCTCAGATGAACCACAGTTCCAAGAGGTTTTTAAAGAATCCCAAATGAAAAACCTAATATTAAACCATTTAGAGAACCTCACAGAAAATATTTTCCAGACACTTGTGCCGAGGGATTTACAGACTGTCAACAGACCCATTCAATATCAGTATGAACTCTCTGCCAGAAGCACTGCAAGAAGAAGGTTTGGAGATAAAAAATATGATTCCTCTGCCAAGTACGGCTTTGACAAAATGGGCAAGTCATCATTTTGGATCAAATATTTCAAAGTGTACCCTCGTGTATAACAGGCAGATATTCGATTATATCTGCCTTTTCCGGGTACCTACTTGTGTGAAAAGGCATTTTCAACCCTCGTTGCAATCAAAACTAAGTTCAGAAACAAACCTGATGTTACCAGTGACTTACGTTGTGCCCTTACTAAAGCACAACCAAGAATAGGTTTACTAGTGAAGAAAATGCAAGCCCACTCATCTCACTAGATTACTAGTTTATTATGTTCTTTTTGTCTATGTTTTTCTCTAACAGTATGTCTTTGAATTGACTCTTCAGATGTTGTTCTTCGTGTTATTAGAAATACATGTTTTGTTTTCAATATAATTCTCGGTTTTTTTCACATGCCCATGAAATTTACTGTGAAGGGGGGCGTAGATTGTTTCCATTTTAACGGGAGGGGGCGTATTAAAAAAAAATTGAGAAACCCTGCTCTACATAGTATGAAAAAATGAGAAAAATCATTAAATTTATTTGTTCAAAATAACTATAATGATAATAATGAATTTTCTTTGATTATTGTCCAAAGTTAATTATTAATTTTTCAATAATTAATAATTTTATTAATTAAAAATTAATAAAATTATTAATTATTGAAAAATGGAGACCCAGCTTTCAAACTTTGATCCCCCCAAGTAACCACTTGCCGTTTTTTCTATCGTGAATTTTAAGGATGAAAAAGTTTTCTTATTTAGAAATTATGAAAAACATATCTCTAACTTCACAAATGAAAGACGCAGGCTGTACTTTGGACAGCCCTGATCTAATACTCAGTTTCTCTCTTAACCACTAATCGAATGCACGATTTCTTCTATAGAAATACGAAATGAGAATTGGTGTAACGGTTCATCTTTAAAACTTCGAAACGAATTTTATGGTGAATACCCTGAAATATTCAATAGATCTCAAAGGAACCCAGAGATTAACATTCGCTCTTAATTGGATTTGGAAGACGTATACCGTTCGATGAATGAGTTCTTTAATCGGTTCACTCCAGAACTTCCTAATTTGTACATAAGTGATATTGATTATTTTGAATATTTTATAGTAGAGATTATTTTCTTTCGAGAACGAATAACTTGAGATTTAATTATATTCTCTATTTAATTTAATTCTCTATGATTTGACGATAATTTATGTTATATGGTAGTTACTTTCAAACCTAATCTACTAATTTTTAAATTATTTTTGATATCGAATTTTATTTCATTTTATAATATTAGGTTTGATTACCTTTAATCAAATATAACTTTTTCTTTATACTTTCTCTTTCAGTTAAGTTATTGTATGTTTGCTGATGTCTTGGTGAAACATTGTTGAATATATTGAATACAAAACACTTGGCTTAATTTCACAAAATTATATTAATTGCTTTTCAGGGTGTTGCTCCGATTCCAAAATTTTGAAAATGGCATAACTCCCCGAAACAATTATCAACTATTTTGTGAAACTATGCCAAGGGCTTTTTAATAATAATAATAATAATAATAATAAGTCTTTATTATCCTACAGGTAAAATACCCAGTTACAGGAAATATTTCAAAACATATATACAGTATTAACACTTGATAATATAATACAAAACATTTAAAAAAATTAATAAAAGAAGTAATGATAATGAGTAATTGATAATACTATTATAATATACCTACTATACATCAAGAGATTATAAATGAATTTCTATTATAAATAAAATTCTATTTATAAAGAATAACCAATAAAAGAATCAATAATAATTAGTAATTAATAACACTAAAATAATATGATATCTTACACATTAAAATTATATAAATTATATAATATAATTATATGATATATTATATATCAATAGATTCTAAGTACACCCGACAAATGAAAGCAAATGAGTCACTGTTGATATCGCATTTGTCAGATACGTCCTCGAATAGGGAACACATATTTCTAATGGGTGATTGTATGAGAGAATCAGACTTCATCGGAGTACCCAATGAAAAAAATTGACTTGATCTTGAACATTGTCTGGGTACGTGAAAATCAATTGAGCTAATAAGGGCAGGACAGTCTATATATCCATGCAAGAGATTATACAGAAACTTCAAAAATAACAGGTTCCTACAAACTTCATTTCTTTTCAATACTTTTTATTCAATATATTGCTCTTTTAAGATACACACTTTGTTTTATTACTCCGCATAGGATTTAGCATTAGTAACTCTTGTTAATATTATTAGATTGTCATCAGAAGCGTCATTATATTGAATGTTCTGTAGTCCATTCAATTTCTGTGTTCTATTCCTTCCTGTCCATATGATATCTCAAACATTGTCGTTTTTAAACTTCAAGTAATTTTTTTTCTTGTTTATTATCTTTCCCATGAGTATTAATATTTCAAGCGATTTTATTTTTCATACCAAAATTTAATTTTCTCTGTATTTATTCTGTTGTACTTTCTCTGCCTGCTTTGGTTTTACGGCGCAAACGTAAGTACACGTGACATTTCTTTGCTCACGATGATCATAACTTTGTTCCTCCAGGGTATATCCCGCAGGTATTCAGCTTATTGACTTGTTTATATAATCGGATTTCAGTGGCTTGTTATTGGCACGCAAATAATTGGATTTCGAACTTTACTTTGAAGATTATCAATGTCAGTTTACATCAGGGGTTCTCAACCTATTATTCTGTGCCGCTCTCAAGTTTAATATATACTCAAATACTTCGTCCCCCTTGTCTATTACAATACAACTACTATGGAAATAAAACGAAGGAGGTAAACTTTAATGATCTTTATTTCGAAAGTGGCATTATAATCAAATAACTGAAGTACAACATACCATAAATTTTAGTGACAACATAATTTGAATAAAACTAATGAGTTTTTCGATTTCCACTATAATTAATTCAAAAACATGACAATATCGTTTCGCCAACACGGTGGTTTCATCAGATGTTGACGTTAACTGAGTTTCTGTGTTGGCGAAACTATATTGTCATGTTTTTGAATGAATTATAGTGAAAAAGTACTTAGTTTTATTTAAATTATGTATTTAGAGCTCCATCAAATATCGGCCCAATCAATTAATGATTTAATGTTCAGTGACAACATTAATAAAGAATACCATACCATACCAAAAATACCATACCATAGCCCTCCAAGTTAAGCGCGCCCCACTGTTTGGGAAACCCTAGTTTACATCTTATTGGTTCTTTCGTCTTTACTAAAGATATCTGAGTATAAAATTTATTAGCCACTGTCGAGAACCGATAAGTATTCTTCAAAATTCATTCCCATAAACGCCCATGAAGGTTACATGGTTCATTTGTTACAATATTTTCATTAATTTGTCTCATTCTTTAAGCCCCTGTTTTTTTTCATACTCCTTCAATTTCATCTTCCATGAGAGTTTGTATATACATTTTTGATTATCCAAATATTATATATAAAAAATATATAATCCGTATTATATTATAATAACTATTATCTGTTATTATTGTAACTTATAATATGAGGTTCATTGTCTAATTGTTGATGAGAATTTTTTCACGAAATCAAATCTCATCATCAAACCTCCATAATCAATTCCTTGGAATAATTCAACTTAAACTGACAATAATACAAAGTCAATCCAAATATATCACTCCAAAATTGCACATGAATAGTTTCTATTCGCTCCAGTGATCCAAAAATATTCCCAAACGATTTTGGGAAGTTTTTTGTATGATGTTTAAAAATTTCGAATGCAATATATTTCTTGAAAAAAGTCTCAAAAGTTCCATATAATGAAAATATTGCACCTACCTACCTTATGGAGAGTTAGGATTTTTGCTAGTACATATTTATTAACATCTCTTTGAAATCGTTCGAATATTTGAACTTCATAGGTTAAGTTTGTCCTTTCCGTGAGTAGGTAGGATAGTTTGAATTTTATATTAAATTAAACTCTTGGCTTAATGTTTCACGATTATATTTCACATTTTCAAGACTGAATTTTCAGTCTTGAAAATGAGCTCACTCTCGAAACATGTCGACTAATTCATGTTTTTAAACATAATCGTGAAACATTAAGCCAAGAGTTTAATTTAATTTAATATTTAATTATGTTTCACCAAGAGTTAAGCGAGAATTCAATCTCAGTCAGTTTGAATTTTATTTGCAAAACAACTTTGTGAGAGTGCCGTTAAGTATAACGCATGCGAAATATTCGGAGAGACTACTGTTGAAAAGGAAAACTTCAATTGTACTCAAAGCCAAACTTTTTTTTTTTTAAACTTTCAAACAAAGTGTGTTTGAAAACAGAATTGATTGTTATCATTTTATTTCTTGATTTTGCTGTAAGTTTCAAAAACTAAAAAGATAAATATCATACCAGAAATCAAGAAAGTTTTGTTTTAGTTGCGATTGTGTTTGTCAGTTTCTAGAAATTATCACGTAAAACTGGCCAATTATAGTTTGAAGTTATCACAGTTCATTGAAAAAACTATAATATTTTCATTATTGTAAAACCCTTCTATAATGTTATAGACACCTGTTCTTATAAGTGATGTAGTAAAATTCGGAGATAGTTCGATAATTAATTCATTTCTTCATAGAAACTAGAATAGAACTCTCAGTAGCATAATTTCCGGACTGTTGAACATATAGCATCTTATGATGCTATACATATTTACATCAAATTGGTCGTAAGGACACTCCGCTTTGTGATTGTGAAAAAGTGGGTTTTCCAAACCAGTTATTGTTCTTGTGAACAAATTTCCATCCCCCTCGAAAAATTTTATTTAATTTTCAAACTTAATCATCTCATCAAAAACCATCAACAGTATAATTTCGAATTTTTACTTTGCCTAATTGATATGAAAGTATATGAAGCAATCAAAGAATATATAAAAGAGGTTAATCTTAAATTCTAATATGCAGCATTGAAATATTCTCTGTATTTTTCACAAGTAATACCGTTTTTTTGAAGCATAGTTCTTGATAAATTCTAATACTATTATGTTATTTCAAATTAAGGATGATAACGATTAATCGATTGGGCCTATACTAAATGAAAATCTAAATACATAATTTGAATAAAACTATGTAGTTTTCGATGTTCACTATAATTAATTCATAATTAAACATGACAAGTTTTTCATCAACATCTGATGAAGCCACTGTGTTGGGGAAACGATATTGTCATGTTTTTCAATTAATTATAGTGAAAATCGAAAAACTACTCAATTTTATTTAAATTATGGATGATAACCTCATTCGAAGCCATAGCAACCTTTTGAAATAGTGTAGAGGATAAAGTTCCCTAAATCATAAAAAGAATACCAAATTCAAAATAAATGATTCATGCCGGTGAATTCGTTTGAATGATCTCATATGAGTTCAATAAGAGTTCATGCATACAGGATAATTCCGACAGTTAACTGGTTGACTTTGGCATGTTTTGTACCGTTAGTTTGGATGACATCGATTCTGAATGTGAGAATTAGGATCAGTTATTCAACTATTGCGAATTTGGTGTTAATGTCATTCATAGAGTAAACAAGAACGAGTCTAATTATTTAGCGAACGGACTAAAAGTTATTTGTATAAAAAAAAATACAGTTGTATGATGAAATACCTCCAAATATATGGTCATATCGCTTGAAAACAAGGAAGTTATTACTTAAATTGTGTCCCCAATATACCTAATGGTTAATAATAATAATAGTTGTTTATTATCTGAAACATACATACAAAAGGTATTGACCTTAGGTCCTTCAGCCTATTTAATATATAGTATTATTTCAATTTTAATTAATTAGTTTATAACATGCTTTGTGCTTCACGTGGCGTCTCAGTTCGGATTTTTTTTCGTGCATAGTTCCTGTTGTAGGTATTATGGAACATCGGTAAAATCTCCTCCAGTTTGTTCATTCTTGTACTTTCGCTTAAGTTTCTGAAACCGATTTTTTATTGGTTCTATGTTTGTTACTTAAAACAATTACACAATTATTTAAAGCGCTTGTAAAGAGCAAATTAGGTTTCGGATGTATAATTTGGCGTCCCATTTACAATTCTCATAAAAATCTTTCAGAGTCGAGAGAACGAAAATTTCTCAAATATCTAATTTGTAGGGTCAATTACGTTTATCCTGGATCTTAATCCGGCCTAGATCTGTTAAGATAAACTACATAAAGTCGTACTGCAAATCGGATCCCCGATTTACAGTACGACTTGTAGTACAACTTTTAAAGTTAGATCCAAAGTCGGAACGTGAATAGGGTTGTTGGATATCTAGTTGGACGAGTTGGAACATCTAGAGGTACCACTCGAACCTCCTACCTCCGACTTCCGACTAAGTTGGGTCGTGAGTGGGGGAGTTGGACCAAGGTCGTACTACAAACCATCCAACAACAGCCCTCAGTGTCACTTTTGTGCTTCTACCTAACTGCACCATTTCGTTTCAAAATGAGTAGTGAAGTAACGTCGGAATTCATCGAGCAGCTTCGTGTCACAATAGTTCACGCGATCAAGAAATAATTTCTTCACCAAGCAGTTTTTTTTCTTTTTCGAATGATAAGGTTAACACGCACAATGCTACCATTTTTCTTTTCCTTATCATGTTTTGCGTGTACTGCACCCGATACATTTTTCGGCTTGTCGTACTACAATTCGGAGTGTGAATGACCTGCTTCAAACAGGTTTGGAGCTAAATCATTCAAAGTTGGCAGAGACTTGTTGTCTCTGAAGTTTAGGTATAACCTTTTCTATGGTTATATAGGCTGTCCTTCCCTTATTGGCTCTATTGATTTTCATGTTCCTAGACAATGTTCAATTCTTTTCATTGAGAACTCCAAAAACTAATTCGCTCGTACAATCAACCATTAGATATATGTGTTCGTTATTCGAGGATGTGTCTGACAAATGCGATGTTAACTCACTCATTTGCTTTCATTAGTAGGTTTTACTTGGAGTCTTTTCATGTATAGAGAATTTGAAGTATTAATTCATTATAATTACTTCTTCCATTGATAATCATTTTAACGAATGCATGAAACGTTTGCATTATATCATTAGGTCTTAATACTATATATATATATATATATTTCTTTGAATATTTCCTGTAACTATTTGTTTTTACCTGTAGGAAAATAAATACTTATTATTATTATTATTATTGTTCTTCAATAAAGCACAAATTGAGAGTCGATACAACTCTTTTGGATTCTATTAAATGTTCGTAATGGGTTTGCTAGTCCAAAACGTACGAATATGTAGTGAATTAAACAATTTGTTGTGAAATTTATCCAAGTGTTTTAAATTGTAATATTCTATTTGGGACGTTTTATTTATAAATTTCTGAAATTGTCATTTTGAAAAAGGAAATGTGAGTACCTTCGGATAATTACCATCAGATGAAAAGCACGCTATTGTTGAAAATTTATAATATAGGTATATACAAAAAGTATATAAATGAAAAATTTTTATATTCTTCTGTCTGAAATTGTACCCTTATAAAATCTCAGAAGTTTGTACCTTTCATCAATTATGATAAGTGAAAAATGGTTGAAGTCAACCAAATCTTATAAAAATTAGTAAAAGCAACCAAACATTATAGTACCTATATATTATGCGTGAAGAAAATTTCAATCAAATTTTTGGTATATTGCCCAGAAATAAGGAAAAAATTGTTGTTCCGAAATCAAATTTCAAAAAAAGGATCATTGAATGTTTGGATGATAAAATATATATTACTAGTTAAATATGCCCTTTAGAAACATTCTCAAACACTGAATAATCGAAAAAAGTTTCTCTCCAATTATGCTAGTTTTAAATGCCAAACGGGATACAAATTCTATGATGATAGATGACAGACATTTAAATGATAGTCAATATCAAAAAATATTCCACAAATTCAAATAGACTCAGTGGTAACCATTTGCTTCTTAGAAATTTTTCAGTCGTTCTTTTGAAATAAATCAGTTTTTCTTGGATTTTCATCAATTACAGAAGGAAGAAAAGAATAGCTTTGGTTTATGATAAACCTTATTATACCTTCTTTTCCTAACTTCTCAAATCCCAACTGTAAAGGAGGACTAATCGAAAATACCTAAGTTTCAGAAATTTTTGCAATTGCTGCAACAAAGAAAAAACGACATAGCGATGAAAAACACAAATTCAGTAGTACCGGATTTCATCTACCACCAAGCTTGGTCTTGGCAGAAATAAAGGTTTATTTATTCTGTATTACCTACGTTTTCTAAGCAAAATATTATATGTGAAATCTCAGATTTAATATTCTGTCTGACCTTTGTCTTCTTTTCAGTTTCGCGAAAAAAACTGTTCAGAGAGGTATTTGCGAAACACCGATAAAATGAGTTTACGATCTTTTTCTACTATATATGGTGTATACTCTATGTGTATGCTAATCTGTGTCCCAAGAACTTTTTCAGTGCTCATTCATATCTTGTTCGTAGTACAATTCACGTAAACTGATGATGGTTGTTGTTTGCGGTTTCTCGCGGAAATGACTTCATTCACCTATTGTCCATGGAGTTGATGTAGACAAGTACCGTGCGGAGAACTGCCGTTAAATGCTACGAAAACTGCACATGGCGTTTGATACAGACAGGACACAGTAAATCGCCTAATGATTTACTGTGTCCTAAAGAATTTATTGTTGAAGAGAAAGAAATTAAGTTTCAACATGATACAGATTTCTAAGGAATGTTTTTGAATAAACATCTTAAATTCATATATTCATACAGCAATTATGTCCAAGAAATTAACATCTAATATTATATATGGGGCATTTCACGTGAAGCGGACAGGGAAAAAAAAGTGAGGTTCTGAAAATCGATCATATTCGGCTCATTTATACTTCTAATACGTATGAATGTGAACACAAAATATTTTTTATGTATAATGAATATTTCACAAGTTATGGGTTTCTAAAGAATTGACGTAATTGTAATATCAATTTTTTGAAAGTAGTTTTTCCAATTTAAAAAATTTACAAAAAAACATTTGACATAGCGATTCATATTGGAAAAATACTGTTCTTTTTAACAATAAAATGAAATTTGAAAAAAAAAATTTTTTTCATGTCCAAAACCGGAAGTAAACTTTTCAAACTTGAATTTCAGTCCCTTCAACCAATTTTTTTCTCAATTTTTTTCTCTCAAAATATAGCCTAAAGTATGCTTAAAATACCCTAGAAAATTCAAAATGGGTTTCTCATTAGTTTAGGAGTTATATTGGTTGATGTACATACGCGTCGCAATGGGCGTGATATCTGGCGCTAGCTTAGATCGGTTGGTGTGCGCGAAACAACATGTCTTGTATAATTGCTGTGATATAATAATTATAACATGATAAAACAACATTGTAACAACGCAAGAACTAGTTTATTTTGTAATTTTTACAACTTTACAATGGAAATCTACGCTAGAACTGGTCCTTTTCACAAGAAGGCCACCTGTTGTTGGAATAAAGCTGTGAACTCGTCGCAATGGGAGTTATATCTGACGCTTGCATTTAAGTCGAGTAAGTTTGCGCTATATTGTTTTAAAACTCGCAACTTTATAAAGATTTTATCTCGTTTCGGCGTATTTAAGCTCTTACAAGGATGTGGAATAAATATTATTAATGTAATAAGCTAGCTTTCGCAAGCCCGATATGTCCAATCTTTATAAATTATAGCCTATGTTTTATTACAATGTCTTAGCTTTATTACTGCAAAGTTTCATAGAAATAATTATAATAATCAATTATAATAATTCTTGTTATTATAATGAAGAGGTACGGTGATCGTTGTTTTAAACCAGTTCGCTTGGTACTTCATCGAAAATATGAAAATTTGAGAAAACTATCTCATTGTTTAGCACAAAACTAGGGCTTTTCACGAGAAATTTACGTATGTGCCTCCTGTAGGAAACGAGTTTCAAACGAAACACCTCCAGTAACTAATGAAGACAAACATCTAGCAATGCAGTCGAACATCTAGTGAAACTTCGCAAAATACTCAAGATGAGTTTTATCTTCTGATAATTCTGTAGATGAGTTATGCGACGCTTTGGACCTTTTGAAACCTCATGCTTACATTGCAGAGGAACTGGCGCTTTATTTTAGAAGTCTGAAGGAGACTATCGATGAAGTTTAAATTCTCGTACAATTTGATTTTGCAGAAAATTATAGTTTTGTTGTCTAAGATGCTGCTCAATCTTCTCATCAGAAAATCGAACAAACAACGCTTCTAACGTCGGTTTTTTACTACATAGACGGTAGTGAAGTAAAGCACTGTAGCATTGTTATGATTTCTGACGACTTGAAGCATAACACAGTCACCTTCTATGCCTTCAAAAAGGTACTACACAAGAATTTTTTAGAAAATGCAATAGTTGGATTTAAAATTATATTCACAACCGACGGGGCTTCTCAACATTTCAAAAACAGATTACACTTTGTGAATCTGTTTTATTACAAAGAAGGTTTCAATGTAGATGCAGAGTTGCATTTTCATGCAACGTCTCACGAAAAGGGGCCAAATGTTCACCTGCGCATACGATTCGGCTAAATCATCTTTAAAACAAACATCCATTCACTAAAGACGATATAGAACGCCAGAGAATATTTTTGCAAATCCGGTTTGCGTCTACAGTCACCATTGCTGGAACCAAAAAGTTTCACAGCTTTATTCCAACAACCAGTGGCCTTCTTGTGAAAAGGACCAGTTCTAGCGTAGATTTCCATTGTGAAGTTGTAAAAATTACAAAATAAACTAGTTCTTGCGTTGTTACAATGTTGTTTTATCATGTTATAATTATTATATCACAGCAATTATACAAGACATGTTGTTTCGCGCACACCAACCGATCTAAGCTAGCGCCAGATATCACGGCAATTGCGACGCGTATGTACATCAACCAATATAACTCCTAAACTAATGAGAAACCCATTTTGAATTTTCTAGGGTATTTTAAGCATACTTTAGGCTATATTTTGAGAGAAAAAAATTGAGAAAAAATTTGGTTAAAGTGACTGAAATTCAAGTTTGAAAAGTTTACTTCCGGTTTTGGACATGAAAAAAATTTTTTTTTTCGAATTTCATTTTATTGTTAAAAAGAACAGTATTTTTCCAATATGAATCGCTATGTTAAATGTTTTGTTGTAAATTTGTTAAATTGGAAAAACTACTTTCAAAAAATCGATTTTACAATTACATCAATTCTTTAGAAACCCATAACTTGTGAAATATTCATTATACATAAAAAATATTTTGTGTTCACATTCATACGTATTAGAAGTATAAATGAGCCGAATATGATCGATTTTCAGAACCTCACTTTTTTTTCCCTGTCCGCTTCACGTGAAATGCCCCATATGCTATAAAATAAGTTTAGTCCGAAGTTTCATTGGGGTTTTTTATATGAGTATGTTTTTCAAATTTTCTGTGTTTTTCATTGAAAAAAAATACAGTACTTTGGAGGATAAATTACATTCATCATACCTGATATCAAGCCTTAAGATGAAATACATTCATCATATACCTGATATCAAGGCTGCCACAGTCCCTCACAGAGAACTTTGAGTCCTTGAAATTATTTATCAGCGGGATCTTTATTGTAGAGAAAACAAATTTCTTACAAATGGTAGGAGTTTGATGAATCATTCTTTCACTCCTCCACAAATAAAATGAACATAAATTAGAGAATAATACAAAATAGTAGATAAAGATACAAAATTAAACAAAGATGAAATTAATGATTGAAGTCTAATAAGTGTAAACTTCGTAAACTTAGTGATTAATTCACTATAAAACTGAAAAAAAACAAATTTATATAATGCACAAAAAATAAGTCATAAAAGTAACACATAAAAAGATGTGGTGAGCATGTTAATATTAAAGACTTTGTCTTGAAGTGCTCCGACATGAAGTCGGAAAAAAGTCTATTTTTTGTTTTTTTGTAGCATTTGTGTTACATAATGCGATTAACATTCTTCCAAGAATTGTAGCGAGATCATCTTCCGTCGTTGGTTTAGCGTTTACTTTTTCTTGATTCTCCGTCTTCTGTTTCTGCTGTCTTTCAGCTTCTTCAGTCTTTTTCTGCCAGTAATTGATAGAAGGTTGTAGTGTATGTTCCAATTTTCTAGTCGTCATTTTCTTGTTGTTCGAGTTATTAGGGTTTTTGGCACAGTGAATATTTGTGGATAAATGTTCACCGCTGCTGTTGGCACACCTAGGCGTAGTCGTTCTTGATTTTTTACATTCATATGAATTGTGGGCTTCTCTACATTTCATACATTTGGGATCAGCGTGGCAATTACTCTACACGTGTCCAAATAGTTGACACTTGTAACATTGAACAATTTCGGATTTTAACCTCAGACTCTCTACCTGTACAGATAGTCCGCAGCAGACTCTCAGGTCGTTGTAGATGGTCTTGTATTCTTTTGGTAACTCGACAAGGACTAGTGGGGCTGGGAACTTTTTTGCTCTTCATCCTAACAACTTTTTTGACTGGATAGCCCTGCTCTTTCAGGTCTTCAGCGATTTCTTCCATGGTATTCTCAGTCATAACACTCCTTATTAACACCTTCAACTGTTTTTGACTTTTCAGTTGATATGTGTAAAATTGAATGTTTCTTTCCTTCAGTAAATGGAACATTTTCCTGTAATCTTCTTCAGTTGTTGGCTCAACTTGTATACCTTGGTAAATGAGATTCGACTTTCTGTAGTTTACCTTCATATTTTTCGTGATTCTTGATATCTCGTTCCACTTATCCTTTTCTCGGATAATAAGTGGAACCATTCGTTCCTTTCGTGGTTTCTTAATTGTTATATTTTTTATTCTTCTTTTTTCGAATCAGCGTTTTCTTCTGAGATGGTTTCTATGTCCATTTCTTTTTCAGTGGTCAGTGTCTGGAATTTATTACTAGTTGTTATAGTCGTTGAGTCTTGTGTAGTTTGACTGCTTTTACGAGCTGTCTTTTTGGGAACTTTGAATTCCTCGTCTTCTATCGTTCGTTTTGTAGTATTTTTCTCTCATTTTGTCTCTTGAGTTGCGCCGTCACGTCTGTGTGAAGATAGGATAGGAAGCTTTGAATATCGTATTCCTCTCCTAATAAGTGGGCAAAACCTTCCTTCACTGCTTCGGCCCTTTTCCTTGCATCTTCCATTATCGTTTCGCTTTTCTTTCTTATGTTTTCGGATGTATAATATCTCCGATTATCGGCTGAATGCGGAACCCGTACGGCGTCCTGTATTCCGTCGACTTCTCGTTGCCTGGTTTGTTGTTCTATGGGCGTTGTTGAAGTTTTACAAAATCGGAATACATGGTACAATGTTCCGTATTCCGTCAACTTCGTTCAATCTGAGATTAACAATATTGTATTTATCTGCGCACAACGTTGCAGAATACTAATGCTCTACGCACGAATGGTCATTCGGTGATATCGTCTACCTGCTTCTACCTGGCACGTCCTTCCTTTGTGGGTGATAATCCCTTTATATAAGAATCACCCTTGGTCATGTCATTGAGGGGATACTACCTTCTACTCTGTACAGTGGAGCTTGACCAGGCTAATTCTTGGTATCCTAACTAAGATTACAATGTCTATAAATTATAGATACATTTGAGGTATTACGGGTAAAACCAAAGCCGTAATTCACCAAAGTATCAGGTATACGGCATTTACTGAAATAAGATTACAATTTCAACGAAATTTTCCTTAACATTTATATTAAAATATTTTTTCAATCATGTAAATATTCAATAGTTCAAATAGAAAAAAGTGGAAAAAACTGAAAAAGGGCCTTTTTCAGTTTCTTACAATCTATTTCATGTTATTCGTAAAGTAAATTGAGCTGCCACATTATAATTTTCAGCTATTAATGCTTCATTTAATTCGTCAAATACACCGTCATAGTAACGGCTTCGTACCGGTTCTTCTATACTTCATAAAATTCGTGTTCTCCTTGATTAATTTCCTGCTGGTGCTTGGCACTTCTTCGGAAATTACTGACATATTGCAACATCACGTTCGGTATCAACTAATAAGTGACATATAATAAGTCCAGCAAATCATTTATTAAATTAATCACATATTTGGTATTTTGTAAGTGACTAGCTTCCACTTGCAATGCTAAATGATCGATGAGGCTGCTACTCGAGAAATTAATGTTCATGGAGAAACAGTATTACTATTTTCTGAATATATTGAGAAATGACGCGAGTTTAGAAGTACTACTTCCTCATCAGAGGATTAATTAAACATAGAACAGTTATTTCACGATATTATATTGCCTTTCTTATCTAATAATATCACTGAAGTTCAAAATAAATCAAATTCTGATTTGAAAATAAAAAGTCAAAGATTGATATGAATCAAAATTTTGAGAACCTTCAAAATTCACTGTGCTTTTGTGGTAAATTTTACATGCCAATTTCAAACTAATTTAGAGCTAAGTCTTAGTTTTCACTAATTGACAAGTAGATGCATTCACGTCTTTCGCTCAACAGTCAGGTAAACTCCTCCCGTCATGCGTAAATCTTAAATATATTGAGAAAATATTATGAATTTTACTAAAAGGTGAAGATATTAACGAAGAATTATGAAAACAACAGCAGATAATAAAGGTATCTCCCCTACTCGAAACAGCCACTGACAAGTGTTCCGAGCATGTTGGCTGCCATCAGAACGATAACGATAAAAAACAAACGATGACTCCAGAAAAATAAGTGAAACTCTGTGGTTTCATAATGAACTCTCCAGGTAATTAATAATTGCTTCGTCAAAGACGCGATTATTTATCCTTTACTAAAAATCTTGCAATCTGGAGAGTTCATCCTGTATCCACAAATGACAACCTCCTTTTCAGGAGTCTTCGTTCGTCCTTTCATTTCCAAATTGGTACTATTTTAAACTTGGATACGCCATTCTGATGAGAGACAACAAGCTGTAAATATGATTAAGCGTTGCTTCTAAATGTCGGATATACCGTTATCTTCAACACCCGTTTTTATAACTTCTCCCGCATTAAACTTTTCAGTATTGTTCAGATAATCTGATAATTATCAGAAGTGAAGCAATGATCAAATTTCTCAATCCAATTTTCACTCCTGAAGTGAAAACACTTCAGGAGTTGTTGTCTGTTTTTTTATTTGCACGTTCGTATATCTGAAACTTGGTTACGCCGTTGTGATAGGAGTCAAACTGATCGAAGCACCTATATGTGGCTGCTTCGAAGTGCAGCTAAATCGTTATCTTCTGCTCTTATAATAATAATAATATAATCTTTATTTACCCAACTGAAATGGCAATTTATAAAAATCAGAACAATACTTATAATACTATATCCATTATAACCAAAATTGACAATCTTATAATAAGGCAAACACAAAGATCTTTCAAAGGATTCAAAGGACAAATCAAATTCAAAGGACAAAAAGGTGAACTCTCAGAAGTACAACATACTTTTATGAGAGCTGTTCATACATGAAGAGTAAAACCAATTCTGTTCAATAACGTTAATTATTTTTTCTCTATTTTATTAGATGAGCGGGAAAGTACTTGCTTGTATCCATTATACTTCTAATTTCCTCCCTTGGTAACGAATGTTACCACGTCTGTGATGCTATCTTGAAACTTTTGAAGGTTTTCTTCTCACTTTTCAAGTAAAAAGGTGTTATATTTTGAAGTCTTTTCAGGATGTATGCGTAATTCCTTCGGCCAATCAACTTCTCGTTCTCTCCTTAAGTAAATTATTTTTTTTGTTTCTAGTGTCGTATTCATGGGTCAAATAGGGTATGTTAATTTCATTCTTATACTGATAGGTTAATATTGCCTGTAAATATAGCTTACGAATATCCAACATTTTACTTTCTTCGTACAATTTCTCTGTGGAATATGTTCTTCTTTTTTTCATCAAAATTTTTAACATCCATTTTTTCAGTATCTCTAAATTTTTCACGTGATGTTTCCTCGCTCCTCCCCATGCCAGTATGACGTATGTCAATTGTGTCTGAAACAATGTATGATAGAGCATTTTTAATCTGCGTAATTCCAAGAATGGAATAAGGGGTTTGAAACGATAAAGGTGACATCTCAATTTTTGTATAAGTTGTTTGATGTGTCCATCCCATCTTGAATGTTTGTCAATGTATATACCTAAATAACGGCACGAATCCACTGCAAAGTGATGTCGTTATCCAGGTTCAACTTCTCAAATACCGGCCGGTTACTACGGTTGCATGAGAAAACCACAATTTTTGTTTTATCCACATTCATTGTGAGTAGATTATAATCAAACCATTTTTTTACACTCTGTATTGTGTGTTCAGCTTCATTTTTCAATTCTTCCCAGCTCATGGCCTCACACAGAATGGCGGTATCATATGCATAACACAATATCTTGTCCATTAAGTTCATTGTTCATTTATTCAGCAAGCAACAGATCATTGATGTAGATCGTAGACGTAGATCGGTATTATATAAATATTGTTTGTGAATGAGATAGGCTGAAGAAACTCTCTGGAAAAGAAAGATATCAGAGTTGCTAGCTAAGAGTCGACATAAAAAATCAAATCTTGCTGGAATATCAGATTCAATGGATATAATTTATTATTTGTTATGTATATTAATGATTTGCCAGAAAATGTGACCTCAGAGGCAACTATTATTTATGTTGTTGACACAACTTTCTTCAGTACAAGAGTATCAAAGCAACAACTCGATCTTAGCTCTTACTCAAGCAATCAGAAGCGTGGTTCAAAGCCAACAGATTGTTGTAAAAAAATTATCCTTCTTTTCATCAGAGAGAAAAGCTGAATCGATTAAAATCTTGGAAGTTACTTTGCTGAGTTCACTTACCTGGTCAGTTCATATTTAGGGAATAATTAAAAAGCTTTTCTGTGCCATTTACACAATTCGCAGAATGAGGATCGTCACAAATGAGAGCATCGCTAAATCGACCTATTTTTCAAATTTTCACTCTTTCGCGACTTATAATATCTGAGATTTTCGGTACAGTACAATTTGGGGATATATTCCAGAGATCCACGGTATTCTGCTGAAACAAAAAAAAGCGATTAGAGCGATTTGTGATGAATCTAAATTATCTAGCTTCAAAAAAATTTTCAAAGACCTCAAGATACTCACCGTGTTGTCCGTCTTTATACTATCATGTCTAAAACACTTACATGCTAATAAAAAGCTTTTTCTAACAAATGCTAATATGCAGACTTATAACACTCGTGGCAAAGACGATTATCTCACCGAATATCATAGGCTCAAAAGAACTCAAATAGGATTAATTATTATTGTATTAAATTTCATAACAGAGGTTACCTTCACGAATCAAGGAACTGCCGGACAAAATATTCTTGAAACGTTTGAAATTTACTTTTTTGTATCATCCTCTGTACTCTTTACAGGAGTTCATGGAATTGAGCAATGATGCTTTCTACTCTAGTCTGACATCTATATTATTATTTATTGTTTTGTACATCTGGTGTGATAAAGTTTTGTGAATATTATTGTTTTGATTTTCATGTTTTATTGTGTACGTAGTTCAATGTGAGAGTAATATGTTGTAAAATGTTCTTTTATTTGTATACATTTACAGAAATTTACTGACATGTCATGTTATTATTTTGATGGTTAAATAAATTAATAATAATAATAATTTAATCTGGGTATAGATGTAGGTATCGGTGAATTTATGTTGAATGAATACGTACAGTATAACACTGAAAAAGTACCTGAAACACAAACTAAAATAAAAATTGAGTAAAACGCAAATTTTGTGCAACTATTCAAAGTTGATGTAGGTATGACCACTACTACGTGCTACCATTAATTTTTGCCGACATGGTATTTTGTAATTTCGCACTATAATATGGAATATAGCGAAGTAACTGTTTTTTCACGTTATTAATAATTTTCTGCAGATGTTATTGAATACATAATTGTTTCTTTTTGTATTTAAAAACGTATGTAAGAAATCCGCAATAATAACATGATGGTAAGATTTACCTCCCGTTTACCACCTACCTGTGTGTGAATCGAAGCAATTCCGTTCAGTACTTCGTGTATCTAATTGTTATACGAGAACACTGCGATATCTCAGTGCCGTACGAAAGTAGGGAGGTGGTCCAGATTGGGTTTCGTGTTAACACATATCCCAAAATGAATAATTTTTGACAAAATTGAAGATAATTAATAAAATGAAAAGCTCTAATTAGGATAAAAAATCTTTTCTTATTGTATAATACTTATTGTATAATTTATGAACATATTTCTACTAAACCATATAGAAATTAAATAGTGGGTATTGCAGTTCTCATATTATTTCAAATCATATATGTTTTATCGTTGTCAATCTATATAAAAAATTATGTAAGAGGAATCAAAGCATTGAAGTTGAGAACGAAGAATAATAAGAGTTGACACATTATATTTGAGTAACAACAACTTATTTTCTAAAAATATTCACTAATATCAACAATGAAATTTAAGCGAAAAAGTCACTTTTGGCACCAAATTTCTTAAGGCAAAATATATGGGAATTACTTAATTGATATACGAATATACAATTCACAGAGTAGCGTTCTCTTGTCATTACTCTTCCTCGCTATGTGCTGCAAAGCCCAGAAGATGATTTTACAATTACTTAGATACACAAAAATGGGCTGAGATATTTACAACGGTTTTGGTTATAGAGGTTTGAAAACATAAAATATGTTCCAACACGTAAGGAAGTTATGGTTTGTACGTGAAATCATAAAAATAGTTATAAAAAATGCCACAATATACATCTCGATGTAGAGATGTACGAAAATACAAACTGTCAACTTTGTTCAATGTTTAGTTCATAAGTTGGAACATCGAACTCGTTGGAAATACAGCGCTGTTTCATCATATTTTGAGAATCATCAAAGGTATGCACCCAAATAATCTAGTTTCAATGTTCTTTCCAAAGGCACCATTGCAATATATCTTCAAAAGGCGTCAGGAAACCTCTATCGAAGAAACAAGACAAACTCGCTCGACTACGATAGAGGGCATTCGTGACAAGATTTACTTCATACTACCATACAAAGAGGGTACGCTTTGTAGACATTTCATCCAAATTGTTAGAACTTCAAATTTCAACAATTTGAACGAAATTCAAATTATAAATATTTGGAAGCTTCCTAATTCTTCAATTTAAAGGGTCATTTTATTATGGTAACATTTATGATACCTGAGAATTAATACCTGACGATTCTGTGAATTACCTAAAGATACTTAAGTATTACCTTAATACTTAAATATTTTCAGGTAATTGACAGAATCGTCAGGTATTCACTTAAACCAATTAATTTAAAAACGTATTCACTTAGAGGTAAATCCTTCTCAGGTAGATGTAATTACGTACCCTTTTAGGTTAGGTCTCACCTATTAGTAAGTGAGTCTGTTTTTTTTTCTTTCGTATGTTACTTTTCATCAAATAAAACTTTATATGTTAATACAGAATTTCGAGCTATAGAAGTTAAACCTGAAATTCAACACAAAACCGCAGAAATTGTTTTACTCCGTCTGATTGGTTCCGGTATACATATACATATGTATATATATATATATATATATATATATATATATATATATATATATATATATATATATATATTTTACATATACGCAAATATTAACATATATCAGTTATTTGCATTCATTTTATTTTATTTTATTTTATCAACATTATTTTAGAAGAAAGAGTTTGTGATATGAATCACAACTGATAAAATGAAATATAATTAAAGGAATAAAAAACTTAGATAAGCACACACAAACATATATACATTCACATATAACACATACAAGTATATGAGTGAATATTAATTATGTACGCGAATACACATAAATGATTGTTCTAGCAGAGATTATGCATATCAATACATTGCCTTAATATCAGTAACAGAACAGTTGAATATATCCACCTTAGCTCCCAAAATATTACATTGTTAACACATTGTGTGCAATGGAGAAAATTTTAGAACATCTAAAGTTCTGCTGGATGGTAGATCGTGAATTCGCTTCTGGAAGGAACAATAAAATTAAGCTTTTCCAATAATTCCTGTCATTTGACTTCTTTATATATAATTTAAAATACATAGAATGTTTATATATATATATATATATATATATATATATATATATATATATATATATATATATATATATATATATATATATATATATATATGAATGAGATTGAATTCTCGCTTAACTCTTGGTGAAACATAATTGAATATTAAAATAAATTAAACTCTTGGCTTAATGTTTCACAATTTATTTAACAATATGTATAGTCAACATGTTTCGAGCGTAAGCTCATTTTCAAGACTCAAGATTTTAATATATATATATATATATATATATATATATATATATATATATATATATATATATATATATATATATATATATATATATATATATATATATATATATATATATATATATATATATATATATATATATATATATATATATATATATATATATATATATATATATATATATATATATATATATATATATATATATATATATATATATATATATATATATATAATCTTCTTCATATATATTTATAATACATAGAATGATGTATTAATGCAATAATGTATATTGATGCAGAATCAATTATTGAAATGAAATTACAGAAGATTCTTGACAACTTGCATCAAAGCTCTCATTAATAATGTGATAATTTGAAAAATATAACGTTCCTTTGTTTTAACAAAAGTAAATCAATTTTTTATTCTTACTTTTCATTCTGTAATTATGACCTATTCTCTTAGTTTTTTCAATTAAAAATCATCCAAAATATGTATAGTTGATTCAATCGAACACTTGATTAAAATCATGGTCAAGAGTTTTATTCTTACGCGAATCACGTATCTTATTATATTCATATTGAGTATCGCCCCGGCCCTACTCGCAATTACGCCACTGCATTAACTTGTATATCCCTTATTTGAAATCTCCGTAATAGCACAACAACGTATCATTTCCTTGTCAGAATTGGATAAAGATACAGATATGGCTCGACGAAGTTCCGCAAATCTTTTAAACGCCAAGTCATGCGTTTTTTATAACGTTCATTTTATCCCAAGTTGCTACTTTTCCACACTTATTAAAACTTGTAGAACCGGAGTTGTGTTCTTCTTTTTAATCAGTTGGTGGTTGGTGCTCTCGCAGATGGTTTTGTGGATGCTATAAATCGCGATATTCCTGTATAATGATACTTTGGCTTTCATTAGAAATTAATGTCTCTTGGTTTTCTTGAGAAAACGAATGAATATCTCAGTCAGAGATTCCCCAGCTACTTTCCACGTTAAATTTCTTTGCGGTGATTTAATTTTTAAATACCCCCGTATATCAAATATATTTTATTCTTAATTTGAAAAGCTCTATCGAGACTATAACAATATTACTTTGAAGAATTTACTGTTTTTTGGAGTTTTCATCAGGATTCAAAGGATATGTGAGGAATATGTGTGTTAAAGGATATGTGAGATAAAGCGCTATAAAGGAGAAATATTTATAATAGTATTATTTGATTTTGAAAGTTCTTTTGAAGAGTTATGTAGATCATTATTATTTAAAAAAAATTAATAAAGTTGGCTTTGAGGCTTTGTAAATAACTGGTCCACGTCATCCTTTAATCCACGAACACAAAGGGATGAGCTCAATATATTGGTGTCGAATCTTGGCGTTCTTCAAGGTACTGTCTTAGGTCCTTCTTTATTCAACTTATATCTAAACTATATTGTTTCTCATGTGAAGAAATGATCCATATATTCATCCTCTTATGCTGCTATGCTTTATAATCGAGTATGTGCCAAGGATTTACTTCGAATGTGGCAGTTGATTGACTAGTCACTTGTTGGGGATTGCTTTGGTGTTGATTTTGTATGCTGAATTGCGGTTTACTTTTAATATGAAATGTTATACATTTATTTAGCTTTACTTATGTTAGGAAAACCTATTACGTTAATAAACTTATTATATTAGTAGATTTAAGAATATGACAGTATATGAAATTCTTCAATAGATGCAAACCTTTCAGCAATTGATGAATGTTTATGTGGAAATACTTTATCTTTAAATGTTAAATCTTACTTCACAGTTTTACGTATAAGTAAGATTCTAAAAATCAGTACAAATGAGGATATACTTTCAATTATAAAAATAACTGAGGAGAAAATTGGAAGAGTAAAAACAGCTTTCAGGCATTATTGGATGAGAAATTGAGACTTAATGACCATGCGTTCATCCTTTAAAACCTAAAACACTAAATGTTTGACTTTTCAAACTATGTAACTTCTTTATAATTGAATATAAACTTAAATTCAAACACTTGAACTTAAGATTTACACTTTATTGACTACATAGCATGACGCGTTTCGTCTTTACAAACAACTTCTTCAGATGCTTACAGAATAATACAGAAAAATAATTATTCTGTGAGCATCTGAAGAAGTCGTTTGTAACGACAAAACGCGTCATGCTATGTAGTCAATAAAGTGTAAATCATAAGTTCAAGTGTTAGAATTTAAGTTTATTTTCAATTATAATGAATTTACATCAAGTAAACGCCAACACTATCAAATAAGTTCTTTATAGCTTTTGCTAATGGAATATTGTCTTCATTATTACATAACTTCACTGTAGAAAGGTAACCTACTTGAAAAGACATGGTCTTGAAATAAACATGTGTAGTTCATTTAAAACTGAATTTCCACCTCGTTATTCCTTTTTTTCAAGTTAACAAGCCAAAACCTCATAAAATTGAACATTCAACAAAATCGAAAAAAATCAAACAAGGCGTAAATCAAAGCAAATATTTGAATGGAAATTAATTTTTGGTATGCAATGTATGCATCATCTTATTGTCTTTTTCATAAACTTCAATTTTCATGAAAAATATTAAGATTCTTCTTCTTTTTTATCAAAATCGATTCAGACTGTTGTTCGAAAAGTTATATTCAAATTTAGGGAGAAATTTCGGAAAATCATAAATCGTTTGCTTTATTAAAACCTTCTTTTGAATTGTGGAGAATTCTTAATCATTTCCCATAAAGTCTACTACATAGGTACTAATTGATATTTTTTCTCATCTGAGAACATTATACATCAAATGAATCATAATTATACAATTGCTAATACCATAAACATGCACAAACGTCTATACACGCTCGGGACTCGAACTCTGCTCATCTGCTTCACATACACTTAAGAGCCTTACACTAATTTATGAAAATACAATTTATGTTAGTTTTTATAAATTCGGCTATATTTTTACAGAAATACTCAAACGCTAAAAATCTGCTGAAGAAAAGCTTCAAAGGCCATAACTTTATGCAACTATCTGCTCATCATAAGCTTGTTAAAACAAATTTATATATTGAGGAGGAAACGGAGGATAACGAAGGAAAAAAACAAATTTCATGCATTAAAAACAATTTTGTCAGAAATTTAATCGACATTGTACTCAAATAAATAAATATGTTAATTATTGATAAACAACCACTGTGACATACATTAATCTGCAGAGTTTGGCATAATATTACAAATTGATATTTTTATGGAAAATATGAATTCAAATATTTGGATAAAATTGCAAAATGCTTTCACAGTTTATTTTCACGATGAATAATCCTGTTATTATTTCTCGTAAAGATTGCTTGTTGTAGATTCAGTTACCTATAGAGAATTTGTAGTGATTTATTTCAATTAGACATAAATTTTCCTACCGTGACAGTTTTACTTTTGAGAACAATAGCTGGTTAATTTATTCTGAATTCAATTGAATTGAAATAGTGAGTGAAATTCATCCTTGTTTAAATTACTCAATATACATGCAAAATTTGTAAACAATACTCATTGACAAAGTGTAAGTATTCACTAACATCCTGCCAAAATAAAAACAAAATCAATAAACAAATCTTAGATATTTCAGTCAATGAAAATGATTTAGTTGTATATAATCTGGTCTAATTATAACAATACCATCACTAAGGTTGTTTAGTAATAATATGAAACATCGGATGATTCGAAATGAACTCTGTATCGAATTTCATGTATTTATGGAATTACAGACAGCCATAAAAAACTGCCACCAAATTCAATGACGTTTTTGATTTTTCCAACGAATTTATTGATTTTTTCGACATGAATCTTTTTCTTTTGGTGTTCTAAGTAAATATTAGCCCGATGAAACATTAATTGTACCTAATATTTCATCATCAACGTAAAATCTATGAGTAATTCTTGAGATTAGGGACTTAGAACTCTCAAGTCAGTATTCAATCGCCGACCTAAGATTTCTGTTACCACTATATTAAAAGAAAATCGTGTTTTGTCTAATAGACAGAACACAACCGCATTTTATAATTCATAATTAAAAAAAAAATAATGAAGTTATACTAATATTTTTTGAGTAGATAATTCCGAATTTTTGGGGTGCAAAGTCTTGAGGGCGCTAAGAGATTTCTGAAGGGTCAAGTTACCCCAGAATGTCCTTTTTTCGCCACTACAAAATTGAAAATGCAAAATTATCATTTCGGTCAATTCGAAATACAACTTTCATCTTCAAATGCTAACGCGATGAAAATAGAGTTATAGAAAAATGCGACCGCAATTCGTAGTATTATTACCTACATTTTTGTAGTATTTTTCAAGCACATTCTCTTTGTGTCACAATGTCCTTGAAAATAAAGTAATAATATGAAAGTCGCAATATAATGAATAAAGTGATAAAAACAAAGTATATTTTTCTATATAATACTATGCATTGTCACAAAGTAACGGACGAATCTATCAATAATTCAATGAAAATAGTAATATTAGTATTTCATTATTGTTAAATTTGCTATAAGATTTGTTAGGCCTTAATAACAAATATAACAACGTATAAGACAGTGTACCACGTTTAAGTGTTGTTAACTTGATACACTGCTGCGCCTCTTAAATTAGTATAAAGCGCCTTTTATTAGGGATGAGGACAATCATGAAGGTAAGCAGCACCACGGCCGACTTTAATCAGGCCATGAAGAGCGTAGTCCGGCGGTGTTGCCAAAACTGAGTTTGTGATCTACTCTCCTAGTCGGTTGTTCCAAAAGTTTCAAGCATTATTTCAACTTTTTTTGTATATTGCGAACGAACAAGAAATATTATTCGTATTTGTAACATATAGAATATTATATTGGGTATTGTGAACACATATTTATGTAACAGAAAAATGTAAAATATTTATTATTACAAAAAAACAACGATGTTTTCGATAAAGCCCTATTGCGTACAAAATACTTCTATTAGTCAGTGAGATTTATTTACATGAAAGGTTTCCTAACCAAATTTATTGAATTATTTGAGAGAAAAGGAACCATGAAAGAAACGTTGTAGGAATTACTCAAATTGAATTATTTACCTAAGTATAAATAAATATTATTTTTCTGATTAGCGCAACCAACAAAATACTTTATGACAATATTGAGCATTCTTCGTTTATTTTTTGATTCAGTTTTCTCGTGTTTGGTTTCATTATTTTTTTTGTTTGGTCATTCAATAAGATATTTAATAAAATGGATAACATAAATAAGCTGCTATAATTTGATTTACAACCAGGAATGCAACAAGTTTTCGTCATGTTAAGAAAATATATTTATTAGAAACTCACCTATTCCCAGCTTGAAACTTACTGAACAATCTACGGAATACCTCTACACTATATTTCACAAAAAAAAAGTATTTTTAATCCACAAGCTATCATCACTAGCACCTAAATTGCTCTATAGAACATTGATGAATAGGGGATTATAACTGAAATCGTAAAATATTCAATTTCAAACTACGAAAGTGTTAAACAACAGAAAATTTATTCCATTTCACTGAAATCGGGAAGCATACTAAACACTTTGTTTTCTATAGTTTGATGTTGAGATTTCAATATCAACATCAACACATGTAATACACTGTACACAATTGAAAAATATAGAATTTATACCAAAAGCTCAAATTATTTAACTTCAAACTGCGAAAGTTTTGAGAAGCATCCTATTTGCATTAGTATACCAGCTCAACTAATGGCGGGATTGTTAGACCACTAAGATACCATGGCAGATACTCATTTCATTGCCTGATTAAAGTCGGCCGTGGCAGCACATATTTCGAGTTACCTTTCTTAGTTTCAGTAGATGTTGGTGCTTTGGTAGTCCGAATTCGACTCTTCTTTCCACAACGATTCAACTCAAAGTTAGCTGTGGTGTCTGGTTCACGTCTGTTTTTTATCACCCCGCACAATGCGTTAGTTTTAGTTTCACTCGTTTTGTCGATTTCTAGGAAGGTAGTTCTTGGCCGCACGTGGAGGGTCCTTTTGCACTTCAGTGCTTCAAACACTCGAATTCATAACAATTATCAATATTGGATAATTTTCACCTTATTTTATTTCAATTATTTATAAATTTTATTGTAATGAGTGCGAGTTATCTTTTGCTTTATTTATACATTTTAATGCCGATTCCCGACGACCCAAGAACTTTGTGGGAATCAATCCCAACAGCACCAGTGAGCCTAAAGCGTATAGAATTAATTAACCGTTCCGCTACTGAGTCTATAAATTAGTATAATATGCTAATTTGTTATTTATATGAATTGCTGTAAAACAAGAAAAGATCTGGAACTTTTCATAAAACCTTCTTTCAATAAAAATGTTTGAAAGTCAACATGTTTACACCAACTGAATGTTTCTATATTCCAAACGCATCGAAACTGTTGAAAATGTATACTCGAAAATTTTAAACTTCTGTTGGAGCATCAGACATTCAATAAAATTACACACCGCAATTTAATTTGTATCAGAAAAATTGTTGAGAATTCTTCAATTGTTTGATGAATTACTGGAATGAGATTTCATTGGCACAATTTTGTTATTACCTACCTCAAATTGTTTGTAAATATAATCTATTTATTTCCATACTTATTATATACATATCCTGTTAAATTCCATTCATATATCGAAGCTATCAATTCAGTCGAGTTCTTGGTTTCAGATTGAATTCAATATGCAGAGATTACTATCTGTCTTAGTGGCTTTGGCGTTTTTTGTCATAGCAGTAGCAAGCTTTGGAGGAAGCGGAGACAAGTTCATCAAGAAATATGCCATGCTTAAGGTAAAGAAATTTAAGCGGACAGGAGATACCAAATAGCTTTTAGATTACGATTATAAGTTTTTACTGGTTATGTTGAAATATTATGTACCGTTATATTTATGGCTGTAATTTCATTGATCTTTAGCAGGTAAATCAACTATAAATAAAACCGTTTGCAAAGTAATACCTAAACGTAAGGTTAAATAAAAGTTTAATTTCTTAGTTGTGCAATGTATTTTTACTGGAGATATATGATTTGTAAAAAATTAATGATTCAAACAATGCAAAGCATCACTCTTAAGCAACTCCATGTACAAAAGAATGATTATAAATATTGTATTTGTCGTGTTTCAATGCTTTACTATCACATTACTTTCAATTGGTTATTTTCATCTGCACATTAACAACTACGCCGACAGAATTAAATTCAGATTCATATAGATGTATAGTGTATAGATAAATGCAATGTAAAATTTTCAGTAAGATAAATTTTCTTTTCGTGTTCGTTACTGTTGAGACAAGGTTCGTATGCAAGAAAATTTATAGAAATTGAACAGAAAATATATATTTGAAAATATCAACCTTTTTAAAGCGAGTGAGGGAAGATACAGAAGACAGTCAGAAATCTCCAATACATTAACAAATCATTGAGCAATTAACGTCAGTTTTCCAGGTACAACTTGGAGAAAATTGACAGAATGTATAGATTGGCATTAATTCATATTCATTTAGCTTTTTTGTATAAAAAAATTTATTTTCAATAAGTAGCTTTTAGCCGTTTTTTTGTTCATATTTCATATATTTCACATATATGTATATGAAGAATATAAATATATATTCTTAGTATAGAAGATATAAAAATATCTTAGTAAGAAAATATAAAAATGTAAATTCAATGGACGATGAATCTACTCTGTGATAGTTCATAATTAAATGAGAGGTAATGATAAAAACTTGTCTAAAAATCACTGACTGAACAATTCTTTATTCGACTAGTTTCGCCTTTTACAGCATTATCAAGAATTGATAATGCTGTAATAATATCATTCTTGATAATGCTGTAAAAGGCGAAACTAGTCGAATAAAGAATTGTTCAGTCAGTGATTTTTAGACAAGTTTTTATTATTACCTCTCATTTTATATAAAAATGTATTCTTTGTATATTGAAATCCTTATATTTTTATGTATTTTCATCATAATTTAATGTTTTAGAGTCATCAAAATATAGGTATTATAATTATATAGTTCCAAAGAACGGCAGAAAATGTATTGAAAATATATTTTTTATATTAAATTTTCATCTTTTTATATTTTACCGCTTTACTTTTCATACAGTTTCATTATAAAATTCTCACATCACTATATATCTTTACTTTACACCAGCAATAGGTTTAGTCAGGTTACACTATGTAATTTCTTTTATATATTTTCTTTCCTGACAGTGATGGAAGTGAAAGTAAGTGAGCCCTCATTCGCCCCCTGCTGTCACCCTGCGAATAACGATATTTTGAAAACCACTGAACAAAGATTTGAACACTTTGCTATTAAGCCCACAGTTATGATTGAATGATGTTACATAATATTAGCCCCGAGTTGCATGACATTACCCTTTAATTATAGAAGCTAATATCATTATACCATACAAGTTTTTGTTCAATTGAGTACCTCTATTTGTTTTTGCAGATCTATGAAAGCTGTTTCGGTCAAGAAGTTGTGAAACAGATTCGCAAAGAAATGAAGGCAGCATGTGCCAAGTGTGCGTCGTTCGATGAACCACCTCCATCACCTCCTTCAGTAGAAAGCCCATCACCAAGTGTCATACCACTTCGTGATCATACTACAGAGAATGGAAACGCTCTTTTCCCCATACATGGTTTCGACCAGGGGAAAATAAACCAAGCTATCTTAGCGTATAGACCAGTAAGTACCATACATTTTTCAGAAATAGCACTGTACCAACATTTTCAAATTAAATTGAAATTTTCAATTAAAAAAAACTACATATCGTAGGTACATAATGTAAAGATAATTTTTGTCAAAGACGTATTCCAAGTTCCAAGAAAATAACTCATTTAAAATCCTTCAGTTTTTGTTTAACAGATACATTTCGTCCAAATGTTCCTAACATTCGTCGTTATTTTACTTTATATTGTGTATATGTTTTCAATAATAAAAAATTAGAACTCACATAAAAAATTCAGATGTAACACTTTACTTGTCCACTACCAAAAAGTTATATATTGATAAATTACATGAAATCGGGTTTCAGATCTCGAGATTTATACATTTTACCTTCACGTGATTATAAATTCTCACTCAACACTCTACATTGTGATTGCTAAGTGTTTTAACTATACCAGAGAGTGAAAATCAATAATAATTATGGTGGAATACCGCAGGATATTCACATTCCTATGAGTTAAGATTGAAGTTCTAGGTTTCAGCGGTTTAGTTCCTATAAAAAATAACAGGATATCCTGGCAATTAACATTATATTAATATATATTTTCTGAGATAAATCACTCTACTTTTTACTATCCTAATATTTTATTTCTGATGTTCACTTGAAATGCTATTTCTATGTTTTACATGACAATATATATGATTAATGAGATTGAATTCTCGCTTAACTCTTGGTGAAACATAATTGAATATTAAAATAAATTAAACTCTTGGCTTAATGTTTCACGATTTATTTAACAATATGTATAGTCAACATGTTTCTAGCGAGAGCTCATTTTCAAGACTAAAAAAAAAAGGTTTTTTTTTTTAGTCTTGAAAATGAGCTAACGCTCGAAACATGTTGACTATACATATTGTTAAATAAATCGTGAAACATTAAGCCAAGAGTTTAATTTATTTTAATATTCAATATATATGAGGTTATTCGCAGATTTGGAAGAACAACAAATCAAGAGTTTGAATTCAGAGTGCTTCAAACTAGCTGAACTAACTTTATAAAGCCCACATTTAAATTGTTATATATATATATATATATATATATATATATATATATATATATATATATATATAAAAACAAAACCATTATTTATAGATAAGTTTATTTACAATGAAAAATTGAATCTCTTTTTTTTTATTAGAAAATTGCCCGCATCAACTGCAAGGGTTATTAGCGGTGGAGCAGTGAAATAACAAAATTGATAAACTGAAACAACTTATACAACTAAACAAAACATAATATTAAATAAATTTCAGCAAATTCAGCTCAATTAAAAATCTGATAGCGTTACTCCTTTTAGCAGTCAAGGTGGTTTTTAAGTGAATCTCTTTTATATGTGTAAAAAATTTTAATATCTATGTAAAATGATATTCCTTTCGATGTAAAGTTAGAGATTTATAGATATGATTGTTTTTTATATTAGATCTCAACTTAAAAACTTAATTGACTAACACACGAACTGTGAATGCATTCACGAAAATGAAAATACACACACAATGGAGAAGTAGAGCCATATTATGACTATTATTACACTTTCAGAATCCATTTCCAACGCCGCAGTATAAACCGTTTTCGCCGGTCTCAGGATACTACCCTTTCAATAATCCAATGTTCCAGAGTCCTATAATGTATCCAACGTTTCAACAGCCTAGTCAGTTTTCTCCTTATGCATATTCTATAGTTGGACAACCGTTCTTAGGAGGCAACAGAATGGGCGTAAGTCGATTATCAACGATAACAAACCTTTGGGTTTGCAATATTCCCATAAATTTTATCTTTCCTTTCAGAGGAATATAGATGTTAGAAATTCTTTCGAAGATCTGAGTTCGAAAATGAGTGGAAAAGTGAAGAACGTTACTTGTGTGATGCAACAGTTAGGCTATTTGGATGAAAATCTCGAACCAAATTATGCCAAAATCAGCGAAAGAATCAGCAACCTTCCTGTATCAGAAGAGCTTAAGAAAGACATACAAGATGGTGTTGAGTTTTGCCAACAGTTTTCGGTATGAAAAAAAATAAAGTGATCTAATTATACTTATAGTTATTCCACCAAAGCGTCTAATGTTTTATTTTATTTTCAAAGACAAACAAATCTAAAATTATTACTTCAAAACCAAAACATATTCAAAAATTGTTTTATTATTAGAAAGTTAATTGTTTCCAACTATCGATTGTTAAAGGCTACACTTTCAAAAAATATTTAAAGACGAAATACCTACCTACTCATATCAATTTTCATACAGGTACATTTGAAATAAAATATAATGCATGTTTCGAAGCAATACTTTTTTTAGATGACTACAAAAATGTATCTAGGAAAAATGCATTTAAATACATGAGAGTAATTCTTTACTCAATCTCTTTAACAAAGCAACTCCAGGTAGGAAATTAATTACTTTGTTACTTTATATTGTATCATATTTAAATGAGAGGTAATAATAAAAACTTGTCTAAAAATCACTGACTGAACAATTCTTTATTCGACTAGTTTCGCCTTTTACAGCATTATCAAGAATCATTATCATTATCATTCTTGATAATGCTGTAAAAGGCGAAACTAGTCGAATAAAGAATTGTTCAGTCGGTGATTTTTAGACAAGTTTTTATTATTACCTCTCATTTGTATATGAACAAGGTGAAAGACATCCCCATATATCATAGCATTGCTTTTAAAAGTTTATCATGCATTATTTGTAATTGGGCACGTAAGAATTGTTGTTCTTGGTATTCATTATTTGTTTTAGGTGACAAATAAGCTGTATGTATAATATGTTTTATATTATTAAATAATATATTCAGTAATAAATAATCTCTCATTATTCAATTGGAATTCTTTATTATCTTTAATTATTAAAAATATTTTTCATTGCAGCAATGTGTACCTGAAATTAAGAAGGAAAGTTTCCTTTTATCTCGTGAACTCATCAGGCCTATGTTCTTCTTCAAATGTTATAAACACAAAAAATTGGAAGCTTGTGTAATGAAAGACGTGCGGGAAAAATACGTAGGAGTATCTGATGACGAACTCGATGAAGACGTGGAAATACGAAGACAAGGAAAATCTGCTCAGGACGGAAATGAAGCTGAAATAGACGCACTGGCAACAAACGTTTATGAATTTTTATACGCAAGTGATCCCAGCTTAGATATTGAGAATATCTTATAAGACACTACTCTTTAATAGTACGGAGTACTATTGTGCTAAATTAAGTGGTTTTAAACTTTTTATATTGCTATTTATTTTTTATTTATAATTTGTGTCATCGACTTTTTCAATTTGAACATCACTCTCTAATATTTATTTAAAATGAATGATTTGAATTTTGACTTTGGAATGTAATGCTTGAAAACGAAATCATTCTATTGTTGAAATTTGAACTGTGGGTTTGTATACGGAACTTCTATATAAAAGGTTATACGCAAAATAGATGAATTATTTTTAACCTCTTCCACCCCCCAAAATCATTTCATATATTTTTTGAAATTATCTTGTTCTGAACTAGAATTTTATTCCTGAAAACAAAATTAGCAACTTTTTCAATTACCAATTCGAATTAACAAATTTATTTATGAATAAAAAAACAATAATATTTAATTCCACGCGCATTTATTGTCATAATCACTATAATTCACATTACATTAAAATATCACATTCATAAATATAATAGAATATTTCGATAATTACATATAATTATTGTCAAATATCACAACACATTATGATAAACATATTCAATACCTTTACACAAAAAATGAAAAAATATTTATATGGACAGAGAACAGTGTAAGCTTTAATGTGTATAAATTCATTAATACATTTGAGATCTTATGACATTAAATCTTAAACAAGAAATTCCTAATAAATAAATATTATAGACCACAAAGTAGCGTGTTTTGATTTTCTGGATTACATTCTCTTTACAAGTAGACAACAATATCAACAAATATCTCAGATCAAATAATAAAGCACCACCTTTCAAAGTAAAGTATATAAATACAAAGGTGTAAATAATTAGATTAAATTCCTACAAAAAAGGCATTTAACAAACTGTAATAAAGTAAGCAAAAAGCCTATTGACTTTAACAGAACTTGAAAACTTCAAAGGAAGTAACACTCAATGAATAAATAAATGAATTTTGATTACTCTATTATAATAATAAACTCAAGTCAGTAGAAAAGTGAAATTTGAGTATTCATCCATGGGTTGTTTTTGTAGTGACAGTCTAGGTTTGAGGTAGACTTTTATTCGCAATATTAAATCGATTAATAAATTTCAAGAAACTAAAAGTCAAGAATGTAAGTACCTGTTGAAATTCATTTGTGAAGATTTGAATTCAGATATCTGTATTTGCAAAAATGTCATCCAAATTCATTAGAGTGCCAAAAAATTAGTAAACATTTGTAACTAGTTCAAACAAATGAAGGTTTTTGTGAGTAGTAGCAATAAAAATTTTATAGTAGATATCTCAATTCAACATTTTCAAACTTTGACTTGCTAGAGAGATTTTAGGTCACCTATTTTGATTTTGTTATACTCTACTTGCATAATTAACTCTAAAACTAGACAATGAGGTAACATACTATCCATGTAGTTATAAGGAAAATAATATTTAAATTAAGGATTTAAAATTGATGAAATATTTTATAGAGGACGTTAATTAACAAAAAATTAATACATGCATGTTTGTCAATATACTTTTATAAAATTGCATTCATGAGTGTACAATATTGTGATTTCAAGCAGGGCCTCTATTTACATTGCACCATTCAAACCATCTATTTTTATTCCATCAATAATTTACCTTCTGATTTTATAATTTTTTGCAAAAAAAAAACATCATGAAACCATTAAGAAACGGATTCAAAGTGAAAAAATTCAAAATGCAAAATATGTAGCAATAGGGCATATAATATATCTTTGTAACTCATCATTAATGTTAACTCAACATGTAATTGTGAACAACATTTAAATTCTAACTTGTAAAGTTCAGTACATACTAAGGGTTCTAAAATCTCCCTGATATTTTTTGTCAAAATTACAAACAATATTTTTGATTAATAATTGGATATAAATTAACCTGTCAACTTAAATGATCAAAACCTCTCTATTATTAAATCATTTATAAAATCATTTAATATTTCATATTAAAAAATAAGTCAATTGTTGCCCACTATTTCAATCAAATCTGCTTCTAATTTTGGCTCAAAAGACAAAAGTTTAGTGTACTTTTTTATCAAATTCAACCAATAACATTCAATATACTTTAGCTGAATATTATTCCAAATGAAATTGTAGCCATTATTCGCAATTTCCTGAGCTAAGGACTGGTGCTGATCAAAGAATTGTATTAATTCCATTATATTTTCTTTAGTAGCATCTCTATCAACTGGAACATAATGAATCCAAGGCTTCAAAAAGGGATAAAAAAATTCAATCCAATCATTTCCCACATGGAACACCAGTGATTTACACAGTAAAATGTGCTTAAATCGAAAGCTAGCTGCCACTCCTATAAAATTGAAAAGATATTTGTATTTACAATGATCTTCAAAGGATACCTCAATCGCAGGTGGTGCATGAAGAGTGTCCTAAAAAATTACTTAAGTTCATTATTATGTAAATTAGAACTTTCAATCTGTAAGTCCCTAAATTTATAATGCTTGCTAAAATTATTTGTATTATTCATTATTCACTATTTTGATGTATTATGTAAAGGTATAGACCTGCAATTTTGTAACAGCCGTTGATGTATGTTTCGAGCTATTGGCTTTCTTCAGGTCTATACTGTTTCTTTTTTCTATTTTCATAAAATGTAGCTGTATAAACCTTTTTTAATTAACAAAGTTGTCTGTACAAAATTTCCGGAAGGTATAAATATGGCCTCATTGGCAGATAATTAATTCAGTCTCCAGAACAGAGTCAAACAGAAGTCTAACAAAGACATTCATTTCAAGCCACTAAGAAGTCGATTCTTCACGTCTTATAGAATTTTGTATTTTTGAATTAACTCCCAAGTTTGAACATTTTAAACTTGAACTGCGCCGTTCTGAAGAGAGCAAATAGCTCGAAACATATGTCAACATCTGTTACAAAATTGCAGGTCTATGCTTAAGGTTTCTTTTTTCTATTTTTTATTATATATATAATAATATATATATATATATATATATATATATATATATATATATATATATATATATATATATATATATATATATTTATATATATATATATATTTATATTTATATATATATATATATATATATATATATATATATATATATATATATATATAAATATAAATATATATATATATATATATATATATATAAATATAAATATATATATATATATATATATATATATATATATATAAATATAAATATATATATATATATATATATATATATATATATATATATATATATATATATATATATATATATATATGTATAATGGATAATCTTACTGCATCTGATTTCCAGGCTTGATTTTTTGTATATTGAGCATCAATTAAGGTTGGATTATCCCTTGACAATAAAATTAAGTTATCTCTCTCTGAACTTGTTCTAGAGCCACGAAAGAATGCTTTGGAAATTTTATCATTCCAAGATGTTTCATTTGCAATTTTACCAATTAATTTACTAAGATTATCCCATCTACCTAAAATATCAAATTATTAATTTAAAAAATATATTAATTAAATTTTACCCACCTATCCCTTTAGGATACAAGGTGATTGCTGGTCCACCTTCCCAAAATGCCCATGCAGGATACATAATATCTGAATAATCATTAGTTTTACTGAATGAAAACACAGGGCCCTGTGGTCTTTGATGTTGATAAACTTGGGGCCAGTCTCTAGTATTGACAATAAACTCTGTATTATTCAGTTTATGTTTCAACCTTAGTAAAAAATGTTCAATTCCTGAGCATCGAGCAGGAAATAAGCAATCCTTGTCTCTATACAATCTATGATTGATAATCTGATATTTTGTTCCCCTAAAAACTTCACATTAAAGTAAATTTCAAAACCAGAACATTTTTACATGCTTTGACTTAATATTATTTATTGTATGTGCATCAATGCCATTGTTGAATGGTTTAAGATCTTCTGAAATTATTTCAGAGAAGCATCTGCATACAGTTTTAGAACAAGGTTTGTATTCCTTTTTTGCTGCCTTAATTACAGCTTCATATTCAGCAAATTTGAGATTTCTTTCTGAAAATTTTCAACTTATATATATATAGCAAAATATTCATTAATACTACCTTTCGAATATTTATTCTCATTATTGGAAAGATGCCTGCATTTATCTTTAAAACATGTTTCTGACGAATGGGCGACACCAATAAAAATAATGAGTATTAATGAATTTAAATTAAACCCTGCAAGACGTTTCATATTTTAAATTGAAGTACACCTGATTGATTTTTAGATTTGAACAAAAAATTTCAACATTTTCTGCATTCGTCAAAGAGAAATATACTTATTATAGAATATTACAGAAGTATTTATTATGAAAATGTATGCGTTAATAATAACAGATGTGTATCTAGACTGCACATCAAAACCCCAGAACATACCCTTAATTTGGTATGTTCTGTGATCAAAACAATACGATAAAATTTTCGCATAGAACCTTAAATTAACGTACATATTAGAGATGAGCGATATTTCGCTTCACAGTGATTCAATCACTGTGATTGGGAAATCACGACGAATCACACCTGTGACTACATATTTCAAATCACTGCGACTGTGATTTTCGGCCATGTTGTAAATATATGGGTGAAAAATGAAGTGGTAGGTAGCTTCGTGAATGTTCGCTAGGTTGTCCACTTCCGCAATCTAAATTATTTAGTTAGAAGTATAGGAATAGTTACATACAGAAAGCTTTTCTTGGATATTCAATATTATATTAATAGTTGTTCATGTTTAATAAATTATTTCAGGAGTATTGGCATTATCAAATTAGTTGAAGAACCCATAAAATCGTAACATTTGGTGTCAGCAGTGGGATGTAATAGATAAATGGCAACAACAAGATCTACAAAAGGAGGATGGATGCGTTAATGGAAAAATTGATTCTCCAAATGGAGCGAGATGGACAAAAGCGAAAACAAGAAATGCTAGAAGACGGAAAACGGCATGAACAGTTGAAGCTGGAAAAAGAAAAACGACAACTAATGAAAGAACAAAAGCGAGAACAGGAGAAACTTGAAAAAGATAAACGACATCTCGAGAAAGACGGCGAGAACAGGAAAAATTAATCAAAAAAAAACTACACTTTAAACCTCAATGTCTTTCAACTGTCACTTTATACAAACATTCACAATTCACGTTAACATTTTACATTGCTCTCCGCTTCAGCTATTGGCCTCTTCTATATCCAACTCTATGCATTTTAGAACGTTCCAAAGTTTTCTGGTCGTGCCTACGACGGTTATCAACAGTCTCGTCATTTCTAGAAACTTCCTATAACCACAGAACCCTGGTACTTCGCAAGTCTATCGAGGTGAACCACTTTTGGCTTCGTCCAAGGAGTGCGTTGGATCCTGTATACCACATCATTAATTTTCTTTATAACCTTGTATGCACCATTCCAATTTTGGCACAATTTTGGTCAACCCTTTCTTCCGTTGCGGATTACACAACTAGACTAAATCTCCTTCTTTGAAACTAGCTGAATTAGCCCTCAAGTAATACCTCGTCTTCATGCGGTCTGTAGCCACAGCTTTCTTATCACTGTATATTCCTTAGATCCGTGGTCGTCAAATTGCGGCCCGTGGACGTTAGTTGTGCGGCCCGCGGCAAAGTAAATTGCGTTAATAGTATATTACCGATATGTCATACATAATCATAAACAAAATCAAATTCGACTTTGTGTTCGCATCCGGCGACGGTTACTAACGAGTGACGAACTGTCATTTTATAAGTGGATATAAGGAAGGTACTGATATTTGTTTAATATGCCGGGAAACTGTCGTCGGAATTAAGCGATACAATTTATTTCGCCACTACACAAGTAAGCATAGTTCATTTTCCGAAGCCTACCCTTTAGAAACGACTGAAAAAAAGAACAAAATAATTCATTTGAAATCGTCAATTCATCGTCAACAAAACCTAATGACGACAGCACTTGGGCAGAATGAGGCTATTACAAAAGCATCATACCGAGTGTGTAACATTCTTGCAAAACCTTTTACTGATGCTGAATTCATGAAAGAGTGTATGATAACTGTTTCTCAAACGTTATTTCAAAATTTTTCAAATAGTAAACAAATAATGGCACGAGTAAACAAGCTTACACTTTCTAAATCCACCTGTCGTCGCCGTGTTGAAGATATTTCGAAAAATTTGTTTGAGGCAGTAATTGACAAACTGCAAAACTGTAAATACTTTACTATTGCTTGCGATTCCAGTACGGATATAACTTCTATGTCCCGGTGCTCATTATTTGTTAGGTACTGCACAATGTACGGAATCATAGAAGAAGATTTCTTAGCAGTAATTACCATGAAGGGTCATACGAGAGGTTGTGATTTTATGGAAGTTCTAAAAGAATTTATAGAAAAACATGAAATACCTGTTGTTAAGTTGATATCAGTGTGTGCCGATGGTTGTCCGTCAATGGTGGGTGCAAATAGTAGTTCGATTGCTTTAATGAAGAAGGAATGGAATTTACCTAATTTATTGCCCATTCATTGCTTGCTGCATCAAGAAACTTTGGCTTCTAAAATTTCGAATAACATATTAAAAGACGTGATGAATACTATTATAAACATTATAAATTTTATTCGCGCGCGCGAACTTAACCACCGGAAATTCAAAGACCTTCTTGAAGAATTGCAAGCTAATTATGGCGATGTTATTATACATACAGCCGTCAGATGGTTAAGCAAGGGAAGAGTATTAGAACGGTTCTTTCATTTGAAACACGAAATAATACATATTTTGCAACAAAGTGGCAAAGAATATCCCCAACTACAGCAAAATGACAGGTGGATACTTGCGGTTTTTTGACCGATATCACTATGAAATTAAATAGTCTTAATTTAGAGTTGCAAGGACCTAACAAAATAATGCGCCAAACGACAAATGAAGTTTTTGCATTTGAAGAAAAACTGCTATTATATATAAACGAACTCGAAGCAGGAGATTTTTCAAATTGCCCAACTGTTGCTGCTCAGCAATCCGAAGTTTCAGTTCCCGATAGTACTATTCATCAAGATTTGATATCCTATTTGAAACAATATCTGAGAGAAATACAAAATAGATTTGATGATGTGCTTTATACTTGTGGAAAATCCATGGCACGTTGAAAACGAAGATATGAAATTATTTTGCCAGTTTGGATTTTCTAAAACACAGTTTATGAATGAAATCATTGAACTAAAGCACGACACACAGCTAAAAGCTAGTTTCATTGAGCACCGTGAAAAGCAGGAATACAATGAATTTTGGAAAAATGCTCCTAGCAAGTATAAATCTTTACAAGACTGCGCACGATTCATTCTAACAATATTTTCTTCAACATATCTCTGTGAAGCTTCATTTTCTTAAATGAGCTTCTTAAAAAATAAATACCGTAATCGTCTCTCCACTCACTTAGAAGACACAATGAGGATTGCATGTAGTACAAAAGATGCTAATATACAAGAAATAATTAAAAAAGTTCAACACCATGATTCCTAATTATAAAACTTTTTTTTATTATGACGTTTAACTTTTTAATAAATAATTCCTTACTTGCCTATGTTTATAAATTAATATCTTTTTCTAATAAATATTGTAATGAATAACATATACGAGTACTTTTTTCGACATTAACTCTCTCATGAACGACATCGCGCCGCGGGCACAGCTATTGCGAACTGAATAATTAAACGAGTTGAATTATGTAATAGTTATTCCCGAGTTTAAAATTATTTTTGCCCTTCCCCAGAACTCAAACTATCTCCATATCAAATTTCATGTAAATCGGTTTAGTGGTTTAAGCCTAGAGAAGTACACAGATACAGACATACTCTTTCGCATTTATAAGATTAGTATGAACTAGTATACATAGATAAGTGTGCACAGGCTCTTGAAGCGCCTACACATACTCTGCGGCCCGGCCCTGACACTCACATTGTCACGTGTGGCCCTTGGCTAGTAAAGTGTGACACCACTGCCTTAGATGAAGTCTCAATTCATCTGCATAAGTGTTCATATTCTTCTTTGTTGGCTCACGAGAACCAAACATCAGATCATACGGCAGTCGTAGTTCTCGGCCAAAGAGTATTCTTGCTGGAGTATGACGTGCAGTGAACGGATGTTCGGTAAGTCATCACCAGTGCTGGTTAATGACTATCCCAGACCCTTTGATGATCAGCCTCTCCCTTAGACAAATATAAAATACAAATGTAGATACTCTTCCATAGTCCGGTTAAACCTTTCAACCATTCCATCAGATTGAGGGTGTAGTGGTGTTGTTCTGGTCTTATTGATATTGATAATCTTCATTACTGTTTGAAACAATTCACTTTCAAAATTCCTACCCTGATCAGAATGCAATTCCAGAGGTACTCCAAACCGAGATAATAATAATAATAATATTTATTTTCATAATTGTCATACAAAAAATAATCATACAACAAAAAGAAAACAAGTCAAAGCCTATTGATATAATAAATCACAGTTTATCACAGGCTAACAGGAATTCATTAATGTTATAAGGTTCAACCTTAACTAATAACTTATAAAGAAACAATTTAAAGGATTTAGAGCCTAACCTTTCTCGCAATTCTGATGGGAGTTTGTTAAACAACCTCAGACTACTATATAATGCTCCCCTTTCAGACACAGTGAATCTATGTTTTGGGAATATATAAGGACAGATTCCCCTCCTATTGATTTTGTTTTCAAATTCAGAGAATAAATGATTGTGTTCATTAAAAAAAAGTAGCAATCTATAAATGTACAATGCCGGAACCGTTAAAATATTGTTCATAGTAAAAAGTCCTCTACAAGACTTACCACGATTGATCTTCAACATCACCCTTATAGCATACTTCTGCATAACAAAAACCCTTTGCGCAACAGAGCTGCCACCCCAGAAAATGATCCTATAACTCAATAGAGATTGATAATTAGCATAATAAACAACCTTCAATACATCAAGATCAACCTGCCCTTTTAAAACATGTAGTGTATATATGACTGAAGTGAGTTTACCTACCAGTGTTTCTACATGCTGATTCCACTTTAAATTTTTATCAATGTAAACTCCCAAAGTCCTAGCAGCAGTAACTATTTCTATGGCCTGAGTGTTATATTGAATTGAATCAGGAAATTGCGAGTTTGATCTGTCTGTGCAAAAAATAACACATTCGGTTTTTCCTGTATTGAGCATGAGACCATTATCACTGCACCAACCCTCAACTATACCCAACACACATCCAATATCATCTGAAATTGCTAAAACATTAGACGAAGAACAAAGAATATTTGTGTCGTCTGCATATATATATATATATATATATATATATATATATATATATATATATATATATATATATATATATATATATATATATATATATATGGTACCGCAACACCAGAAAAGAGATCAGGCAAATCATTGATGTATAACACAAATAACAAGGGTCCAAGAATACTTCCTTGAGGTACTCCTTTTTGAAGTACCTCCTCTGTGGAGTAATAATGCTTACCATCTTTGCTAATACTGACCTTCTGTTTTCTATTTGATAGATAACTATCTATAAGTTTAAGCTGATTATCTCTAATCCCACATATCTCTAATTTCCGTAGAAGACGCTTATGTATAACATAATCATTGGTCAACTAGTACCTTCGCAACAGTTTCAGCCTCTTGATTTGGAAGAGCATATGTCTCAGGCCACTTGCTGAAGTAAACCATGGCAACCAGTATGTATTTAGTTCCCTCCAGCGTCATTGGAAATGGACCTGCTACATCTATGGCAATTCTCTCGAATGTTAAGTAGAAAAATAAGTTGCAGCTCGTTCGGTTTCTCTACATATGTAGAGGTGATAATCCAACCCAAATTGATCCATGCACAAAGCTCTTCATTTATAGAAGTAATTGACTTTAATTCGAACCATTTAGAAGCCGATTCGAAGATATTTTATCACATATTTTATTTCTGCAAAAGAAAAAGACGTCTAGGTTGTTGAGGTGTATGGATCTGCAGTTTTTACGAAAAGAAATACAGTTCAGGATGCAGGTTTACTGCTCCTTGGCGAATGTCATATTTTTCTAGCATTACACTGAGTGATTGCGATGCGACTAGCAGATTGTGCTGAAAAAAAGGTTAAAAGCTGCAACGTTGGATTCTGCACAAAAGATACTAGACAAAGGTCTAGTACATTTAGGAAACTGTACTTAAGTATCGAGTAAATTGGGAGAACAAGAAACCATGGTAGCTTTCTTCTTTCAAAGTAACAATCAACTGCTGATAAACTCCGATATAAATAAAATTTTCAAATGATCGGCTTCGACTTGAATTTATTTAGAAAAATTTGCTGATATCTTGGCGAAACACTGGATATTTTGAATTTATTGATTAAAAGAACTTGAATTTGTTTCACAAAAATTATATTGTATAAATTGCTAGACAATTGTTTCGGGGTGTTACTGCAACTGAAAGTTGTCTACAGTACTGACCATAGTATTCGTTGAATGTTAGCTTACAAGAAAAATATCCGTTTTAATAATTATTGCATCAGATGTCAGATGTGGAAAGTGAACAAAATTCAGTGTTTCCCACAGTGGTGGGGGTTATATTGAACAGCATTTAGAGTTAGTTAACTCTACGTAAGTAGAGTTAGGCTGTGGTCTAACAAACATAAAAATGCCGATCGTGCCGCCGCTTTAAGTTCTTCGATGTTAAACTTTTTCAAGAAATCGGACGCGCCAACTTTTGAAGGACTTTCTGTGTTTATCACACGATACAAGAAAACCACAGTTTTCGTTCTAATGATTGTGCATCGATAACAGCTCTAAAGGAGTTTTGTGCCGAAACTGAAACGGAATATCAACAAATGCTCGGACATATCAAAACCAGATGGCTTGCTCTTATGCCTGCTTTGGAGAGGGTTTTAAAAATGTATCAGCCGTTAAAAAGTTACTTTTTGAGTATTGAAAAAGTCCCCTGTTACTAAAAAGATTTTTTGAAGATCCCACATCCGAATTGTGGTTTATTTTACTCGCAAGATGTCTTGAAACTTGAAGGTCAGACTGTAACGGCAGTTGAAGCTGCAAAAGAAATCAATCAATTTTAAGAGACAATTTAACTCAGAAACAAACCAATCAGTTTCTTCCATTTATGGTCCGTCAATTAATGTTAAAATTGAGAGATAGTGGTACTGATATCGATGAAGAATTTGTGAAGGACGGCTACAGAATTTTATAAAACAAGCCGTAATTATCTCGATCAATAGACTTGCTATCTTACCAAAGAAATAGATATTTTATTGGGCAGATTTAAATATGTCCCCACGTAGGAAGACATTCAAAAATCTCTGGATGTATTAACTGAAAAGCAATATATTGACTGTAATAAAGATGCTGAAGTTTTTGACGAATTTTCATTCATTTCTAATCACATTACATCACAAAAAGTAAATGAATGGAATAATTTAAATGTTTCCACGAAATCTCGTAGAAGTATTCAAAAACTTTCGCTCCAACAATCTCAGCATGAAAACTTTTCTATTGTAATCGAATATATTTTATGTTTGCCTGCTACAAATAATCCAGTAGAAAGAGTATTTTCTATCATGAACAAATTGTAGACATCTGAGAAAACAATGTTACAAAGTTCAGTTCTAAATGCGATGTTGATAATAAAGGTGGATATAAAAAAACGTGCCAAGAGTTTCATTCTTTCTTGAAATCGTCACCAGCTATGTGATTAAAATAAATTTGTTCTTCTGATAAATATTACTAAACCTTTGGGGTACCTGTATTTTGCGATTCGTAACTTTTAAGCCAACTAAATTTTTCTGAATAAATAACTTTAAGTGTTTTTTTTTTTCATTCGCTACCTATCATTTGACCTAAATAAACTAATGTCCCGTTTTGAATCAAAGAATAAATGTTAATTTTTTCAAGGATGATTGTTGTTTTGCCAATTCATTGCTCGTTTCCCGCCTATCAACACCACGACTGTTGCAGACGGAATTTCCATGTTTTTCAGTATTCAATATCTTGCAACACAGAATATAAAATTATTTATGTTCTGGGATCACAATCCAACGTAACTTACATGAGTTATACCACAATCTGCCCCATAGCACAAACCAAATGTATTGTGTGTGGCCTTCTCTAAATAAAATTGGTCTGCTCTGTGAGCAACATTAAATGAAATTCTGTAAGCAACTTTTAGCATCTAACACCCGAGAAAGTATTCATTTGCTGGATAAATATTATTTTGCTTAATATTGAATGGGTACTTGGGTTTCGACATACTTATTATAAGAATTCAAATGTCTTTAAGGTATTTACGATTTACTTCGAAAACATCAATTTACCAATAGATTAACTGAAAAAAATGCGTGTCGCTATGATCAGTGCCACAGCAAACAAATCTCTCACAATATCTACTTCATTTACTACACTGTAGTTAAGCAGTACAGCAGGGCATATCGCGGTAACCGTTGAGGCGATGAGCGGTCCTGCAGACAAAATTCTAGCACTATTGCGGAAAACAGAACCTTTTTGGCGTACGGGAACTTCTTTGGGGACAACGGGACTAAACCGAAAGAACGAACGTGTGGTCGCTTTATATAAATCATATCAGGCCTCTATCAATTTATTCATTTATATATGAAAAATGCTAATTAGTAAGGACCTTAAAAAGCATTTGTAGCATTCCTGTCTGAATAAGGAAAATAGATCATGGAAATGAAGCAAAACAAGTATTTCTAAAGTTTGTTTTATTATATACATTATACATATCTGGCAAAGTTTCGCAGTTTTTTTTTAAATTATTCTTCATACTCAAAACTTCTTATTTTAAATACATTATCACAAATATTTTCCCATAGTAATAGTTAATTAAGAACTCAATTAATTTCTCACAGTCTTTAGAATACCGTTCAAAATATCAATTGATTCTAAATGAAGAGGGCTGTTTTTATCAAGTTGTTGAAGCAAACCCATCACCGTAGTGGTGAACATTTTGAGTTCCGCCATATTACTCTGTAACCATATTCTAGGTAAAATTTGTGTAATAAGATTTACTTTCGAAACTGCATCTGTTAGCATACAAAACTTAATAGCAGTTAGTAAATATCGGTTCAGCAAAGAAGTCAATGCAAGTTCCTTCAATGTGCTATCATTTAAAACACCTTGCCAGCTACTAATATTTTTTAGTAATTTTAATCCACTAGAAAACTGTCTCTGGAAAAAGGAGGACCTGCTGTCAGCTAACTTTGGAGTCATTGGTATAAAAACATCATGTTCTAAAGATGTTTTCATTTTATGTAAAATTGCATTGAACAAATTAGTTAAAGATTTACTTCCTGGTCCAAGGGTTGGAAACCTACGTATATAACGAGTTATAATACTGAGAAGCCTAAGAGTTTGTGAACTAGATAAAGGATCCCAACATTTATCAACCAACATAGCCAATTTTGGAATAATGAGCTTTTCAACAAGAATAGGCAACAGATTTATGTCTGGGTCATTTGCCAAAGTAGTCTCAGTTTCATCATCATGCAACCCATATAAGGCTAATGTGCGATACCAAGGAAGTTTTTCCAACTCTTTGCTTTCTAGTAATGGATTCCAAAAATAAGGTTCAGTCTAATCAATGGACTGACCACTTTAGGTAAACATAAAGTTGCATAAGCATCACTATAAACTGCTATGTCTGTTTCTCTCCATTGTTCAAATCTGATTAAAATATTTGCAACAGTTGAGTAATCTTCCACAACATCTTCAAAAACTTCTTTAGCTTCATTTTCTATCTGCTCTTGATCCTTATCAAAATTCATAGCCTCTTGCTGAGAAATTTCATCATCACTCGACATACCTTCAACATGTTTTGTTGCTTGGTCCACTAATTCTCTAGCTCTTCTTCTTCTTGTTCTCCTTCCCTCTCTTTCCGCAGCACGTCTTACTTTTAATTCATTATCTGGTATTTTTTTTATGTTAGCTTTGTTTGTAGCTTCTTCTGCTTGATCTCGAACATCTTGTCTTCTCCTTTCTATAAACCATTCTGACTTTTTTGCTTGTACATCCATTGCCAATCTTTGTTCCAAAGTCATAATAGTACCAACTTTCTCATCTAAACATTCCACCAAGTCAGTAATGTATCCTACAAAATATTTTTGAAATATGTTATCTTATTTAAAATGTATATATGGGAATAATCTTTCTGGTGGAGTGTTTGAAAACTCATTTATTCATTACAATTCTCGATATTTCGACACTTTTTTTGTGTCTTTTTCAGGAGAATTCAGGAAAACTTCAGAGCTTTTTCATCTAAAGAAGACACAAAAAAAGTGTCGAATAATCGAGAATTGTAATGAATAAATGAGTTTTTAAACATTTCACCAGACCAATTACCCATTGCCTAAATTCTAAAAAAAAAGTATCGCACAGTCGAGAAATTACATATATATATATATATATATATATATATATATATATATATATATATATATATATATATATATATATATATATATATATATATATATATATATATATATATATATATATATATATATATATATATATATATATATATATATATATATATATATATATATATATATATATATATATATATATATATATATATATATATATATATATATATATATATATATATATATATATATATATATATATATATATATATATATATATATATATAAATTGATTTATTTAATTAATTAGTTTTCTATCTCTCTCTAAGTTACCAAGTTACAACACATATTCGACAAATAAAAGCAAGTTAGGTTCAATACTTCTTCCATACAGAAATCCATGCTATTGGCTACAAATTTTATGAGCGACTTTAAACTTGATATTATCATAAACAAGTAGTTCAAAAAGTTTAAGTTTAGCGCCGAGAATGCTTATGGGTCTACAATTGGAGATATCGGCCCTTGAACCAGACTTGAGAACAGGCTTTATATAGCTAGTTTTCCAGAATGAAGGAAACCTCCCGGAAGAAATCGACCTATTGAAAACAATATGCAGGGGCAGAGCCAAAGATGAACTGCATTTCCTCAGTAGAAGCGAGGGAATCTTATCAGGACCAGGTCCTTTATTTACGTCAAAGGAGTTGAGTCTGCAAAACTTGTTCATCAAAACTTAGACAACCAAGGTGGAAGTCTCCGCAGGAATCCAACACGAAACATTGAGAAGGTTTATGACCAATCACATACGTTGATTGAAAATGATCAGAAAACATGTTACCTATATCTATATCATTATCATATTTAGTACCATTAAGAAACATCTGCATAGGTAATTCTGTATATTGGCGTTTAGAATTTACAAAATTTCAAAACACCTTCATAATACTCTTTAGTGCCCTATTGATTTCACGAACAAAAGAAGCATAACATATATTTGCTAGATCCCTACATTCTGATCTTAATCTAGAGAATCAATTTTCTGGTGGTTAGCCCATTATCAAGAGTAATAACAATATGAACTCACCTAATATTGTTATTAAGAGAATTTTAGTGCACCACAACTGATAACATACAATTTTTAATGTTATAAAAGTTAAGAGTAAACATGATTTGATAAAATGTTACCTCTAAGCTCTTGATAAAATCTGAAACGATCAGCTGCTTCTGGAGCTTTTAACCTTAACTCTTCTAATTCATATCTTATTTCTATAATATCTTGCCGAACCTTTTCTTGTTGTTTGATATGGTTTTCACGAGATGAACATACATCCTGAAAATGTTCTTTCAGCTTATCCACAATCATTTGTGGTGTTCTAGGTATACCTGGTTCTATAATAGGAACTTGAATTATTACTTGCTGATTTTGTTCTGAATTATAAATAAGTTCTTGTGCTAAAGCAGCAGCTGCGCCTAAAACAGCATTCTGGATTATAGCAATATATTTTCACAGGACAATAAACAAAGTTTTAAGATTGCTCAAGGATAATTACCTGTTACACCTTTACGAATTTGTTGATCCTCCCACTCGTCAATCTCTTGATCACTTTCTTGAGCAGCATAAAACTGCTCTCTTCTCTTCTCGATATCTCTCACTTTGTGATTAAGATCCATATCAATTCTTTCATCATCACTACCTTCATGTTCATCCTCTCTTTGTAAGCGACCACCTGCATCATCATAATCTTTCTCTTCTTCTAATGGAATGGTATCACCCATTTCTCTTGCCCATTGTCGACGTTTTCTTGCAGCATGAATCATAGCTGCATCTGGTATAGCTCCTGATTCAAGGACCTTCTTGAAATTTTCTGGTTTTGAAAATCTATAACATAATAATTTATTTTGGGTAATTTTTTAAGTTTAAATATATTGAAAATAATTTTCACAAAAGATAAGTTACAAAATTTTTTTTATTAGGTCACAATAAGTAATTCTGGAAATATATTGTTGTATTATAACTAATAACAAACTCGACAATAAATTTAGATAGGTGTACAGCAACCATCAATCATTGAGATAGAAATTTCAATCATAATTCAATTTTTATATTTCAACTTATAAAATATATTTATTCAAATATTATAAGAGCGTCACTTAAGGAATGTCTCCAATTGTTATGATCATCAGCCCTAGGTGGTACATGGCTCCATTATATTTATTAAATGCTCTAAATTATTAAAATCATATATTCTTTGAAATGGAATAGACAATTGTACTTTTTTAAGCAATCTAGGAGGTACAAAATAAACTGAAATATATTACAAATGAAGTAAACTAACTTAATTTTTCTTATTAAAAATTATCTTATTAAATTCATCTAAAACCACTGAAAAACAAACTTCTCTACATAAATGTTTCCAGTCAACCATGGAATTGCCTACATCTCGTGCACAGCCAATTTGCAATGAAGTGACATATTTCACAAATTTCATGTTTTAATTTAATTCTAGTTGAAGTGGATATTGCCACTTATTTTAGCTAGTTACTCCTGAAATTCTAAATATTAGGGATATATATATATATATATATATATATATATATATATATATATATATATATATATATATGATGTTTTTGCTTGTTGATTCTATTTCAAGTTTTCGGAAAAAGAACTTTGGCAAGTTGAAAATGTAAACCCACATATAACATGTTCCCATGTTTTATGACCATTAGATTAAAGACATTAGTTGACATTAGTATGTATTTACCTGTGAACACCATGTCCAATATTCTCTTCGTCTTCTTCAGATGAAAGATCATCTTTACCAGCACATAAGGCATCTCTTCCAGATAATATAGGTGGAGATGGTGTTGAAGGTTTTTTATGACTTGGATTTACCACTAACACAAGATCGTCTGTAATAATTTCTGTCTTCTCCTTAACTTTAACTTCCTTCTCAATTTTCGGTTCCTTTTTCCTATGTTTTTCTTTTTCAAACATTCGCATAACCTTTTTGTGATGAGAAGATTTCTTCAATTGAAAAACTTCTCCTTCTTCTTCAGTTTCGAAGCTTACAATTGTCTGTTTGGGTTTTTTGTTCTTTTTATCTTTTTTTGATTCCTTTCTAAGAACAGGAGCACTTGGGACTTCAACTTCGATAGGCTCTTCTTCATCGGAGTTCTCAGTAAATACTCGACGTTGTATTTGCTTTTTAGGTTTTCTAAATAGCGACATGATTAGTGACGAATATTTATTATTAAAATTATATGTACATCTATTGAATCCCGTTAATTTTTTAATTGATTGCTAGAACTGAAGAATTAAAAATTACTAGATTTGTTTATAAAAATTTTTTTGTGAGTATATTAAGGTTATTCTTCTTCTTCTTCTTCAAGATCGGTGACTATTGCAGAAAACGCAATGGTATAGCAAGGATTTTTGCTCTGTCGCCAGAAATTTGCGTCTGCTGATGTCAAGATACATCCTAACTTTACTCATGTAAGCAAAGTTAGGCTTACTCATGTAAGCAAAGTTAGGCTTACTCATGTAAGCAAAGTTAGGCTGAGGTCAAGGTAAATGCTAGGTGTCGATATTTTAAGTTTCAAAATGATTTTTGTAAATTTTATGACAATTTGTGTCAATCTGACACTAAAAAAAAATGACTGAAACAAAAAGTCATTGGATGTCAAAAACTATAGCAATATCATTTCTCTTCATTCATTCCACTATTAAATATTTTCTTGGTGGCTTTGAGTAATTGCACCATAGCCTAACTCTACTTTACGTAAGTGGAGTTAGGTTGTGATTTATACACATTTTTTATATAATGGTTTATAGTGGCTATACATTTGTTAAGATTGTCTATACCCTTGGTTGACACAACACTATTTTGCTTATATTTGGCCAGAAAGTAATCCAATGTTGCCATATTTGCTATTTGTCATTAGGGAAAAATTTGTTTCAGTGACATTTGAAATTGAGATCAAATTGTATTTTGTGGCATCTTTTGTCATATTACTGTTTTGTTCGTTTCCCTGAAGATAAATGTCACTAGGGGCCCAGATAAGATTTGTAGCACTCTAAATTTTTCATTTAATTTGTCGTTAACATTATTGATTTAATCGTTTTTATGCTCATTGGAAGGTCAACCAATAGTTCCATTCTTCAATCTGGACATCATTTAACACATACATCGTTTTCGATACATAGCATAGAGATGATTAACATTACATGCACTCTGATTAACTTTCATTTAGTCAAAAACAAACATAAATATCTTATTACTCAACAGAGCATGTTTATAAAAATGTGCGTTGCTTTCGCGCACAGTTGAATTCTGACTCCATCTTATAAAAATATATACTACATATTCTTCACGAGCATAGTGTTTTGAAATAAGACAAAAACCTTGCGAAACTTTGGAATAATTGAGTAGCATTATGAAAAACTGGACGAGCGGTTTGAGACTTAAAAAGTAGCCCATCCTTGTCCTTACTAACGAAAAAAGAAGAAAATTAATATATCTTCTCATTGTCATTTATTCCTAAGGGCTTGTATTTGGTCTTAAATTCTAATAAAATGTATGAATATCTCCTTGAATTTTTCAATAACTTGTCACTAGACTAAAACTACACCCTAAGAGGTATTTTATTACCAGAGTAAGAAAAAGCTTTAACAAATAAATGGTAAATTTTTGTACATCCGTAACTTAGAAAAACAAGTGAGGGATTCTCAGATCTAGCTAGACCTATAGAACCCTAAACAATTGTCGAATAAATACATAATTTTGTGAAACTAAGCCAAGTGTTTTGTATTTAATTTATAATGAACAATGTTTCATCCAGAGATCAAAAAATATTCAATGAACCTTTCTAATTTATATTTTTACATTAAGAATAAGCTGTAACGTGGAAAATATTGAATAAATAAAGAAAATGGAATAGTATCAATAATAATCTACATTGAACTGCTGCATAGCATTTGGTGACATACTTCTTGACAATAGTGTGACACTTCGAAATATGTAAATATCTGTAGCCAAATATATTGGAACGTTTATGTCTGTTCATTGAATTTTTTTAATGTACACCTAACGTCTGTTGTCCCATTCTCGATAGTTATCAGAAGTGTTAATTTGGATAAAGTTCAAATAGAATAATACGTTTTATCATCATATCAAGAATATATTCTTTCACTGGAAAAGTGATTTTGATATCAGTTATTATTGTAATCTACAAAGTAATGGAACATTCTACAAATGGAACCCTCGAGATAACATATTGAAAATATCCATAATTTATCCATATGAAATCGACGTTTACAATTTTTCACATCAAGTTTTATTCCTTTTTTCTAGGCTATTGTATACTTACGTATTCATTGTCATCATTATAATGATGACAATAATTACCTATAGGTAAGTATTGCGCACTTTTCAGCATAATGCATTGGTTATTTTAGTGTAAGATGCTACATCATTCAACATTAATTTATTTCTGGAAATTCTTACATTCATAATTGGTAATATCTATTATCAAGGGATTTGCAGAATCGCTTCTTAATTACTTAATTTTCTAAAATTGGAAATATTTTATGATTTGAGTTTCATTACTCACTAATTTTAGTATTTATTATTTTTCCTAATATATAATTAATAGTAATACTCTCAGTAGATTTGATATTTTGAGTTTGCGACCTGAAGCTTACTATCTGACTACCATCCTTTGAATTTCAAGGAAAACTATTAAGTTTGCACTTACCTAAAGAAGAAATTTCATTTAAAATTATCGAACTCCCACAAGCAATATATTTTAAATAAGCAATAATTTTTTTCACAAAGTATCAGTTCAGATTACTGTCATTATCTCCTTTAAAAGGTTTTCAGTATTGTCAAGCGTTATATTTGCCACTGTAGGTAATTTAAAATTAGTATTTTAAGCTATCTTCAGTGTGATGGAATTTTGGACATTAAGGTAACGTAATAAAAGTGGCAACACTGATTTATGATTTGTTCTGTCATGCAAAGAAAAGACATAAGTATACAAGAATATATTGAGAATGAAATTTGATTGGTTCGTTCATAATGTGGGTTGGAATGATGTGCAAGTTATAACTAAATTTCAATTGAAATTATAATGTTATTGGTTCGTCATTGGAATTGGAAAGTATGAGATTCCAATATTTTCACCTTCGTCCTTCTGCACTTCAGTTTTTTGAGTTTTAGCTTTCTCGTATCTTCTGGATATCTGACATCGTATTAAGTAGCAGGCACGCACGGAGGTTATAATAAAGTAGTTGTATTTTTCATATTTCTCGATTTATGAAATTCGTGTGCTGTGAACTGTTAACATCAGTACAATTTTGAAGAATTTAAGTTAAGGTTATTAACTATATTGTTTGTTTGCTTAATTTCAAAAATGTCAATTGCAAAAGAAGATAAAAAGGAACAATCTAGATTGGTTCATGCATACCTAATTGCATACAATGCCATACAAACGATAGGGTGAGTGAAAATTATTAAAGTTCTATTGAGCACAATTCCTACAAATTATTTGAGCACCATTTCTACAAATTATACTATGAAACGCCACAAATTTAATAAAATAAAACCTATGAAATTAAAAATTAACACACTTGACTAGAGTTTCGCTGAATATATTAAAAACTCTACATATGTTTTGAGTGGTTAACCCATTATCAAGAGTATACAATATTACTGCAATAGTATCAGTAATATTGTATACTCTTGATAATGGGTTAACCACCCGAACCATGTGTAGAGTTTTTAATACATTAAGTGAAACTTAAGTCAATTGTGTTAATTTTTAATTTTATAATTTTTAGCATAATGTTTCACCAAGAGATAAGCGAAACCTCCGTGTCATTTATTAATAACATAATACCAATTTTTCAATTTTAACTCTACAATGACTATTTATTCTAGATGGTCCTTTCTCCTTTATCAATTGGCATTATACTACCTGATGCCTAAGGAAAAATCACTTTATGAAACTGTAAAATGTACAGTTATAATTTTCCAAAATGCTGCAATTCTCGAAGTATTTCATGCATTTCTTCGAATAGTTTCATCTAATCCAATTGTAACTGTTCAACAAATTGCTTCTCGTGTTATTTTGGTATGTGGTGTGTTGATGGTAACCCAAGCATCTAGAGAAACAATTGGATTACCTCTTGCCCTTTTTGCTTGGTCTGTAACAGAAGTTATCAGATACGCAAATTACACATTCACTCTTCTAGGACTGGTTCCATACTTTATCAAATGGTTGAGGTGAGTTTGAAGTACCTTCGTTACAACAGCTTAGTTTCAATTAAAAATATATTTTCTAATTCTAGTTGAAGTGGATTTTGATACGTATTGTAGCTTGTTACTCCTTAAATATCTAATATCTAAATATTAGGGATAAATATATATATATATATATATATCGCACGTCCAGAATGAAAAAGGCACAACTCAAAAAGTGCCATTTTTGAGATTATATTTCTTGTCGATGAAATTATAGAAGGTCAGATAAAATTAAACTAATGTTATTAAGAAACAAAATAAAAAATGACAAATTCGTAAAAAAACGTTTAAAGCATGCTAAATAATGAGTTCAAGAAAGTATGAAACTTTAAACAGGATTTCCTGAAAACATCACTTTTTGAGTTGTGCCTTTTCCATTCTGGACGAGCGATATATAGAGAAATTAATGTGCTAAGTGTGTGTGCCCTTCATTCTAGTGTTCATTTAAGAAAATGAACACTAGAACATTCATTCAAAAAATTCAAATTCAAACCAAAAGAATGTTATAGTAGAGCTAGATATTGAACCTGTACGATGTGATGCCTCCATTATCCTTCAAGGGATAAATGTTAGAGAAATTTTGAAATCGATGCCACACCTGATGGAAGTGTGAGAGTTTTATATATATATATATATATATATATATATATATATATATATATATATATATATATATATATATATATATATATATATATATATATATATATTTATATATATATATATATTTATATATATATATATATTATATATATATATATATATATATATATATATATATATATATATATATTTAATAATTAAATATTAATAATTTGTATATTTATATAGACATTCAATATCTAGCTCTACTGTATCATTCTTTTGGTTAATTTGAAGTTTTGATGAAACCATAGATTAATTTCAATGTTACTCGGTTTTTTTTGAATTGAGGTGTACAACCCAAGAAAGAATCCCAAAATTTAAGTTATATTTAAGTTGTAGTGTGTCATATTTTTATAGTATAATGATGCCTTTATAAATTGTTTTTTTTTATTATAAAAAGCAGTATTATTGAATGAAATTATGTTAAGTGGTTGGTTAATTTTTTTTTGCAAAATCATCAATTCTTTGCAATTTGAAATGAAAATGAGGGATTGTTTTCAATCTCAAAACATTGCTATTTACATAATATTTTAGTCTTCGCCAATTTCATAATTAAAATATCAAAAAATTTGGATGACAATTAAATGATCTTTGATTATATATATCTTTTAAAAAAAGGTTTGAAACAATTGCCTTGTTATTAATTTAATATCTAAATCATAAATAATTCAAAACTCTGTGAATTAATTGATTGACGTGATTTAAATATTTATGAATGTTCCATTGACCTTATTGTAATCTATTCATGAAGTTATTGTAGTTACTGCACTAGATCGGTATCATACGTTTTTTTGTAGGAAAGAATGCTAATTATTTTGATTAAGTTTGTTAATTAAATAATAAACGCTTATGAAACATACAAATTTGCTTCGAACAAACAGAATATTTTTTGTAATTTTGTTTTCCTTTAATTTGTATTGTTTCAGTTAATTGAGTAAGTAAATACCAGCACTGTGTCAAATTAATTAATGCATACTAGGCATTTAATTATATATTTCAGCGTATCATCCGTGATTCACACCTGATAAAATTGAAAAATGTTGGAGTTATTCCTGTTATCAATGTTACGCAGCGAGCCTCTTTGGCTTATTCGGGAAAATACCCGACTATGGTGCGGTAGGATTCGGGTTCGAACCCCGGTGAAGGAATGGGTGTTGTGTGATTGTTTATGATTTGAGTAGTTAAATGATGATAATTGTTGTGTAGTGTACATTGATTACAAGCCCATTGGCCGTTCGGAACCACCGTTAAACTGTACGTTTCAATGTTACGCAATTAACTTTTTAAATAAATTTCTTATAGGATTTATGAATACTTGGCAGAAAAATTAAAATGTAAACGTTTAGTCCATGTATGAATTGTCAGAATTAATATAAACTTCAATAAAAATTCAATAAGGTATACGAAATTTTGTGCTTGTTCATGAAGATAATTGAATTTTTTATTATATCTTATATCATATATATATTTCTTATTCAGATCATATATTTACACTGATTTTAAAGTGCTTTAATGAAGCTTTGATTTTACTTTGAATTTGAATTTTATGAAATTTAGATTCAATTTATTTATATCGAAATTTGATAAAATATCAGTGAATTTTGTTGATATTTACCATTGTCCCCCTCAATAAGGAAATATTCAGTTGAATATTGGGTGATTGACATTGATTTTTAGTCTCAGAATTGTGTGAGAGAACCAAAAGCAAATGTTTTAGCCTTTCAGTTCTTTTAATGAGGTTAATTTTTATTATTCTGTTGAAATTCTGTCGGGGATATAGGTTATTTCGTAACGAATTTAGTCAGTTCAACCGGAATCGAAACTATTCGGTTACATTTTATAACTGCTTTTTTTTTAGTTGTAATCTTCCATCCAAAAATTTTTATATTTTGAAAATTGTAAATAGTTGTTAGTGAATTTTACGTTCAATTATCGGTGTAGCAGCATAATGAATTAAATGTTGACACGTGTTTTGATCTTTTTGGTCCCATCAGAAGTATAAGGAGAAAAATGTGGTACATCAAACACATAGAGGATATTCCCTAGAAGGACAAGCGATCATTAGTCATCATCATTCTTTTATCATGAATTCTTTTTGAAATGTAAACTTTTCAATGGAAAACACACATTTGGAATAAAAAGAGTGTTCAAATTTCAAATGAAATGTTGAAGAACACACCATGAGGTCTGTGCGAAAAATCATAATTCAAAAATATGTCATATCATAAACAGATAATGTGGTATAATAAACAGAGGTGTCACATTGGCATTGCTCATATAGTTGGCTTCGCTATAACATTTGTTTTATTTTTCTAATTAATGTCCTGGTAATTTAAATAAAGCTAAGTAGTTATTAGATTTTCACTTCAATTAATTCAAATGACAATATCATTCATGACAATATCGTTTATGATAAAGTTTATCATCAACATCTGATGAAGTCACTGTGTTGGCGAAACGATATTGTCATGTTTTGAATTAATTATAGTGAAAATCGAAAAACTACTCAGTTTTATTTAAATTATGTATTTAGATTTTCATCAAGAATCGGCCCAATCGATTAATAAGTCCTGGTGTTTATTTTCTTTGGTATTTTACACAATATGCCATTTTAGATATATTAATAGATACATATACATATATATTCTTTTATGTGAAATGTAAAAAATTTGGGGCGATATTTCTAAGTTCTTTGCAATGATAAGTCCTTGATATTTAAAATAATATTTATTTATAGTTAGCATTTCGATATAGAAGATAATTCATTCAAAAATCGAAAAAATATTTGCTTCTATTGATTGAGGTGAATAACAATCAGTAAGAGTGTGTTTTTGACAAATTTTAATTCAATGTTTCCCAACATCATTGCTCCAATTAATCGGTGAATATTGAATTATCTGTAAAAAATAAAAAATGCATTTTATATAAGGATTTAAAACAATTTCCATTTTCAAATTTATACCTGACTAACGATTTAATGGACTCATTCATTATTAAAGAAGAAGTATAAATATCTTTATTAGCTATTTCAGAAAGAATTATATTTCATTGTTATGATGAATTGAGTTTGTTATGAAATCATATTCAATTTTTTCATTTCCAAACAACAAAGCGCATGTTTCAGTTCAAATTTTCTTCAGCGTTAAGTAGACTTCAGTCAAGAAATAAGTCGTAATTTAATTGTTCGTTTATGATATTGAAGTCCTTGGACTATTTTCTATAAGTTCAACGAAGTTCGGGTATAGGTACAAGTTCAGTAAAACATTCCAATGTTAATTAGATTATATGCAAGTTCTGTGCGTCTAAAACAAGTACTCGGCCAATGAAAATTTCCATTTATAGGTGTTTAGTTAGGAAGTATTTAAATACACATTTTAATCTAATATTCACTTTATCGTCCCGTATAATAATATTTCGAAGTTGCAATGAAATGATCATTTTTCAATTACATACTTCGGTCGTCGTTAAAGTGATATATGCGAACCATTATTTGTTCTCAATTAGTTTGTTCTCAATTTGTTCTTCTTAGTAAAACAGTTTCGTTTACGTAGCGATAATTACTGAAAAAAACCTACAAGGTGTCACGCTCAGATGGATTGTTGATTGAATATATAATATTTTAATATATGGGCATTTATAATAATGAATTTATTAACGTAATAGGTGTTCCTAATATAAGTAAAGATAAATAAATGTATAACATTTAACAGCATTTCGGTATACAAAATAATCCAAAATCAACAACAAAACAATCAGCAACAAATGAAAAATCAATCAACGGCAACATTCGAAGTAACAACAATTCTAGCCAACCCTACAAACTGTCCGCTCAAATACCCGCGATCAAGCTATATATAATATGCTGTTCGAATTAATTGGGAAAAACATTTTTTTCTTCGTTCGAGTTATTGTAGTAAGTTTGTGAGTACCAGGGTGGCCCAAACACCCTCACACCTGCTTGTTTAATACCTGAGGTGACGTGAGGGTTCGACCTTGACCATCATTTACATTCTGATCGGTTTTACCTTGCCAGTACTTCAGTTGTGACCCTACGGGTGCCACAGTTGGTGGTTTCAATTTTGATACGTGCTGTATTGTCTTGTCCAAAGATGGATATCACTCCAAGGAAGCGTTCCAAAATTATCGCGCTTAATGAACACACATCAATGACTGTAAGAGATATAGCTGAAGCTATTGGTGTGGGAAAGTACAGTGTTTTGAGAATTTTAAAAACATTTGAAGAAAGTGGCTCATAGTCTCCAAAAAGAAAAGGAAACTGTGGCCGCAAACGCAAAACTACTCCAAGAACAGACAAATGAATCCGAGAAAGACAAGCAGTGGTCTTCGAAGGGATTTAACGGTTTCTGGTGTGGAGGTGAGCACCTCAACTGTGCGAAAACGACTGCTGGAGGTTGGCTGTAAGGTAAGAAGACCAAGAAGAAAGAAACTGCTTTCCCAGAAAATGATGAAGAAAGGTTTGGCATGGGCCAAAAAGAACCGTGCGTGGACTGTGAACGACTGGAAGAAGGTGGTTTTTAGTGATGAGACACATTTGTTTGTTCAAGAGTACAAATCAAGTGTTGTTAGACGAAGTGATGGGGAAACTTTGCGGCCTGATCACATCCAGCAGACAGTAAAACATCCTTCGAAACAAATGTTTTAGGGTTTCTCAATCAATAGCACTGGACGATTAGCAGGGATGATGAATTGAGTGAAATATATGGAAATATTGCGCACCAGGATTGTCCCATTCATGGAAACGTTTGATGGAACATTTCAGCACGACTTGGCCCCTGCCACAATTCCAAACAAGGGCAGACCTTTATGCGTGAGAATGAAATAAAAGTACTCGATTGGCCGGGGAATTGACCTCAACCCCATTGAGAAATTATGGAATATTTTAAAGAAACGACTGGCCAAAATGGATGGCACTAAAAAAGAAAAAATTATTTTAAGTGCAATTCAGGTGTGGTTTCTTGATGACGAATTGAAGAAAAACTGCGCTACGCTGGTGGAATCGATGCCTAGACCAGTTCAAGAAGTTATTTCTGCAAAAGGAGGGCATACTTCATATTAATATGAAGAATTTGCAGACATTTAGATTTAATGTCTGCTGGCAACTTGTTACAAGCAACTAATCTCTTAAAAAATAACGACTTCATAGTTGCACTGTTTTATGCTTTTCAATATGTAAGTCATTTCCTCCTCTAGTGAGGTGATTATGTACTTCATTATTGAAACACAGGAATTCATCAAAATATGACGGCCCAAATCATTAATTTGAATACGAATGACATCGTCATGAAAAGACATCTCTCTTCAAAAGAAAATCATGAAAGTGTTTTCAACATAGAACTTAAAGGTGTCAGCCAACTGCAACTGAATATTATTCTCATGCAACGTTTCTGCAATTTATGTAACTGATCCTTTTGATTAGAAATGAACAGAAAAGGGACAGAGACACAATAATCGAAATGTGGCTGTGCAATAGCCTGATGTACAGTTATTATAGACGTTACAGACAAATTAATAGATATTCCCATGAAATAATATATTTTTTTCGCCATTTTCTTACATATATATTCGAAATGAGCATTAAAATTCAAATGAGAGTCTATAAGAACCCAAATATTTTTAAGAAGTTATTAAATGCAGTTTCATCACTTATCCTTATGTTTATATCATTTATGGGCCATATTTGTACTTGGAACTTATGATCATTGCCTTTGTTTCATCGACGTTCAGTTTCAATTTATTTACCAATAGATACTAATAATAGATATAGACTATTTCCAAAGCTTCATTCATTCATTGAACCAAAGTAGGAATATCCTCTCCATTACACGCTATCATTGTATCATCAATGAACAAATTCAAACAATTACAGCTCAAAAAAATAATTAATGTCATTTAAACACAATATAAAAAGAAGCGGACCAAGTATACTTCCCTGTGGAACCCCCAAATAATTATTTATATCCTCTGAATTAACATTCTAAATAAATTGCCAAATCTAACTCTTTGTTTTCTATTTATTAAGTAACTTGAAAGCCAACTCAGAACCTATCTGTCATAGGTCTTTATTTTCGATAATAGAATACACCTATCAATGGTTTCAAATGTTCTTTTAAGATCTAAAAATATCATCAAAATATAACGATCATTACCTAACTCAATCCTGAATTTACACAGAGTCAATTGCAATGCCATTTCACAAGAATAACCAACTCTAAAACCAGACTGGTTTCCAATTAAAGTTCCATGCTCATCGATATGCTTGACAGAACATAATATAACTTAATTATTTTTTATATTTAAAAACTATAGTATAAGCTTAATTGCGAACTCTAATACCTTTTCTAAAGCTGGTAATGTATTGATAGGTCTAAACTCCCACGACTTATTGGTGTATTGCACTTTTGTTATAGAAATCACACAACTATTTTTTAATTTATCATGAGAAACGCCTGTATAAAGCGAGGTATTTATAAAGTCTAGAATTATATTTCCACAAACTTCAAAAATGGTCTTCAATTTTTTGCTACTAAATATCTCATGGGTTAAATTTATTGTCTAACGACGCTATAATCTGCTTGAATTTACCCATAGAGAGCAATTCAAAAGAAGATAAAATTGGATACAAATTAAAGTTATAAAAAGTACATGATGAATCTGTAATACTATTCTTTATATCTCGAACACTTTCAACAAAATCGTTATTGAAACTAATTGCTATTTCATACTTGTTATCTTTAAAGTTTCGAAACCCATTAGTTTTATTTTATTTATAATTAGAATTTACGATTTTGGGACCGCTATTGTTATTCAAATTTTATTGTATTGAGTGAGATCTTGACTTTTTAAGTGAGGACCATGAAATAATTTGAAAGTGGTGAACATTTGATAAACTAATTATCACACATATCTGGATGGATGGTGAATATCAACAAAACGCGGACACCTAACCCTCTTAACTGCACTTTTTTGAACACTATTGAAATTTTGTTAGTTAATAATTTTAAAAGTAAACAATAGAAATAGTTTAAGTAAAAAAGCGTCGTGTTTTAAAAAAATATTTTAAACAATTTCTCGTATGTCTGAAACTCAATTTTCATGTTGCATTCCTCAACTTCAGCATATTCAAAATGTTCTTCGCATACATTTTTGAAGTTTTTGAATTGATAAAGTTCAGTTAAAATGCGTTATATATGGTAATATATAAATGTAGGCTTGAATTTTATCACGAATCTTTTTCTGAACAAACAATAAGCTCGAACCGGTAATCAATAAACGAATTGATGGAATTGCGTACCTGATTTAAATTTAGAGGTGCAAGGTCAAGTGCAATATAATCGATAATTAAATGGGATAACTGGTTTAGTTAAATATTGATTACGAAATAAAATTTTCGATATATTTATCAGTATTTTTGTTATTCAGAAGTAAGGACAGGTTTTTTTTGCATTCTGCGATCGAAACAAAGATAACGATGTAGGTACAGTTTGGTTAATTTAAAATTTGCTTGATAAAATTAAATTTTCGGTATATTAATCATTATTTTTGTTCTGCAGAAGGGAGGCCAGTTTTTTGCATGCTTCCATCGTGATACAAAGATAACGACGGAAGTACAGACTGGTTAAGTTAAAATTCGCTTAGGTAATAAAATTAAATTTTCGATATAATAATCATTATTTTTGTTCTTCAGAAAGGAAGACAGTGTTTTACGACAACATTCGATAATGAATTATTTTTGTTATTCAAAAGGGAGATTAGAACAAAATATTTAAACATGTTCTACTAGATTTGAGAAAAAGAAATTAATTTCATTTTCACATGTACTCGATAATAGCACATAATATATTATTAATTCAAAATTTTATAGTATAACAAGGAGGCTTTTGTAAAGATGGATTCACAAAATGGGACTGAAAAGAAATAAATTTCATTCTCACATATAGCCGATAATATAACACCTGCACATAATTAGGTGCTGTATAGATTATAAATTTAGGACCTTTATTAAGATGGATTTATAAAATAGGTAATAAAGAAATAAATTCTATTTTCACTTATAGTCGATAATAGAACATCATTACATAATATATTTTTATATTGATTCAAATTATTATAGTATGAAATTATATACAATTAGGGCTTTTATAAAGATGAGACAATTTTCTCAAAATCAGACAAAAAAAAATGAATTTAATTCACATCTTCAAATTTTTATAGTATAAAATTTAGGGCCTTCATAAAAATGGATTTACAAAATAAGGCACCAAAGAAATACATTTTATTTTCTCATATGGTCGATTATAGAATAATAGAACGACATCACATAATGTATTGTATGCCACTTGCCAATTAATATTACCCTGAAAATATCACAACACGCAACGTGATGAACCGAATCAGCACGCGTGATGTTCTGCGAGTAATTTTTAACGTGATGGTGCGATACTGTGATATAACAGAATGATATTACTTTCGAGCGTGATGTGATATGACATCATCACATCACACATTAACGTTCTGTTTTGCGCAAGTCTAATTTATGGATACCGCAGTATACGCATAAATACAGATTCACATCATTACAATCCCATCATATACTTTAGAATTATTTTTCAGGAAAACATTACGCGGCCAGCGTTGTTGACATGTTTTCGGAAACTTCCCTCAATTCAAACGTCATAACTATTTATCTCTTTTCTGATTAACTTAGAGTTTATTTTGTGATTGATACGTGGCCATACGCATTTCGTACAAACTGTATGGCCCATTCTGCAATTATATTCATTTTAATTAAGAACTCAATATTTGAAGGAAGATTTTTATGATTTTCCAGTGAATTCACAATTTCTTTCTCAAATATAAATGAAATCAAATTAAAATTATTTACCGCGAAATTTCTGGTTGAAGAATATATTTGATTTGAATTAAAGGTTTCACAGAATGTAATTCTATATACTTCTCATAGTTTCACAGAATTACATTACCTAACTGCTTTCAATTTTTTCGGTGTCATCATTTTCAAAAGTTGAATCTAACAATTAGTGGTGATCCTTTTGATCTTCTCTGAGGATTTAGTTTTCAATGACGAATCTTGTGGATTCCTCCTCTTTCGTTTCGTTACAATACTCGCTTCACCTTTTCTGTTCCATTGTTTTAATGTTTTTCTTTTGTCTTTAATCTTTCTGTACTTAGTTTCTATGATTCGTCTCACTTCTTCAATTGTCTTCAATTTGCCTATGGTAATTTAGGTTTTCGTGCTATTTCTTGTCCTGCTATTTTTATATTTTCTAGGTTCTTCTCGATTCTTTTTCTTTCCTAGTCGAATAGAACTATCAGTGTTTTCTCAGGCTCTATTCTTATTCTCAATCTTCTGTAATTTTCTTTTATACAATTATATTAATAACTATTTATACAATTATGTATCTATTCAATCATTCTGTAATTATTTTTGCCTCTCTCACCGAATCCGGCTTAACTTGTACATCGTTGTCTTCACAAACTGAGATATTTAGAAATGCTTCATCTTTGGTTTGTCCCTTGTTGAGATATTTAACAGCATGAGCCAAGACCTGATTCTTGGTAGACTGCTGCTTCCCGTCTTCTCTTTCCTGCTCTGCTCTGGTCTTCTACTCCAACTCCCTTTGTCGTCTCGTTCAAGTAGGATGCTATTAAATTCACTATTATTCTTTGGAATTCTACTCTTCAGAGTGTATATCAATCCTGGGTGCCTTACTCTATCGAATTTTTTTCTATGTCTAGAAGCACGGCTACTGTCGGTTTTGATACTTTCATTTTCTCCTTGTTATCTCCTGTCAATATGGATAGTTAATAAAACGTAGTGTCCATGTCCTGCGTGCTTCTTTTTTCAACATATCCTTTTTTCTATTATCTTGTTTTTTTGGCGCTTATTAATTGTTTGGTCTATAACTGCTTGATTCACATCTGGATTTTGCAGCCTTGATTCATCTTAAATGCTTTCGATTTCTTCTATACTCTCGGGTAGTGTTTCAATTTTATCATTCAATAGCCAATATTTGATATGGCTATTGAATGCTTTTCGTAATATCAGCGTATTATAACGTTTTGCTATCTTCCCGGGTGTTTTATTTCTATTTCATCTTCGAACTGCGACTGCTCTCTTCAGATCTTATTATAATAATAATAATAATAATATAATTTTATTGAGAAACATTCCTTACATAGTAAAATTACATTCATTTCAATTGATGAATAATTACAACTAAGAGAAATGCTCTCAAAAGGACCGAATTCAGTTTGGAGTCTGATCTTCCATTCAGCCCTCGAGCAAAAATATTGGTTCATACAAAAAACTTGGTTAAACTCATATTTACAGTAATATACAATTTTGATTGAAAAGAAAAGAAAATAAAAATTTCCTCAGAGATATTAAACATTTGGGAGATATTAAACATTAGTGGTACATTTCTATCTTTCGATCTTCCTGCAAGTGCTTTGCCCATCTGTTCTATCAAATACTGTTTATCTGTAGTAGGTACTTCAAGTTTCCTTTCTCGTTGATTATTCTTTTATTTTTGTGTCTCTCATTTCACTTCGTTCATTATTTGGTTTCCTCTTGTCTTCCAGGTATCTTGTTTTCTTGTATTCCTTCTAGAATATTAGCTTCTAACTCAGTATTATCTATTTCTGGGATTTTTTTTCTTCCTGCTGTGGAGTTGATTTTTTTATTGCTCTTCGGACATTCTATCCTGTTTTCCAGATATTTTATTGGTTCTGACAATCTATTATTGGCGTTTGCGCAGTTTCAATTAATACCTTGGAAATACTGAGTGAATTGATTATTTTCAGCACGTTCATTCCTGTTTTTACTCTTCTATCACTTGAGTTTTGTCACAGGCTATATCCAGTATGTCGGTAAGTCTTGAGTTTGTTCTGCAATTTCAGTCCGTGTTCTTCAAGAAACGTGCCCTGCTGCTCTCTTAAGGACCTTTCTTCGTAAAAAGTTTCCCAAACGTGTTTCGTTGGTGTTATACGTATACATGTGAATGAAAGCAATTTCCTCTGTTTTTCTTTTTTCGATTTCCTCAGATTCCATATTGCGTTTCTGCTGCAACTTCGGCATTTTTTTCGAGTTCTATTCTATTTTGAAGTTAGATCGCAATTTGTCTTCCTCTTCCTTCAGTGCTGTTCGTTCTGTAGTTTCTTAGTTTGTAGTTAGTTTTTCGTCATCTTCATCTGTGTTTCCGAGAGAATTGTGACATCGATTATGTGTTCTTAGTAAAAAGGTTATCTGATGTTACTTATCTTGATGATACTCTTATTATTGCTTTTCTTGTCCATAAACAACCACCTTCTGATGATTTCCGTCAGCTTCTTCTACTCCTTCAGTTTTTTAGTCTATATTCCTTTATTGCATTCATTTTGCAGAATGCTAACATCACTCTGTATGCCACAGCCACTTGGAAGTTCTTTTGACTCTCGAGGATATTTACTGGTCAGAATGTTTTTGGTGGTTTGACTTTCTAAATATAGCGCTCCATATTTTCAAGGACTTCTCCGGGAATGGAATCCGTTATTTTTGGCATGCAACTCCTGTTGCATACAACTCGGCATACGCCTGGTTTTGGCTACAACTTTTTATAATGAAGATGAATCTAAAGTAACCGACACGATAATTTATTAATTGGTAGTGACCGATTTATTTGAGTCGTTTGAGTAATTCGGAGAGCACGCATTGTCGAAAAGACATAAGCACCCATCAAGAAAAAAAAACAATTATTTGCAATTATTCATAATATGCTATAATAAGGACAGTTTTGCTACCTCAAGTCTACCAGTTCTCACTTTGAAATTAATTAAACAGTTCATCAAGAGTTTTGGCATTCACAATAAGTATAATATGTAGCAGGGAAACTTATATTTAAATAAGCAATAATTCCTGACGAAAAAGTGTAGTTGATTGCGTTTGTCAGAACCCTTTCGCTTATCCATTGTATAAATGAAATCGTAAAAATGTAACGAAATTCTCAAAAGAAAACAATATGATCAAAAAAAGTATCTTGAAATGTGCAAAATGCGTATAAATATGAAAAGTTAATTGAATAAATTGAATCGTTATTTGAGAGAACAAAAATAATATAATAAGCGTTATAAAAAAATTATTGAAAATAGGCTAATAGTTGAAAAGAATTGATGACTCATATTGTTGAAAACTCTAAATATAACCAATGAAGAGAATAAATATATCAAATATATTGATGATTGATGAGGCCGATACTTATTTAGACCGAAACAATATTTAGAATTTTCTCATAATTTAATACAAATACGCATGACAACGTTTCGAAGTACTACTTCTTCATCAAATGCTGGATTAATACTCAATAAATATTGTTTCATTATGGATATCAAATATATTTCTGAGGCCGAGAGAACAAAGATGAAACATCAAATTCACAAAACATATCACTAAAAACATATTCGATGAGTTAAAATATTACGAATAACTTAAATAGTTTTGTTTATGAGACCAAGAGATCCAAAATAAATAGCAGTTTACAACAAAACGCTTGAAAAAAATGATAAATTACAACCCCTCTGTTTCACGCAACGTTTTTGAAGTTAGATACTAATACGAGTAAAACATCCGGACGATACAGTTCACATTTTCCTGAAATTGTTGCCAAACAATTGTTTGGAGCATGTTGCCAAATGCCACGTCGAATAACGAACGTCATAAAGTCGGTAAACTGAAAGGAACTATAACTATACGAAAAATCCATCAGATCAACAATAATAACTAATATAAAAACTTTTTTTTTGTTTTGTTTTTATATTCGTTTTGTTTTAGCGATCATAAGACATATATCAGTTTGACAGTTTGATAAAGGTTAAAATAATAACCGAAACGTAAAATGGAAATAAATTAACATCATTTTGTTTTGATGTCTGAACATCGCAGATACATCGTTAATATATAACACAAATTAAAGAGGACCCAATATACTTCCCTGTGGGACTCCACCTGTAATTTTACGCAAAGGAGATTCGAAATTGTCACCAGCATTACGTGCAACTCTTTGATATCCGCCACATGAATAACTATGCAGCAATTTTGATATATATATATATATATATATATATATATATATATATATATATATATATATATATATATATATATATATATATATATATATATATATATATATATATATATATATATATATATATATATATATATATATATATATATATATATATATATATATATATATATATATTAGACTGATTCAAAAAAACCGACTATTTTTTTTTTTTTTAATATTGAAAATATTGTCAGAAATGACGAAAAAAATCCTGTGAAAGTTAGAGCTTTTAATATTAATATAAAGAGGTGCCGAGTGGAAAATTTTAATTTCCCATTTAATTAACGTGGGAAATTTTTTTTTTCTTACTTTGGAATTTTGTAACTCTTTAACAAGTCATCGGATTGGTTAAGTCAGAACATATTCTTGTAGAGAATTGAACGCTCTACAAAAAAGGTCTCTTATAATTTTTTGATATATTCACTTTTTCAAAAGTTATTCAACGCTAAAGATGAATTGATTCAAAATTTTTACATTTTTCTAATTTTCCGACGCAACCATCAACTTTATGAGAAAATTTAATAGGACATAACATTTTTAGGTATTCATGTGGACTTCTACTTGAAGTGGAGTGTACATGTGGCTGTGCTGGGAAGGAGGCTGAATTTAGTTCTGTATACCCTACTAGTCCCGAACTTCAGGTCTCAGTTGGGATTTTGAAGATGATTTATTTCTCAAATTTTCAGTCTTTGATATCCTATGGTATAATTTTTTGGGGTGGCTCCTCAGCATACCTTATTTATAATTCAAAAGTCGGTGTTTAGGGCTATGCTGAATATTGGGCGTAGAGAGTCTTATCGGGGAAAGTTTAAAAATATGGGTTTCTTAACAATGTATGGCCTTTATATTTACAGGCTCCTATTATTTGTTAATCAGAATCCTCAATATTTTATGAATTATAGGAAACGAAATAATACTCGGAAAGTTTTTCCGTTTATGTATACTATTTATAGCAGTAGTTTATATGAACAAAATTCACTTTACATGGGCATGAAATTATGCAATTATCTACCGGGCCTTCTTCGAAAAATTTGTGAAAATAGAGTATTCAAGAGAAAAATATATGAATTAATAATAAGTTGTGAACGGTATTCCTTGAACGAATTTTTTATTTTTATAAGCCACCCATAGTGGCACATATTTGTTTTCTTGACGTTTTTCTTAATAAGGTGAAATGTATTTTATTTTGTATTTCTTCGATTTTAATTTGTTAAATGCTTTTTTTTCAGATATTCAACTTTCATAATCCTTTATCCTATTGGCGTGACTGGGGAACTTCTCTGCCTTTATGCAGCTCAATTTGAAATACAAAAGACAGGTTTATGGACAGTTCAGATGCCTAACTCTTTAAATTTCATTTTTAACTATAGGCATTTCCTTATTTTAACTATGTTGATGTATATTCCACGTGAGTTCAATTTTGATATTCTTTATTGAGCATCAATTTTTGTCATTTTTATTGTGATAAAAGTTGAATTTTGACTGATGTTTTCTAATCTGAAATATTGTTTCCACGCAAAATTGAGTGCTAATTGAGTAACTTTCAAACAAATTCTATTATTTATTCAGTGAGTTTATAGAAATTAGAACTTTTTTAATAAGATAATTACTCAATTTAAATTATATTAGTTTTCTTGTTTGTAGATATTTTATGTTATTTCAATTATTTTCTATTTTTTTTTCAGTATTCCCTCAGCTGTACTTACACATGTTTACTTTAAGAAGAAAAGTATTAGGAGGTCAAACAACTGTTAAGAAGCAGCGATGATAGAAGACATTCTGTTCACTATTTTTGTTAATCTTGGTTAATTTATAAAGTTTATTATTTGAAAATATACACATATATATTGAGATGTTACATATGTTTTGTTTTCTTTATTGTTTATGAGTCTTTTGGCTTAATTTCCCACAAATTTTTTCAGAATTTAAAAGTCTTCATGGTACAATAACGTACTCTCTTCATTATTTTTGCTGAATGTTCATTATAATTTCCAACAATCAAATCAAATGTTTCTGTAACATACATATTATCTTTAAACATAGTCATTATGATTACAGTTGTGTATTGTTGAAATGATTCCTTAAAAGAGAGAAAAAGTAGAATAAAATATTATTCGTATAAGGCAAAAATATTTTTTTATAATGAACAATGGTATTGTACAAAAAGATATAACATTCGACAATAATTTCCATATATTTGCTGTTAACCTATTGAATATATAACCAGAACAATAGGAATGGAAATGAGAATCCACAATGCCTTATTACCATAAATATATGTATGGAGTATTCAACAATATTTTTTTGGTAGCCTTTTGAAAGTATAGATTCCTCCCCTATTTCATTGATTAGATAAGTGTTTCTGGAGTTTTCGACAATGTCGACTTGTAGATTCTAATAATGCCTTTTCCAGTTCATTACTTATATGTGCTAAATTATTCACGTCTGTTTGCAAAATGTAGTGTTTTACATCATGACCTAACTGATCCTCTTTTTGTGTTTTCAAAGATAAATCCATAGTTATTATTGGAGTTACTTGCTGTGGCATACATCTAGATGCAACCTATAAAGATATTTTTCATTAGAATTAAATTTTAACTGAAACATTAAGAATTAATGTTTTAACTGATACGTGAATAATCATTTAATATTGTGTTAATGGAAATTTGTAATATTCATAGCCTAGAATAATTTCAAATGATTAATATCAGATTAATTAATATAGTTTAGTGATATGTAAAAATAATCATTTAATTTCTTATTATACTCTTACAAGCAATTCACATCTCCATTCCAAATTATCGAAGTGAGGTTCTTTCACATGTAATTTGTTAAGAATTTCAGTAATTTCATTTTTTCTTGCTTGATAGAACTTATTCAGTATAACTTCTTGTTCCTCTGTAAAGCCCAAAGTTAGAATAGAATCTCGAAAGTCTGCTTCATTTAACTGGAATTTTATATCTACTAAGTAAGCTTATCACTATACATATTCAATATAGAGTATTACCTTGTGTTTACAAAACAATAAAACCAAGTTTACTAATCCAACAACACAGTTCTGAATGCTTTCAACATTCACAGATAATTTATCTGCAGCTGTTTTATATAATTTTTCATTAGGACCATTGTTCAAATAATCTATTGCCAATTTACAAAAATCAACAAGCACTGAAATAATCATAGATAATTGAGGTATATTATAGGGAATATATTTATATTACCCTGTATGGATTTATCTTTTAGCAATGATAGATGTTCTTTATGATCATTTCTCAAAGAAATCAACATTTTGCATAATCTTTATAAATAGCACCTCTATATGTTCGAGTGTAACGTGCAAGACAAATCGTTATTGTATAAAAAAAGTTTTATATCCGAATATAATTCTTGTGTGTACAATTTTTATTTTTATTTCATTTATTGATTAACCTATAATATATTTGAATGAAAAGTGAGGGAGAGCAAAGATGACATCTTACGTTTATACTTATGTTCTATGCTTCAACCCTGCTTCTAAAAAGGATAGGGAAGGTATTGAAATGAGAAGTAGGAAGAGCACAAGAGCAGCACAGTTATCAATGGTGATTACATCGGTTTTGGCAGCTGGTTATTCTGAAAAGCATGCTATTCGACCAATAAATTATTTTTCATATGAATTAATTACACTTACTCTTGACTGCCCAAGTAAACAGAAACATCAGATCAGAGGAAACAAGGATGGGTGCGATGGGGATAATTACGTAACATGGATAGAGGGAAGAATTCAGAGGATATACTGTTCAATCATTTGACTTTATAGTAGAGGTGCCTTTGGGAGCTTGATTTCATATTTCATTCTATAACCATTTCATATTATAACCAGATCAGACCTATTTTTCAAGAAATATCTTTAATTTTAAAATGAAGAATATGAATGAGACTCGTCTGTTGCATTATGCTACGTTGCGTCCGGTTCTATCACATGGACTACTAACTATTTTCTCTCTGGTACATATTCAATCGGCTCCGATTTTGAAACTTCAAAGCATCTTAAGGATAATTCTGTGAACGGTTTTTTGCAGGTAAACCTATAATGATACTTTTGTGATTAAATTATCTTTCTTCGGATCTAAGTTTTTATTTATTATGGTTATCATATCTGTGAAGTTATCTCAATTGACACATTTGTTTGTCAGGTATCTATGAAAAGAAATCTGCATGCAAGTCACCAAGACACATTCTCTATTTTAAAAACTATCTGTTGAGACTAAATCTAGTTAGTTATCACAGGAGCGAAAGTAAAGAAAAAAATAATGATTAAAATTAATTATATTAAAAATACCTTTTTACACTTTCGATAAGCAAGTTATCATACGCGTGTTTATTATGCAAAAATATTTCTTAAAAAATAGGTCTCATGTGTTTACCAGATGGGTGGAGGTCAAGTTCTCGCGGGTTTTTATTTTAATCTGGAAAATTTACAAGTAGTGACTTACTTTTAGTCAATTAATTACAATATGGCAATTTACTAATATAATCAATAATAACCAACATATACTTTTTGCCGTTGTTAGTATCTGGAAACAACCCTGAAACTTCAATTGCCATGGACTGCCTAAGTCCTGACACCACAAAAGCTGGTAGAGTCAATAACTTACTAAACAAAAAAAAGTTTACAACAAAGCAGTCCCATATAAAATATTTTATTCCTCTTCTAACATGGAATAAAATGTTCCATGACTCTAAACAAAAAAAAGATTTCAAGCAAAATCATTTAACTGAATTAACTCAAATTTGGTGAAAATACGATTTGCTTAAAAAACGCGCTATTTAAACAAAATACACAAATTGAAGTTCTCATTATATCACTATAAGAGAGGAAACACTAAATTACAATATTTTTATACATCAATACACTAAGGGACCGTTCAAGTATTACGTAAGCACTATTGGGGGACGTGAGGGTCTTTGCTTTGCTTATTTTGGATGACATGGGGGACAGGGGGGTCTAGATGATGATTACGTCATCAGATGTTATTTACTTTTTTACACATATGGCAACCTTCACCTTGTCTTTGCTTGAAGACTTAAACGCATTTTCTAGGATTTCCTCAAATAATTCATACGTTTTAATTACCTTGAGTAAAAAGTGAACACGCACACTGACAGGAAACTTAGACCTGTAAGAGTCGCTGGTCGTCGTGCTAATGAAATGATGTGCATTATTCAAAATTTAGAGCTATATGATGTTGAATGACTCCATGAAAATGACGTAGACATTCCAAAATTGGATGAAAGTGAGCAGACTCACAACGCTGAGCAGTAAACATCCAATGTGATCGAAAACTTAGAATCATGTATTCGGTTATGATGGTTTGAGGAGTGTGTTAATTTCAATAAATATGTGTTAACAATTTTATATTCGTAATATTACTTAATATTATAATATTTTTGTACATTACTCTATGTTGAATGCCGCATCAGTAAAATCTAATCTCTATAAAAAACTATTTTATTATCTTTAGAATTATAACTTCTGCTCATGAATCATTAAAAAAATCAATATATAAATTTAAAAATGTTTACGTAAGCATGGGTGGGAGGGGGTAAGCAGTTTGCTTACTTTTGCTGATAAGGGGGATGGGGGGTAAATAATTGTAATAAATCTGCTTACGTAATACTTGAATGTCCCCTAATAAACTCATTTGTTTGGAGTCAGACGCCCATTATCTCAAAGGGGGTTCTACAATGTACTGCATTTTTTAATTTCTATTCTTCCGTGGTGCCTTTATGGCTCGATATGCCTTAGATCTTCTGCATCAATTTTCAACATCTCCCCAGCAATACGGATTTGCCCACTTACTGTCGAAGTAATGGTTTTCATTAATACTTTCCATAGTTTATATGCGTCCCCAAATAGATCAATGGAAAATCTTGAATCTGAATTTAGATCACAACACGTCATTATGGAAAGAAAGAAATATTTTCGAAATTTTGACTGATCGTTTTTCTATTAAAACTAAACTGAAATCCCATATGAAGAACTTATTTGAGTTTATTGTGAATTGATCTTAAGCATATCGACAGCCTAACTCTACTTACGTAGGTAAAGTTAGGCTGTGGTATTGGTAGTTTTCACTATTGTTATTTTATTTGATTTTGAATATTACCTAGTTAAGGTTCTTCAGTTTCCTCCCCAAAATATACGATATGTTAGGGTATGTTTGCGTCTGTCCGGTCCAAACCGTTTAGGCTTAACGATTAGACGAGTTGTCTATGATGACTACATTTTAAGGAGATTCTATTATTTATACTTAATTATCTCTTAAGATATAGTATAGAATATTGCAGAAGACATAGTCGGAATTTCGTAGCAATATAATTGCTTTAACTCTCGTTAGAATTAGGTAGTTTATGAACTTGTAGATTGTATTATATTAGAATATGTTTTTTGGATTAAAATTATTTTTCTGTTTGAATTCTGATGACAATATTATGTTATCACATATTAACTATTTACCCTTACAGTTAATACTTACCAAAATAGTTTAATAGTAATGTGTTGTATTAAACTGATGATAACAGGTTAATAGCCCAAAACATGTCGAATGTATTAGAGAATTTTGTGGAATTTGGCCAAGTGCTGTTTTCGGTTATTCTACGGAAAATATCATCATATTATATATAACTTTATTCGACATAGGATATTTTTCAACAATTTCAGAATTAACATCTATCAGAATTATTATTAGAATGTTGAAGACTGCTACTTGATGAATATCAATTTGAATAATAAAACACTATACTCTAGAATTACACGCTTTTACTTGACAATTGTTCCATATATTATTAGTTGGTATTTTCATCTGTAAAAGAAGTGAATTTATTTTACTTATTTCTATATGCGTTTGATGCTTTTTCTACAGCACATACGCAAATTTAGTTGATCTATTATGTCTGATTGTATGGAATTCTGATATTGTTTTTTTGGTACAATGGTTTTTAAGGAAAATAAAGATCACCTCGTCAAATACTGTAAGTGCAGTATGGATTGAGAAATATCTATTCATATCCATATCATAATGAAACAATATTTGTAATATCTGCTATTTATTAAGCGCGTATTATAAGAACCAATATAAAACGTTGTTTGCACTTTCAAAAGACTTTTATTTTCATAATATTATGACTAGAAACATTGAATCTACAATTTCAATAAATCACACAGATCTTAGTAATAAACAAAGTTTATTTTACCTATTGTAATAATTATTTTGTACATGAATTGTGTTGTAGAGGCTCAGAATACAATAAAAAAATGGACTTATAGCAGCCAATAATAATCCAGCACCCAACATAGGTCTATATGCAATCCAAGCAAAAGAAATCACAAACAAGGATACAGACAAAGATATTATGAAATTAGATGAAGCAGTTGGATCTTGCAAGAAATTATTATGTAGCATTGGCACCTGATTAACTGAAAATAAAAATGCAGTTAGGTATGACAATATTCAAGGATTACCTCAATTAAAATATAAAAATGACAATAAAAACAATGTTCATACAAATTCAATACATACATTCTAATTCTTCACATAGTTATTAAAACGTATATTTTTCTAACATGATACGAAATTACCTTAATTTTAAGTAATTATAATAAGGGGTCATCCATAAAGTACGTCACACGTAAATGGGGGGGGAGGTGGTCGACAAAGTGTGACATGGTGTGACAAGGGGTGGGAGGGGTCCTAAGTTTTGTGACATCACATTTCTAAATCTAATATATCTAGAGATAATGAATCCCGTACTTTGAAATATTTATTAAACTAAAAAATATTTTCAACTCTATCATTATGACAATACGGTTTAAATTGTTTTGTTGACAAGTTCATACCCGTTCTAGTGACAAGCGCCGATAGCCTACGAGCCCTTCGACTAATGCCGCCAAACGCACCGCACCTCCCGTGATTTTATTGTTTCTATTTCATTCCACAATTAACTTTCGCTGAGTGTACGTCGTTTCCTTAGTTGTGCTATTTTGTGGATATAAAGATATTTTAATAAAACAAGTTCAAAATTAACAAAAGATAGATTTAGGTAATCTTTACCGTAGACTATACGAAATTTACAGTGCAACTTACGCTGATTAAAAAAACTGCATATACAGGAAGAAGTTAATACCATATGGAAAATTTTGAAAAGTAGTGACAATATCAATCCGGTTTACTTAAAGTCATAAAGGACCTTGCAGTTTTTGGTGGCGCAGCTGATAATCGACATCGCACTGAAACTATAATAAGGTGCTGTAAAACATTGGACGACTTACAAGTCGAACTTTGTAAACTGAGATATATGTACTATCAGTCGATCAGGGTTATACTTGAGACTTCTGCAAAGATGAACCGATACAGAGGATGACAAAGCAAGCGTGTCATTAGGTATTACAGCAGTAAACGCTCAAGCGCCAATATTAATGCACCTTGTTTATCGTGTAAAATTACCGGATCATGATTTGGTGGTCGCGGAAAAACATAAACTTATTCCCTCTATTTCTGAAGGTATTATAGTGAAGAAAGATGGGGAAAGAAAGCCTGAAGCTGTGACACATTCCGGACCTACACAGCAATTTGCAGTGGAAAGCATTCGTCTTCTAATGCAGAGATTCATGCCACAGATATATAAAAACTTTCTGAAATATCTGCCTTTGAAAACTTCATGAAAACTCGAGAAGGTTTTGTAAAACCCGTATTTATTTTTACTTGTTCAAAAAATCATGAAATTCGTGTGACGTACTTTATGGATGGCCCCTAAATACTTATTGGCTACTATTATGGCTATTTTTCATAAAGTTTAAAAAATTATACCTTATAGTTTTAATAACCAATATAAACTTTTTGATCTTATAAGGCATTGAATTTTTCTCACTTTTTTATTGTAATATTTATAATTAGTTCAATCAAGCAAATTTTTGATATCTTTATATATATATATATATATATATATATATATATATATATATATATATATATATATATATATATATATAATTTTCTTTCTTTTTTCTGAGAAAACTAACAGACAAGAAATATGTTAGGACTTCAGAGACTATAATTCAGTTATTCTGTTGTCACTTTCAGAGATCTGGATTTAGTAATTACACCTAATCTTACTTTCTATACTTACATCCTATTCTGAGAAGTCTACCTAAACAAACTGTAGAAGCATAGATAATGAACATTCCAAATGCCCTCATTTTCCACGTTTGAATTTTAGCTTCTGAATATTCAAACGCGAACATTTCGTGAACACTCAGAAGACCATGACCAACTAGTGCGATTTCCTGGCCTTTTGAAGTCACATATGGTACTAAAACTCCATCCTTCAACTTTGCAATAATGGTAATCTGAAAATGGAAATATTGGAATTGGACATAGGAAATAATATACCAGTATACAAAAGAAAAAAAAATTGTTGAATCAATCCAGTTTTATTGTGCTATATGCAGTCATTATTGAAAAATGTTTGAAATATTTTGGTGTATTTTTGATACATATTTGACTCATATGCATTTTTCAAAGTTCTCTTTGAGATTATTGAGAAATTGCTTACTCATTTTGAACAATTTATTCATTATATTAGGTTCTTTCCATCAAGTAAATACATTGATATTTTACAAATAATAATTTTACAACACACATACAATGTGACAACATTTGGGGTAAATATGCAATGAGAGAAGCATAAAACATTATTTTAAACAAAAATACAATTAAGAGCTCAGATCATAAAAACTATATACAAGAATGGTACAAAATAAATTTAAGATCACACAAGAATATATGACTGAAACTATAAACGAAGAAGAATATTTCGTTGCCCTTAATCACGATAAAATTAGTGCTCCAGGTTACGATAACTTGCCGAGGAAGCTCTTGAGAAAGTACAAAATAAAATACATTTAAAAATTAGGGGTATTAATAATGTTTGTCTACTTAATTCATACTCAAAAAACGAATATTAATTACCATCCATAAAGCTAAGAGAGATTCTAAAAATTTAGAAAACTATAGATCCATCACCTTGCTGGGAGTGTTGTGAAAAATTTTTGAAGATATACTTAAAATTAGATTAAACAATAGTCCAGGAAAAGTTATACCTTCATACCAGTTCAGTTTCGAAAACAGCACATCAACAATTACATCAACTAATTACGATCATCTCTAATATTGACAATATTAAAAAAAAGGTAATCATGCCGCGTCTATATTTATGGATATTAGAAAGGCATTTCATAGCGTGTGACATAAGGAAGTAATATACAAATTATTGTCCAAGTTATCTAGTACAGTTGGCAGAGTTTCCTATCTGATCGAATAATTCAAGCAAGAGTGAGGTCGGATTTTAGAGAAAGAACTGGAGAAACGTTTACCCCACAATAAGGATTACCTCAGGGCTCGCCCCTTTCTCCAAGGCTCTATAACTTCTTCTGTGCCGACATATAAAGTTTCAATTATCATATTTATCAGTCTTATTATAAGTCAACAATCACCCGGAAAAAATAAACACAAAACAGCAATCATATTGAAATTCGCAAATGACATGGCATTATTATCCCATGAATGTACATCGAAGGAATCCTTATACCAACTTAACAATCTAGCAAAGTTACTAACTTACTTAAAAGAAGGAATAAACATTGCCACAGAAAGATATATATATATATATATATATATATATATATATATATATATATAAATATATAAATGAATATAAATATTATATAAATGAACCCCCCGTCTTCGACCATACTCTGCGAGGTTGGTCGAAGGCGGGGGGTTAATTTCTTATGCATGGCAGGTTTCGACAGTAGTGGGTAGTTCTGGATCCAGTTTAGTTCCATAAGTTTGTCAGGTTGAAATGGGACAGTTCAACGGAAGTTTTCATGGGAGTTTTTCTAGATCGTAACCTAATTCTCTCCAGAATAGCTGCGTCCTGATGAATGGGGAGTTGAGTGTTATCTTGGATGCGTTTACAATCCCGGAGGAGAGCTACTTTTCGTCGAAGATCCGGAGGCGAAATATGACGAGTATGGGCACCCGGTCGACAGCCGGGTCGACCGTAGAGTGCCGCTAGTAATTCTTGTGCTGTTTTTAAGCTGTACATCGATCTTATGAGTATATGCGCTATTGAGCCACACCGGAGCACAATATTCCGCAGTGGTGTAGATCAAACCGATAGCTGAATTGCGTAGAGTATAAGCAGTAGAACACCACGTCGTCCCACACAGCTTATGGATGATATTGTTTCTGGTTCTTATTTTTGCAGAAAGTTTTTCTAGATGGTGCTTGAATGACAGTGTACGGTCCAGGATGACCTCTAAGTATTTTGGATAATGGTTGTAGAGTAGCAGTTTGTCGTGAAAGTAGACCCTAACTTGTCTATTCGTCTCATTATTGCACAGATGGAAGATGTTTCGGTTTCAGTTGGATTTGGTTTCAATCTCCATCTCCGAAAGTATGGTTCCAACCTAAATCAGTTGTTAAAATGGTTCCCGTTTCCTCAAAAGTTCGACGTCCCACTGCCAGTACCCAATCGTCAGCATATTCGAACTTCGAGCATGTGGTTAGCGGCATATCACAGACGATCTATTATTTTTATTTAAATTGTTAAATGGGTTGTGGGACGTTCCTGCTCCTTTGAGTTGCATCGGGTTCTATGTCCCACCCCGTCCACTTAGACATGTAATTTTATTTCAAGTTCAATTTCTGAGAACGAATTCGGGTCAGAACTCCCCCATTTGCACAATGTGTCGTGCAAATATGGAGACTTAATACTGTCTAATATAACTTGACCATCATTCAAATGGAGGTTACAAGCTATCTGTTGGAGTTTTAGTCCAAATTTAATTCCTAGAAGTTATTTTATTTTTCATTCATAGAAGTACAATTTTGTTTTTGTTTTTTACATTGTACGTATACTATGGACTTCCTGTAATATGTACATACCCCTTAAATAAATAAATCTACTGTGCGGCTGTCACAGAAGCAAGGTGTATGGAAGTCAAAATACATATGAGCAATACAAAAAGCATATTGGCCAATTAACACAATACCATGCAGGAACAAGAACAAGAAAACTCGAGAGAAGCATTGCATCCAGAAGACAAATCAAATTCATGACGTCACGATAATGAAAACTGCCCAGCAATTCCTTGACGCTGTTTTGAAAAACTATCCGTTTAAGCGGGTCGTTTGAAGATGTACAAAGAAAGCAATAGGAGGAAAGTCGACAATGCGTTATTTGGTAGATCCGAGAGATCCTTTTATAGGTCTCTCAACGCCATGAGATTGGCAGACAATGATGGAAAGAACCCCACCAATGTAGCCATTCAGCAATTCTGGAATGAATAGTCAGCTTCACCTGCTTATTCAAATCGTGATGCGGGATGGATAGACGAGGAGTACACAGCCATCAACACCTACAAGGAGATGAGACAACATCCAGTCACTTTAGAGGAACTTACAGTTATTGGAAATAGTCACAACTGGAAGGCACTAGGACCTGACGGCCTAAATAACTATTGACTCCAAAAATTGTGCTGCACTCACCCAAAGTTGACAGTGTTTCTAAATGATATTCTAAGCGATCCTCAAATTATGCCAGTTTTCCTTACATAGGATGTTACATACCTTATGCCAAACGCTTTGCCAGATCAACGAAACCCTACATTGATATCAAGTATCTTCCAATTACCTGCCTTCCAACAGTATACAAAATGATTACATCTTCAATTGCTAATAGAATCTATGCACACTGCCAGCGAAATAATATCAGTGCCCATCAACAGAAGGGAGCACAAAAACGCTATGGGCTGTAAGGAACAAATCATTATTGATTCAGTAATCTGCAACCAGGCATAAGAAGAAAAACCTATTTATGGCATACACTGATTACAAAAAAGCATTTGATTCCATGCCTACAAAATTGACCCTGTTGTAAATAACTTCCTATAGTATGCTATGACTACGTGAAAGACCACAATACACCTAAATGAAGTTAACTGTAATATATCGAGTGATGCCACACCAATAAAGAGAGGAATATTTCAGAGAGACTGTCCGAGTCCTCTTTGGTTGTGCTTGACAATGAAGTTTCTATCGCGGAGATTGAACCCTACCAACTGATTATCCATCAGATATAACAACACGTAAGCCATCAAAGTCAATCACCTATCATATATGGACAATTTGAAGCTAATGACGAGTACCAAGCAAGAGTTGGAATAAATGCTTGATATTGTAGCTATAGAGTTGGAAAGGAAAACCTTTGCACGGGAGTCACATTAATGAGAGCACCAGGTTATTCCAACCGTAATTACCTGAACCACATCGTTAAAGATCCAACAGTAAGCGACGACATATGCCGATACGAATGCCAAACATCAGAGACAATTCAGCATATAACAGAGGGATGTCAAATATTCAAACGAACAGAATACAAAGATTTGATACCAAGTTGTGCATCAACAACTGGTATTGAAATTACAACTTCTGCAGAAGGAAACGGTGTCTTATTACAAATTACATTCCAGAGCCAATTTTGTAGAATTATCAGTTTAGACTCTACCGGGATCGCACTATCTCGACTGATCGAACAGTTCACCACAATTGGCTTGACCTGGTCGACAAAAGAGCGAAAAAATCTTAAAATATCGAGAATTTTAAGTGTTAGAGCAGAGGTAGTGGTCAGAGCTGTTCCCAGTATCTTGGGATCTACTGGTATAATCCCGAAAAATCTCCTGAACAATATTAGTGAACTAGGACTCGGCGAACATCTCTATAAGGAATTACAGAAATCAGTGTTACTTTCCACAGCCAGGAATATCAGGAAGTTTCCAAGACATAACGGAAATCAACGCAAGAAATTCACCGCCATGGGCCTGATAATTTGGAAAGGGCCCCCACAGAGCTTAATTCCTCTGATATATAATTTCTGGAATAAGTGAAAGTTCTCCTGTGAGCGAGTGTGAATTCAAGCCATAAGGCTTGAAATCGGGGAATAATAATAGAACTTATCTATTATCTAGAACTATTAGTACTCCATTACAAAATTTATACATACATGGTGTTGTTGCTGATATTGTTAAACATTTATTTCAAATTGCATTAAGATGAATTTACTAACTATACTAAGTGGTGGGATACAGCAAGAGCTGATTAATCCAACCTGACAACAATTGTATGAAAAGGACAAAATAGTCTTTTGATGATAATTAAGAAAATTGTTTGTAGCACTTCTCTCATTGCTTGTTGTAGTTTATTGAAAAATTTATTGACAAGATTGTTTGATACCAGCTTCATATTAATGTAATACGAAAAAAAGTCAATACTTCTACTTACAGGATCTCCAGACATTCCTGCATAATAAAACTGTATACGAATATTTCCAACTTCTGGTTCCCAAATATTTTCACAATGATAATAAATTCCTAAATGAAATTTTATATTCTTATTATCAGGTGTCCCATCACTTGCCACTTCAACATAATTGGTAAATTTTTCTTTTATATGATTTCCAAGAATTATTTGACCTATTCTTACAAATGGAGCAACATATATGTGGGTTTCGAGAGGCTTCTTACTGAAATTATGAATAGGTATGAAATAATAATATAAAACAGAATATTATCTTGAGTAACCACTACAATTCCATGAAACTGAATGAATTTACTAATTTAATTGGTTTATAGTGTAACATAAAGTTCTTTGACCACTTTTGAACATTAAGCATGCATAATTTGTAAAGTAAAGAAGATATTTTATTTTGATTTGACCTATTCAATAGGTCCACTATGTCATTGTAATTGCACTCAATATCAAGTCTGTTTTAATTTAGGAAACCAAACTTTTTATTCAAAACATGGATGGTTAAAGCTAGACTTGGTTCTTGGCTCACTTGAAAAACAAATTTTTTTGTTTTTGAAATTATTCAATTTGATTTGTTGTGTAGCTCCAGGTATATTGAACCTACTTGAAGCAGCTCTTTGAGATTGTACTCCAGTTGTAATCAATCGAACAGCTTCCCTTCAATATAATTAATATATTTTGTTTCTCAATACCCTTTTGTATCGTCCCATTATACAAACATAATGTACAATATCTAAACAATGAAATTCTACATCCCTAGCGCATGGCCAAAGTGACACTTGAGAACGTGGATAACTACATGGGCATTATTGGCTACCTTCTAACATTTTAACGAAAAAGTTAATATTTGTCTGTCTGAAAAGATCAATAATTAAAATTATTTTTCTTTATCGCCTAAAATTGTGCACAGAGGTCTGGATAAAATATGTATTCATCACTGAATCACACATGGCTATAATAAGCTTACTGGGAATGATTTTGAGCAGAGTAAATTTTTATTTTGAGTTGCAAATGGGAACTAAAATTATTACCTTCATGTTACAACCTTTCAAGTTTGTACAAATTATGCTTTATAAGTTTAACAGTTTAATACATAATGATGTATGGAAATACAATAAGTAAGGAATTTGTCAATATTTAATGTCAAACTGTAAATATTGAGGATATAAAAACTTGGACTATACTGTGGCTAGTGTAATCCAAGATTACCTTATATATATTTACCTAGGATTTTGATGACCATGTCTTATGTAAAAACTACTGCTATCAACCAGTTTATCTCTCCATTCTGTAACATAATAATAGTCAGCAATATCTGGATTGTTTCTGGCTAAATCATCTCTAGGCCTAAATGAAACTTAACAATTAGTCTATATTCTCTCTTCAAAAATTATTTTGTTTGAGCTTACTTTCTTTCTTCAACCCATTGATACATTTGAACTCTTCTTCTCAACTTCACTGATTGTATTGAAATACCATATTCTGGTTCTGTAAGGGGTTCTTCTACAATTAAAGGCCCACTAATATGTATTAGATGACCATCGTATTCACGTTGCAGATTTGTATAAGGATTCAATGAAAAAACACTGTTATGGGCTTCATCTAGTGAATGCGCATGATGCACAGCTCTTCCCTTAAATTAGAAAAATTGAACAATACATAGAACGAATTTGGTACAGCAAAAATTTCAGTACTTGCCTCATTTGAAGTTAAAACCCAAATACCTGAACAAAAAAGGATAATGCCTATACAAGAAGTGAGCCAGCTTCGGTTAAATTCTTCATACAACGAAATCATTTCGATGCAGAATCAGGTATATATCGCTATACCGGCATATCAAATTAACTATCCTTTCGTTACCATTATTTTTGTCACATCTTTTGCGACATAAGAATGGATTCAATAAATGTATCCAGGACCCATATCTACTATAATCCAAATCTGATAGCCATAAAATTTGTACTGTACTGATAGTTACACAGTACATTTGACTTATCTTGACATTGACGGCTGAATATTTTCATGATTACGGACTCCGTATTCGTATTACTCCGTATTCATGATATATGTATAAATATAAATGTATATAATAATATTATATGATAAATATGATATTCTTGATTGTGTATGACTTTATAGAGAACAAAAAATAAATTTGTACCTTTCTTATGGTGTAAAAAGTTGAAACATGATATTTGAGAAACAATTGAAGGGCTGCAGAGCTTTAATACTATAATAATAATTAACTTATCTTGAAATAAACTATAGTTTTATGAGGGGATAAAAAGAATAAATAAGGGTACATAAATTTTGGATGTAAAAATGAAGTCCGTTTCTCAAAGAGGCTTTAGAAAATATATATAGATACATTTTTGTTCTATGATTCCAGAAATACTGTGAATTAAATTCTTCTCCTATTTTAATAAAAGTGACGTTTGATTTTTGACTTGTATACTTAAATGAATTGCCTGATTTGAAATGGGGATATTTGAACTTGAAATCATACGTTATGGAAGCAATTTATTTTAAATTTGAAATGAACTTTTATGTTCCAGAATGAAGATATCCGTGAGTTAATATTAGGTATTGCACGTTAGCATTCAGATTCAATGGTTCCAAATTGCATGATTGATATGTCATTAATTTTTTTACCTTTTATTTATATAATTTTTATTTGTACATTATTGAATAAACATTCGTAAAATTATTATTATTATTTTTTTTGCTACTCTGTATATTTTGTGTAGCACCTCTCCAAAGATAGCCCTCTCTCAAGGAAAAGAAATTCCTTATTTCTCTAAATAACTAATTCTCTAATTTTTTCTAAATTACTCATATTGCATGTCTCTATTGTTTGAAGTACAGGGCAAATATTATATGCTAATCATTTTGTGTGAAAATATTGAGCTGATATGATCCAGTTAAAATAGGCATTTAGCTTATCTAAGATATACGTAGAGGAACCTGAACAAGGATTGGGACGTTAAATAAACTATTATAAATGAAATGTCATAAATCAGCTTCCTAAAAAAACTCTGTAAAAATTTTTATGCAAGGAAAAATGTTAAAAATTCTGAATTTCTTGAGTTTTCTCGAAAAAGGTAAGTGTTATCGTAAAAATAATTCTCTCCAAAAATTCTGACATTTTTGTGCTACTTACCATTCGAGATATTGCTGTTTTCATAGCTGAAAAATGTTTATATTATTATTTATATATAATAACAGAAAAACATGATTTTGATTACAAAAATACGAAAATTTTGGCAACTGAAAGAGACAAAAAAAGTAGAGAAATTTTAGAAATGTTACACATTCGTAAAAATTTAGAAAATACAGTAAATGAAAGAACAGACATTAAACATCTTAATTCTATTTACAACAACTTAATAAACCTCCCAAATAACACTCGTAAAATAAACACACAACAACCACCAAACATCACATCTCAAAACTCCTTTTTTCCAGATCTACCTTCAGTTTCACACACATAAACCAACAATATACATATTCTGGATAAGTATAAAAAACTATATGTAATTATATATATATATATATATATATATATATATATATATATATATATATATATATATATATATATATATATATATATATATATATATATATATATATATATATATATATATATATATATATATATATATATATATATATATATATATATATATATATATATATCTTATATATATATATAAGAGTATTCTATGTTTTACAGACAGTAGTTCCAAATAGTTCAGCATAATTTTGACACGGGTATACCTATTGCACTTTAAAAGGGTTGGCATGGCTCTATTCTGTAAATTTTTCTAATTTTTGAATTTTTTCTTTAGTCGAACCAAATAACAATGTGGAGCAATATTCAAAGATTTCACATATGTCGACAGGTGTTATCCTATTCTTTTCAAAAATTTGATTTTTATTAAAAATTTGAGATGCTTTTTCGTCTACCATAATGCCTAAATATTTTACTGTTTCTACTCTTCTAATTTTTTGTTCATTAATATTCATAGTTATACCCACATTTTTATTGGTTTTATGGGTTTCACTTGTACCCAAAACTATGAAGTTAAATTTTTGCACATTCAGAGATAGGCTGTTGTCACATAACCAATGCAGAAAGGTCTCTATTGATCCCCTCTGTCATATTATTAATATCTTTTCCACATATATAGAGCATAGTATCAGCAGCGAATAAAAGTATAGAACTTTTTTTCACGTGAGAGACAATATCATTCATATATAAAGAGAACAACAACGGACCTTCAGGTAACAGTTCCTCGAAGTACTCCTACAACCACTTTCGTGCTATCCGACATCATGCTACTAAACTTAACTTTTTGGGTTCGCGATTCCAAGTAAGATCCTAACCAATCATTTACTATTCCCTCAAAACCAAGTTTATTCAGTTTTTTCAATAATAATGATCTACATAACGTTTCTAAAGCTCTTTTAAAATCCAATAATACTACTATAACCGTTTTTCCTATATCTATAGCACTATGCCATTCCTCACATATGGTCAATGTTGCTCTCTCAAGAGCAATTTCTTTTGAATCCTGATTGAAACTCAGAAATTACAGAAAATTTTTCACATCATTCTGAAACCTGGTTTTTTACTACTAATTAATTCTAACCTTTTCTCATAAGGTGGTAGTAAATTTATAGGTCGAAATTGCTCTATATTAACAGTATTGCAAATTTTTGGCACAGGCATTATTAATGAACATTTCCAATTTTTTTGGAAATACGCCATGTGTCAGTGATGTGTTAACTAAATCTAAAAATCCTTTTTCAGAAATGTCAAAAGCATTCTTCAGTATCTTGACTGTTATTTCATCTTCGCAACTACCTGTATTTTTCAAACTTCTAACGATATTTTCCGAATAGTTCATATTTACCTTCTCAAAATTACACATTTTCACCATTTTTTGTATAGATTGTAAGACATATTTGTGGTCGTGTATCGGAACTATAGAATTAACTATTTGGTGTACACTCTCTACAAAGTAAAGACTGAACCCCCAATCAATATCTGAAGTCATACCTATTATAATCGATAAAAATTTAAATTTTAAGGCACATGAGGATTATATTGCAAAAAAGTCAAAGAAAGTTAATTTCATCACTAGAGTAAGACGTATATTAGATATGAATACAACATTGTTATTGTTTAAATCACTAGCTCTTCCTCACGTTGCATATTGTTCCTCACTCTTGTTCAATCTACAAGGAAATGTATTGATATGTTGCAAAAAAAACTAGAATCGCGAGTGATTTTAAAATGTTGTAAACGAACACCAATCAAAATCATGTTGGAAGTTTTACAGTTAATGAGTGTCAATCAGATAATTATGTTCAGGACTTTATGCTATATATTCAAGATAGGAGAAAATATGTTACCTAATTGTTTAAGAGACAAACTTCATTTTGTCAACGAATCTAGACATCGTAATAATTTTGGAGTGAATAAGTTTAATATACATTTTATGTATGAATCTACAATGAAATGGTGTTTGAATATAATAATTTGCCAATGTCTGTGAAGTACTGTGCAAATTATAAACTTTTCAGGAAATGCTTGATACATTATAAATTTTTCTTGAAATATGATGAAATATATGGTTTTATTTTATCTTATTTTAGGTTTTGAAATAAATCAATCCTCCAACTTCTAAACGCAAACTTGTTGCTTTATTAACCTCTTAAACTTATATTGTCATCTTACATTCATAGAAATATATATTCCAATGATATTTCATAGAACATCGTTTCAAGCTAAGAAGATTTGATTTTTATGGTCATTACATTTCAAAAAACTAAATATTACTCAACACCTTGTCCTAATGACCACAAAAAATTAAACAATAAATTCACTCAACCAATTCATTCTTATGCTTCGAAAACTTAACGCTATTCAAAGCTTTGGTAAATATATCTGCAATATTGTCCTCTGTGCATAAATATTTAACAGTGATCAGACCTTCATTGACTTTTTCATGTATAAAGTGAAATCTCACGTCTATATGTTTCGACCTTCTATTGAACTGAACGTTCTTAATGATACTTATCGCACTCTGATTATCAATATTTAAAGTGACATTGATGTTTCTCAAAATCATACATTCAAATAATGCTTTTAAATATAGTACCTCTTTGACACTTTCAGCCGCTGCAATAAATTCTGCTTCGGTGCTACTCAACTCTACTACTGGTTGCTTTCTCGAACTCCAGCTTACCGGTCCATTACTATAATATACAACATATCCAGTAGTGCTCTTTCTGGTCATCTTGTCTCCTGCGAAGTCACTATCACTGTACGCCTTCAACGTTTCTACATCGTCATCTCTCTTATATATAATTCCATGACTCCTTGTACCTGCCAGATATCTCAACAGCCTCTTGACATTATTTATATCTACTCTCGTTGGATTTTCTAGTTTTCGGCTGCAAAACCCAACTGCATAGGCTATATCTGGTCTCGTCTTATTAGATAGGTATAGCAAGCTCCCAACTGCTTCACGATAGGGAAATTTTTCTGGTTTGGGTTCTATCTTACAGTTATCATAATAATCGGTTATCGGTGTTGCTGCTGATTTAGCATTTTCCATACGGAATTTCTCCAAGACATTTTCTGTATATTTCTCCTGATCTAGTTTTATCCAGTTATCACCTCTCGTTAATTTAATGCCCAAGAACATATCAACTTCCTCAAACTTTTTAATCTCAAAATTATCTTCGAGATTTTTTAATAAATTGTCTATGTCTTCATTTCTTTCTCCTGCTACTAATCCATCATCTACATAAATAGCTAAAAATAAAGTCCCATTTTGGTTTGTAAATATGCACTGATCAACACTCAAAGGTTTCATGCCATTTTCCTTCAAACATTTTGTAAAACATTCATTCCATTTCATTGGCGCTTGTTTCAACCCATATAATGACTTCTTGAGTTTGCATATTTTTCCTTCTTGTTTATCATATCCCTCTGGTATATTCATGTAGATATCTTCGGTTATTTTTCCGTAAAGGAATGCCGTCTTGATATCGAACTTTTTGAGTTTGAAGCTTCTTTTTACTGATACAGCTAATATCATTCGTAGAGAACTGATATTAACTACAGGACTAAATACCTCTGTATAATCAAGACCCTTTTGTTGTTGACATCCTCTCACTACAAGTCTTGCCTTATAGGTCCCGTCATCTTTAATTTTAAATACCCACTTATTTGTAAGTATTTTTGTGCCCTTAACTTCCCTTTTGTCTATATATTCCCATGTCTGATTTTTCTCTAAAGATCCTTTCTCATCTTCTATCGCTTCCTTCCATCTGTCTCTATCTCCACTTTGCATTGCCTCATTGTATGTCAGCATAACATAATCATCATAGTACTTTGATTTGTTAATTTTTCTTCCTAGTTTGGTCCTAGTATCTTGCCTTTCGGTTGAATTCCCTTGTCCCAAGTTCAAGTCTTCTTCATCATCGTTGTCTGAACTTTCTTCATAAAAGTATTCTATTTCATTTTCACGAACTGGTGTTACATTTTGTTGTTCCCTGCTGTTTTCTGTCCAAGTATCTTGTTGAATACATTCTGATTCAATGTCTTGTTGTGCTTCGATGTCGTTTTCTTGTTCATTGTTGTCTTGAATACTCCTATCACATTCTTCGTTTTCTGCCAATACATGTTCATTTAACTTCCATCTTACCATATTTTCATTTTTATTTTCCTTCTTCTCAAATACAACATCCCTTCTTATAATTATTCTTTGCTTTCTCTCATCCCATAGACGGTATCCCGTTGGTGCATATCCCACGAACAGAAATTTTTCACTTCTGCTTTCTAGTTTTTTTAGATACCCTAAGGTTTTAGCGTATACTTCTGATCCAAAAATTTGTAGTCTTTTTAGATCTGGCTTATTACCCGTCCACATCTCTATTGGTGTTGAATCAAGGGATAAAGACTCTGTTGGACTTCGATTTAGGATGTATGCCGCAACCCTGGCTGCTTCACCCCAAAACTTTTTATTTACGTTCATGTCAAATAATAGAGTTCTTACTTTTTCTATCAGCGTTCTGTTAAGACGTTCAGCTTTCCCATTCAATTGTGGTGAATAAGGTATAATGGGATCCATAATTATACCTTTCTCTTTACAGTAATTTTCTAATCTAGTATTTATATATTCTCCACCATTGTCACTCCTTATCTTTTTCACTTTAGTGTTTTTATCTCTCTCCATTTCTTCAACATATTCTTTTATATAATCAGTTGTCTCACTCTTGTATTCTAGAAGGTATATAACTACATAATGTGTATAATCGTCCATTAAAGTTAGAATATATTTCTTATTGTCCCATGTTGTTGGGTCTATTGGTCCACATAGATCCGTATGAATGATTTCCAGTGGTCTATCAGCTCTTGTTCTTTCTGTATTGAACGGAGCTCTCACCTGCTTTCCTTTCATGCAGATCTCACACGGTGTCTCAAAATAATCGCAATCTGTTGATTTAATATCCATTCCTGTTACCATTTGTTTATTGATAAGCTTCTTCATATCATTTATATTAATGTGCCCCAACTTACTGTGCCAATTTTTTACTTTTTCTTCATTCGTTGTAACGAGGAAAGTTTCATCATTGTGGTATTCTTGTGTGAGTTCTATCATGTACAGACCTTTCTCGTTCTTAGTTCCTTCTAGTATTGTTTTATTTCCCTTCATTATGTATACCTTTTCACCTTCAAATACTACCTGACCTTGATTTTCTGTGATAGCCTTTACTGAGAGAAGGTTTTTGCTTAAGTCCGGTACAAACAAAACGTCCTTCAATTTGCATTCCTTCGCTTCAATTTCTCCAACTCCCTTAGCTGTGATTTTAGTACCCTTCTTGGCTACACATATTTCACTGTCATCTTTCAGGAGATTTTTGAACAACTTTGGATCATTCACCATATGGGCAGTACTTCCAGAATCTAAGACGAACATGTTTCGACTAACTTCTGTGGAACTGCTGCTTTCTGTTAAAAAAGAAACTTTACTAGTACTTTGTTGGTCGGTTTTAGTATTATTCCCTTGTTTATCCCTAAAGTAACAGTTATTTTCTGTATGGTTAGATTTCTTGCATATTTTACATTTTACTTCCTCAGTTATATGATGACTATTATTTCTAGCTTGATTTGCATACCGATTTTTTCATTGTATGTAGAGTTTTTATTTTTACTTCTGCAAAAACGAGCAATATGTCCCACCTTTTTACAAATATAACACGTTTTGTCAACATTAGAACACTGAAAAGCTACAGGTGTTCTCATTTCTTGATTTTTATTCATAGTTTCTTCTGATAGCAATCTTGAAACTAGATTCGTCAATGTTTTCTCTGTATTTGTAGTAGATTCCCAAGCAGTCTTGAAGAATCTGTATTCTCCAGGTAATGTGCTCAAGATTTTTGACATCAACATTTCGTCGTTGACCTCCTGTTTTAATGATTTTAATCTGTAAGCTAAATTTTGTAGTCTACTTACATGAGTTGCAATATCACTTCCTCTTTCAAATTGAAAGCTGAAAAACTCCTGTAAAAGTCTACACTTTTGCTCCTCGTTATCCTTCTTAAATATTGTCTTCAATTTCTGGTACATTTCTGCAGACGTTTGGCAATTCAGCATGTGTACTAACACCTTTTTTTCAACTGTGGAAATGATGATCTTCTGTGCCTTTGCATCTCTTTGAACCCACGACTTCTTATCTTTTTCCTCCGTTAGACCATCAAATTTTTCACTATTTGTCACTAAAGCATAAAGTCCACTTGCTTTGAAATAGACTGTTATTTGAAAATTCCACATCTCGAACGATTCAGCATCCACCAGCTTCTCTATTGAGCCTTTTCTATATTGTATTGGGGGTTTGTTCAACGTTCTCACATTTGATCCAGAATTTCTTCTCCGGTTGGTTTCAATTTTATTTTTACTTTTGATGCACTTTAGGGCTTAAACTGGGCCCATAACCTGATGAAATATATGGTTTTATTTTATCTTATTTTAGGTTTTGAAATAAATCAATCCTCCAACTTCTAAACGCAAACTTGTTGTTTTATTAACCTCTTAAACTTATATTGTCATCTTACATTTATAGAAAAAATTACCAAAAGCTGAAAAAATCATGAACCCCAAAATTGTTGTGGCTAACGAATTGTCATTACAAGCGACACCAATCAAACTATTTCCTCTATAATCTAGCCTTTTATTAATGTATATTTCATCTATCAATAAAACATCAACTTTTTCATGAGGTTTCAATGACTCAGACACATAATGTAAATAATTTTTTGTATTTTTGTCGCGAGCTGAAGCCCTTGGAGCAACATTCAGATTTGCAGACAAATATTGAAGATATCTTTTTGTCGGAAAATTGAAGTAATTCCGCATTAAATCATAAGCACAAGGAGAAAGAGTGTATAACATAAATGTCATAATTATTGTATCAGACGAGTATCGTACAAGCTATATTTTGAGAAAAAAAAATTGAAAACAGAATTGGTTGAACTGACTGAAATTCAAGTTTGAAAAGTTTACTTCCGGTTTTGGACATGAAAAAAAATTTTTTTTTCTTATTTCATATTATTGTTAAAAAGAACAGTATTTTTCCAATATATAAAGCTATGTTAAATATTTTATTGTAAATTTGTCAAATTCGAAAAACTACTTTTAAAAAATTGATATTACAATTACAATTCTTTAGAAACCCTTAACTTGTGATATATACATTATACATAAAAAATATTTTGTGTTCACATTCATACGTACTAGTAGTATAAATGAGCCGACTATGATCGATTTTCAGAACCTCACCTTTTTTTTCTTGTCCACTTCACGTGGAATGCCCCATAAGGTAAATCATATTGAAAACATTAGATATTCACACTGAATGAAATACAAGGTATCAATGTAGATCGCATCCGTACTACTAACGCAACCTATCGACATATAAAAGCTATAATATATAATGATACTTACCGAGATAGACGTTGCAATTTAAAGTAGATAGCTACGTATGAACATATGACTATTCGGTTCTAAAATCGAGAATATGTTTTATATCGATTCTGATAGATGGACTTATTATCATTCATAACTTAGGACGAGAAGATTAATAGAGAATGAATTCGTAGGCCCCTTCGTAATAAGAATATGATGATCCATATTATAGTATGAACTTGGCACCCAAAGAAGTTGAACTCATGCATGTGTTGTTTTTTTATGTTTTATTATTTTATCATCCAAAATATATTAAATGGAATAAAACACTCAATTTGCATCATATATTCAAATTTTTTATTGAAATTGATAACTTTGCCATTTACATCCTAAAGATAACTTCATGTGGATGTTGTCAGCGGCTACGTATCGTCCATTCGGAAGGTTACTTTTTCGAGCATTTCGGCCTGTATCCCACGAATTACGCGTGTTATGTTATCCTGTAAGGTTTCAATCGTGTTCGGCTTGTCAACATACACTAACGACTTCACATATACCCACAAGAAATAAGCCAGAGGCGTCAAATCGCTTGATCTTGGCGGCTAATTCACAGGGCCATTTCGAGAGATAAGCTCACCAAATTCAACCTTCAACATGTCCATTGTTTCACGAGCTGTGTGGCATGCGTCTTGATGAAACCACATGTCAACCAAGTTCAACTCGGCCAACTGGGGCAAAAAAAAGTTGCGTAACATGGTTCGATATCGTTCGCCGTTGACGATAACGTTTCTTACACGGTAGTCTTTGAAGATAAATGGACGGATAATGCCACCAGCCCATAAACCACACTGTCGTTTTTTCGGGATGCATCGGTAATTCTTGTATGGCATGTGGCTGTTTATCACTTCAGATGCGACAGTTTTGTTTATTTACATATCCGTTAAGCCAGAAATGCGCCTCATCGTTGAACACAATTTTTCGTAAATGACAGGAGGTTTCGCTTATCTCTTGGAGAAACATTATGTTAAAAACTATAAAATTAAAAATTAACACACTTGACTTAAAAACTTAAGTCGTGTGACAATTTTTCGATAAAAAAATCGGATTTTCACTAAGCTGTTCTAAGGCCCATTCACCAAAAATTAGACGTTGTGGTAGGTCATTCGGCTTCAATTCTTGCAGAAGTTGAATTTTATAGGCTTTCAAAACCAAATCATTAAGTAAAATTTTCCTGAGGTCGTGAACAGCCGTCTTGTTTTTTTTATTGTTAATTGCCTTGAATACGTGTATCATTATCCTCAGTTTGAAAATGTTCTCGAAATAAACACACCATGTACCTATCGTATCACATCAATCGCAAACCAACTTTGAAACTGTTAACATGGTCAGTAAGAGAAAGGCGTTATGTGTTGACGTGTTTATGTGAGAAATGTATTGAAGGAAAACTCTCTGAAGAGCGAATTACTATTCCAGTAGCTGGCAATATGAATGGTACAGAAAAAAGAAAGCTCTTAGTTATAGGCAAATCTGAAAACTCTTGATGTTTCAAAAACATTATGCAGTTTCCAGTCACATATAAAGCAAATAATTCAGTTTGGATGACAGCACAATTCTCTGAAGAGGAAGTAAGAAAGTGGAAAACGGAATTGAAAACACGAAAAATTGTTTCTAGTAGGCAATGACCCTGCTCACCCTCGTATATCTAATCTTCGAATCCTAGAGTAAGCATTTTTCCCAGCTAATACAACCAGCATCTTGCAGACAATGGACCAGAGTGTGATTGAAAGCCTTATGGGTCGCTACAGAAGGAAGATGAAAATGGAACTGAAATGATCGAAACTGACAGAAAAACTTCGATTAACATGCTACAAGCAGTGAACTTTATATCAAAAGCCTGGAAAGAGGTAACAGCAGGTACTATACACCATTCATTTCGTCACGCGGGACTTTGTTATAATCAAACAGTAGAAACGGATCCGTCTAATACTGAAGACAATCTACCACTGAATGAATGGATGAAACAGTTCAACATTCTTGACTTAGTGTTGAAATGTAAGGAAAAGCTGAATGAAGAAGAAGATGATCTGAACCATTACCAACTATTCAACAAGCGCTTGATGCCGATAAGTTAATTGGAAACTTTTTTATTATTTAATCGAAACCACATATCAAGAGATGGATTGAAATCATAAGAAAATACAAAAGAAGTACTGGTAAAGCAAAAAACGCCAGATAACTGACTATATTATGTATTCATTTTTATCAAATACATAGGTATTAAAAATTATTGTGAATTTGGTGGATTTTCTTTCTTCACTCCATAACGATAAAAAATGCTTGGTCTCTTGAGTTTCGTTATAAAGAGTTTACACTGTATATATATATATATATATATATATATATATATATATATATATATATATATATATATATATATATATATATATATATATATATATATATATATATATATATATATGATAAACAATCTATCTCTATCTGAAGAGGATGAAGAAAATGTTAATTCAATTACAACCATACTCATTATCCGAGTATTTTCTTTCGAGTGATCATTATTTGATGGAATCAAAATTATGGATCATTTTGGAGAAAGCTATCAAATGTTTTGAATTCTTCTATTACAATTGTTTGACACTATACTATGCTGTAATATATTACATAAGGTCATATATATATATATATATATATATATATATATATATATATATATATATATATATATATATATATATATATATATATATATATATATATATATATATATATATATATATATATATATATATATATATATATATATAAATTATATATTCGTGGAATATCAGTCAGGTGGTGTCAAATAAGAAAACTCTTTTTTCCTTAACTCGAGCTTTCAAAACTATATTGTTCCTTCATCAGGAGTGCTACAACGTAATATTATCAACATGGCGAATCAAACAATAAAAAGGTTAACTTACGAAATGGAGGTTCATTCTAAAAGGTTGTTCCATAAAATAAACGAAATTTGTACCAGACCGCATGGTTTAGCTCCAATTGATAACCCATCGTGCAGGTTATGTCTGATTGTTACAAAACAATGACATTATTAAAAGTCAGGTTTGACAGAACGACAGCAAACTACAAAGGAACTAAACAAATCCTAGCTACGGTATCGAATAAAGCTCCAAAATTCTATAAGTTCCTCAAAAATCTACGTTAATAACTAAATGATCAGTCTTAAAATTAAACAACACATGTACAACAATGATAGTAACAGAACTGGTAGCTAACGATATAGAGCATTATTAATCCATAACCACTTTTCTTTGTACCTGATTTTATTTAGATTTTTATATTAAAAAGAAGGAGAATTGAAATAGCCAGTTACACAATACATTGACTAGTTAGGACAATTATTGTTCAGATAAAAGTACAATCAACTTCGAAAGCAGCCAGTCAAAGCCTTACACCATACCATTTATGAGTGAGGTGTTATTAGACCCTCTTCTTTTTTCTAAAGATATTAGATATGAGAACATTGTGCTCAGAGAGTCAATATCTCGCCTAGAGTTCATAGGATTTTCACACTGAGATATACTCACCATTTCCATAAATGTTCTCTTTTTATAATTAGTTTCTGAATCTAATATAGTAATGTTGTCATAGTCAGGCTGATGATCTTCTGTGTTCCCATGACAAGCTAAGGCACATGTATTTTTGAAACTTCTTATATTGCTCTTATGTAGGGTGACTCTTTGTTGAAGTTTTGTGGCAGTTTGACCAATGTAACATTTGTTGCAGTCTTTGCATGTAATACTATATACCACATTTGACTTTGATAAGAGATCATCTTTATCCTTAAGTTTTGAGAAGATAGATTTAAATGGTTTCACATTTCTTGTAGCCCCCGTAATACTATCCCTGGGTAAGATATTCCTTAGTTTGTGTGTCAGTGATTCCACGTAGGGCAGTGTCAGGTATACAATTCGTTGTTGTGTTGTTGGTTCTCCTGTGTCTTGATCATTTGGATCACACTCTGGTAGTCCTGCATTGGGGGTGTTAAACAGAAACTTGTTGATAGGGTATCTGTATAACCATTCTTCAAAAGTAAAGTTTAGAGTATCTGTAAGTTCTTAATTTTTAGGCTGTTATGATTTTGTTTTACAGGCACCGATCAGTCGTTAAAAAACTTTGAAAATTTCATTAACGCAGTTGATCCGGATATAAAATTTACAACGGAAATAGTTCTCTTAATATTTTACTTTTAACAATTACAAGGTCAAATAATAAATTTTCAATTTTCATAAGCCTTCCCATACGGATACTACTTATAATACACAACTCCACATGTCATCTATATTCACACAAAATGGCAGCTTTCCACAGTATTATATACTAATAAATATTCCTTTATCAGAAGAAAGCTTTAATAAAGAACTTAACATCGTTAAACAGATTGCAGTTAATCTGTTTGATGAAATCTAGTTAATAATAATTATCGGAGCGATCTAGTGGCAAATCTAATATCTAATGAACAAAGAATTAGCAATCTTCAAAGTGCATTTCGAGAGGCGCCCAATTCAGGCGTTATAACACAACTTGATTGATTTTTCTAGAAGCAATCTACGCAACTGAAACAATGGTTATTGACGGTTATTCAAGAATTAGAGGAATAAAGAGAAAAGAACGGAAAATTCTCAGACAGATTTACTGGCAAATCAGAACTAACTCTATCCAGAGACCAATACAATAACGGAAGAAATCAGAAAACGACGAGCAAAGTTCTATGCACATGCCTACAGAATGAAACACTCCAGAAAACCGAAAAAACTACTCGATATAATTAAAAAGAATAAACGTGGAATAGAGTGGCTATTGAATTTTTTGAAAGTTGGAACATCAGGGTTGATTAATTTTCGTTGTAAGGGCTGCTTTCAATCCAAATTCATAGATGTAGTGGAGGCAAGCAAAAACAATCATATCTCTATCACATTTTTGTTCCAAAAGTATGTAGTATTCATAGGTACAACTAGTATCTGAAGCGGAGTTGTCACAACAAAGAATTTGGGTTTCAACGCGAACAGTTGTTCTTCATCACCAAATGAAATTACTGAAGTTACTATAAGGTTTTCTTCTATATATTGGCGCACGTTTTAGCTGGCAAACGTTTTCCATCACAAAGAGCAGTTACTGTATCCAGTACGTCCTTTTGGAACACGACTTTGATAGCTTGTGCCCCAATAGTAACTTAATGATGTACACAGAATTTCAAATACTTACTCAACTGATACATGTCTGTAGCTGCCACTTGTTTTGGAGTCATAAAATTTCTCCTTGTTGACGTTCTTTTAAACCCCACTGTGAGCTCTCGGTTGGAATGGAAAAATCGTTTTGGAAATCCATTATTTCCGAATCAGAGGATGAATTTTCCTGATAGGGTGAATTCGAAACAGTAGGGGATGCAATATAATTAGCCTTACGTTTTTGTTCCTCTATATTTCTGAGGCGCGAATTTTTCTCTTCGTCGCTGAACTTTTTATCCATTGCAGTTTATTGACCAGGTCTGCCTGGTTCTATTGACTCTTGACCAAGTCAAATCAATACGAAGGCCACTATCTTGTAATGCGATAAAATAATACACTTCCGAATAGTGGGATTTAGGCTTCCATCAACACTTAAATTCGCGGATGTTATAAAAGAGAACTGCAATGTATTTGGCCGTTAGAGAATTCCTGCACGCTTGTTTGATATTTTACATCCCTATTACACATTCATATACAACAAATATGCCTCTGTTAGAACTGGATTATCCGACTGACATATTGACTTTATGCGTTTATTGAGAAAACAAGCAGGTAATGACGAAGCTTCGATACGAAATTTGTGACTTTCCAAAGTGTGTATCGACATATAATAATGAATGTCGGCACGGTTTGCTATGTTCCTAGGTACATAAATTTTTATTTATACGTGTTTTAAGGCCAGCTTACTCCAAAAAACGTAATTTTTTTCAATATATTTTATTTATAGTTCAAAACATGTTGAGTAATCAATTTATTTACATATGAAAGCACATATATGAAATTACTTGAAAAAAAAATGATTTTTTTTCAAAATGGTGGTCCTGAAAATGGCTGCTGAAACTCATCTGAATCGGAGATGAATGACATCATTTCTTGGAAAAGAATTATCTGAAAGCAAAAATCAGAACGGTTCCATATTCTGTATCGAATTGGCTGTGACCTCAAGCAGAATGAAACATTTTCAAGGAAAAAAAACAAAATGGCGAACTTTTGAATTTTTGTACCCTTTTTTTCACATTTAATTGTTTATAACTTTAAATAATAATGAATATTTCTGGTTCTGCTTGAGGCCATAGCCAGACATCTAAAGAGCAAAATACCGTTTGGTTAGTATCGATAACTGCAATAGTTTTGAAATGAGAGTGTAATTCATGCGAAGAAACGTGGTTCAGAGAAAAATAAGTTCGAAGTTTTTATTCGTGAAAAATCGTAAAAAAGTGAATTTTACTCACATATCCGTTCCAGCTTCATACACAACTCCTTCCTGGTCTTCGTAAGCATCATTCTAAAGATTTCTTGCATTTCTCAAAGCAGTTCAAGAAAATAACAAGACAATAACAATAAAACAAAGAACAAAACAATAAGACAACCCGAAGGCATGCAGCAGTTTCCGCTACCGAAGGAGTTCGAGCAGCCGGATTTACTGCAGCGCTCCCTAATCTTTTATACCTGCTTCTCGGTCTTGCTGACCTTCGGGACTAATTCTATACTATTTCTACGAGCATATTGTAGCAATTTATGAAAAAAAAAATTCGATTTTTTCGAAATTGTTTGGAGTAAGCTGTTAAATTGATTGTTTCGACAAAGCCATATTACATTCATTATACTTCATTGTATACTATTTTAAACATATATTCACTTTTGTAGATATAGTTAATTCCATTTGATAAAATGTTGATGTTCTTTCTCAAGTTGGTAATCTTCATATTTGTTATTCACTGTTCAACACTAGCACAATTAATAACATCACTTGTATGTAGTTAAATATGAAATGTTCATTTGTTCTGATTGTTATTTTTAGTATAAATCACATAATATTATTCATATGATATATCTGTAAAACCCACTTCCAAAATTTTATCTTGAAATCGATCTAAGTTTCAATTCAATAATAAAAAGTACTTAGTTAACTTCTACCAGTAACCTGGAAATTCAAATAAATAAAATAAACACAATTTAAATCTATTCCATCTTACCAAGTGATTATTCAAGCGTAAATTAGCTAAGTTCGTTTTAAACATATAATTATAAATAATATATTTTGAACTTAAATGTATATATGATTTTGTGATAGCTATTGCTAAAATAAATATTATTATTATTATTATTATATTGACTGAGATTGAATTCTCGCTTAACTCTTGATGAAACATAATTAAATATTAAATTAAACTCTTGGCTTAATGTTTCACGATTATATTTAACAACATGAATGTGTCAATATGTTTCGAGCGTGAGCTCATTTTCAAGATTAGTCTTGAAAAAAAAAGAGAAGTCTAGTCTTGAAAATGATCTCACGCACGAAACATGTTGACGAATTCATGTTGATAAATATAATCGTGAAACATTAAGCCAAGAGTTTAATTTTATTTAATATTACTATATTATTCCCAACGTGTTAGCTTTCGAAAGAGGTGGTTCTTCTGTATGAAATGGTAGTGTATCGTTATAAAACTCCATTTAATGACACAGTTTCTTGCAAAGACGTGTATTTAACGCAATACTTTTTACAAATTCAACAACTTGAATGGTCTATTGCATAATGAAATTGAGGCGTAGTATAGTTAAGACAATGCTGGTGTGAGTGAAACTATAAAAGAACACCCATGAATTTACAAATCGTTAGCTTACGACTTTTTTTTTTCGCTGGACCACTGATTGGGAACCACTGATTTATACTAAGATGCTCCTCTAAATTATCATAATATAAAATATTTATTGGGAATCAAAATGTATAGCTTAATTATTTCTTTTGAATGATGAGCTGTTATATAGGACACGTGTTTTTTTAAATTTAATGGACCTACAGTTTAAGGTCGTTTCCGAACGGCCATGTGCTTGTTATCAGTGTACCTTACCCAGCATTTATCATTATTTAAACTACTAAAATCATAGACAAACACAAACACCCATGCAGTGGCGTAACTATAGGGTGGCAAGTCGGCAAAATGCCACGGGCCCTCAGCCCGAAGGGGCCCCCGGTCAGAGGAAATCTCAATTCCCAACATTTTTTATTACACATACACATTACTTAAGTAAAAAAAAAGTTTTGTCTTTAATTTATTTGTTACCTTCTTAGTTGCATACACAACTAAAAAAAATATACCTAGGTATTAAACTTTAAATGCATTAGTAAAAAAAAAATTTAACCCAGTTTTAGAAAGAATGGTCAAAATCCAATTACTCGCAATAATTTCGGAAACATGTGTGGACAAACATACCTCAAAAATGTGTATATTGGTTTACATTTATATTCACTGGGCAAGTCTCAGGGTGTCTCGCTGAGACTAGGTATACAGCCGGCATTAAAATCAGTGTTGCCGTTTTAGCGCATTTCGCGCTAGATAGCGCAATTCTAAACTCTTCAGCGCTTTTTTTCTCAATACAATGCGCTAAAAAATATTTTTCGGAATCTAGTAGAAAATTGTAAAAATTATTGACGATCGTAAATTTAAGCCAATAAGTTAATTGCCAGAGCCGTAAAACGTTAGGAAAATAACCAGCTGGGAATTCCCCAAAGGATTTAGTATTCCCCGACCACAATGTTATTGATGCTTTTATTATTTTGTCTCTTTTTTACATAAAAGTGTTATGTTATGACTGTCTCTGATTTTACTACCAGAGTTCAATTATAATGATACGTCATCAGTTGAAAGTTCTTAAGAAAAATTGCCACACTTTTATGTTGCCTGAACATGGTTTGAAGAAAATGACTAAAACTGCAAAAAAAAAGAAACGGCATCTGGTGAAGGCACACCAACCGCACCCGAACGTAATGATGACCAGAAAGATATTCAGTTATTTAATTCAGTTGATTTTGATAAATGTAATAATTTAAATTTTAGCTGTGAATTTTTGATGGCAATAAGAGAAGATGTGTTTTTATGTGTATTTATTTAACCATTGTCCATAAATAATGATTTATCATCATTAATCAACTTAGATCGCGTTTCCTTGGAATGAATGAAATTGTTTCCAATTTCAGTGTCTTGCAGCCTGCCACTTTGCAAAACTTGAATGATACTGATTTATTGGAAAAGGCTTTAGGAAAAGGCATTTGTCCATTTATATAAAAAAGATATATCTATGTCGTTTTCCAAAGAAATTCTCAGTTTTCGATCCTCTTTTAAACACGAAATAGAAAGGTCATCTTCTATAAGAGAACTTGCTGACTTATTAATAATAAAGAATCATTTTATATCTTCAAGCTTTCCTGAAGTGTGCTCTGCATTTCTGTTATTTCTCACCATTCCTGTAACTACGGCTAGTGCCGAGCGATCATTTTCAAAACTGAAATTGATGAAAACTAATTTAAGAAATTCTATGGGACAAGAAAGGTTCAGCAATTTGGCTATTCTATCCATCGAAAATTCTATGGCCCGAAATTTGAACTTTGATGATGTCATTAACACTTTTGCTGAACAGAAAGTCCGAAGAAAGGAATTTTAATAATTAAAATTGTGTACTTAAAATAAAATTGTGATTTCAGTTCAATATGTACTTTAAATTAGGTACCTTTAATTAAAAGTGAATAATTAGAAAATCAAGAAATTATAATTATAAAGTTTGTATGTACCTACTTCACGTAGTGATTTATTAGTTAACTCTTACAAATAAAAGTGTATAAATAAATATTATAAAATAAAAAATACTATTGTTGTTGGTTCAGCTTCTTTATATATTGGGGAAGTGGGAGGGCCCATTCGATGAATTTGCCACGGGCCTCGAACGGTATAGTTACGCCACTGCACCCATGCCTTCAGAGTGACTTGAACCCGAGTTCTACAGCAGCATAGTCGGGTGTTCCCCCGACTAAGCCACGGCGACAAATGTGCTAATCTTACTGCATTACTATAAATTGACCTTGGGTTGAGCATTACATTAAAAAAAAATTTTCTCATCATAATCTACATGCAACGGAGTCGACAAATGGGAATATGAAGAAAAATTTTGATGCCAACATATTGTTTTATTCCGTTTCGTGTGGAATAGTATTGTATATATGGTATGGATCTTTTGAAAAGTTATTTCGATCAGATCATTGAAAAAAATAATTGAAGAACTGGTATGGACTTTCTGAAAATTCTTGAGAATTTTTTGTTGAATTTCCGCGTTTTTCAGGACACTATAATTGAGGAGTTATTTTCATCATCCGAGTGATCTTGGTAATTGATTTATTTACATTTGTTGATTGTCTTCACTCATATTTATTACATTTCAATTACATTCATCTCATTATTATTCGATTTCAAGACTTACGGCTTCACACTACCTTACAGGGGGACTTTCACTTATCCCAGATATTATATATCATAGGGATTAGGCTCTGTGGGGGCCCTTTGCAAGGTATCAGGTCCGTGGCGGCGGTCCCCATGGCGGTGATCTTCACGGCGACGACTTGCACACAGTCGTCGCCGCGACAAGACCTTGCGGTGACAAGTAGCACCGATTTTTGTAATTCCTTGTAGAGATGTTCACCGAGTCCTAAATCCCTGATATTTTTCATAAAATTTTTCAGGATTATACCAGTGGATCCAAATATATTTGGAAGAGTCCTGATCACGTTCATATTCCTGTCTCTGAAATCGCACTTCAAGTTCTCGATATGTTGAGATTTTGTCAGCATTCTTCTCAACTTGGTTGGAATGCCCACCAAGATAAATGTAGTTTCCCTCTTACTTTTTTCCAGCAGTACCAGGTCATGTCTATTGTGGCAAACTGTTTCATCAGCCAAGATAATGCTGTCCCAGTAGAATCATAACTTGCCATTATCCAAAATTGGCTACGGAATGTATTTGTTATAAGGCACCTTTTTTATATTTCGTATTTTCCTTCTGTAGAAGATGTAATTTTAATGCCAGTTCTCGACGAGAATCTCTGGTTTTTTAACAATCTTTGGTAAGGCGTCACGTCTCTCTTTGTACTCAGTTGATGCGAATATTTAACACTCTCTGCTATATGTTGGATTGTCTCTGATGTTTGACATCCCTATAAGCAGCTGTCGCACTTCACTTTTGCGTCTTTTCGAAATGTAACAACGGGTTGAAATAGCCTGGTCTTGAATAGCTAGGAGTGTGGCCTCATTTCCGGGATCTTTCTGTCTGAGACAAACCAGTATTTCGACCCTTCCTTGTCGACATTTTCCTTCGTGGTCTCATGAATATGCCTCCTGTGCAGCGGTTTTTCTTTCCAATTTTGTAGCTTTTTGTTGTTAGATTGATGGTAACTTGCAACCTGGCCCTCACTCAGTTTCAGAAGAGTGTAATTATCAATTTGACAGATCACTCTGTGCAGATGTGACTCAAAAGACTTCCTGTGGAAATAGCCACGAAGATTCCCTATTTGCTGGTCCATCAAGTTACCGATGTCTGCCAATCCTCTACCCTCCTCATGTTTTTGTAAAGTAGTCTTTTTGACTGCGTTTTTTGGGTGGTGCCTATTAAACTTCGTAAGCAATGTTCTGATTTTCGCAGCAGAATGAATCATATTATGATAATAATAATAATTATTATTATCATATAATTTATGTTGTATCATATAATGATAATCATCATTATTATTATTATTCTTCTTCTGATTGAACATTCTTTCGTTGCTTATCGCTGCCATCAGGCCAGTAAATTTTCCTGTCATTAACGAGATCGGTCAAAACTTTTTGTTGTTCTAAATGAAAATGAATAAAAAATCATTTGAGTATATTGAATTTGAGTATACAATGTCGCGTTACAGGAAATATTTTCAGGTCTAAATGTAATAATTTCGAGAATGCTTTCGACGATTAATACTATTCTGAACGCATAACTTCGTCAATGAGCAATATTTAAGAGAAAATATATAGAACGCATAATGTTGTTGATTGACAACAAAACGAACCCTTTTTTTCATATCTCTACTTATATCATTTTCAATGTCAGCTAATAAAAAAATACATACCTGGTAATTTTCAAGTGATTTTTGTGTGATTTTCCTTGGCAAAAAAACATGTTCAAAATAATTCTTTTCAATAAACCTCCAGAATGAACCATTAGTACTAAGGTAACCGACTATCCCCATTTACTGAGTTTTATACTGTTTTACTGAGTTTTTTTGCAAACCGTACTCTTTTCAAATCCTGTACTCATTTGTATAATTTTATACTCATTTGTATTTCTAAAATCAAGATTCAATGATGGATTTTTACCACTAATTCTAAAGAATAAACTGACCGTTTTGGAAGATTCCAATCCCAGAATAAAAAATGAATTTTTAAGAAGTTAAAATTTTTCATAAAATTTGCTAAGAATATATCGAAGAATGGATAGAGAGAACTTTCGAGCATCAAATTGTTTCAAATGGACCCTTTCAAATAGTAAAATTGAATGGAAAGAAGTTTCTTCAGCAGTCGAATTTGTAATGAAGGAAGTAAAAGATATTGTTATTAATGACAATTTTCTTTTTACAGCTCAATTGAAAATCTGTGTAATGTTATTGAGAAAAACCAAGGCCTGTATTATCACTATATGAAGTTTGTCGTTCTTATCATGCATCTAAAAATACATATACCACCATATGAGCTAGGAAGAGGGAAAAGTGATTTTTTTAGGATAATTTATGAAAATTACAGTAACTTTGTCCATATATATGTTACCGGCCAAACCCGATTTTAGGCCAAACTAGGTTTGCCTAGGCTAGACTAGTTCATCCTATATGCGATCGGATTAACCGGTACAGACTAGGCCAAACTGGTCTGTCCTAAGGGTGATAGGAGAAACTAGTTTAACATAGGAGGAACTGCTTGAGCCTCATTTGAATAAGTACACTTCAGGATAAACTAGTTTGGCCTAGACAATACTAACAGAAAATAATAACATACCACAAAAATAAAATCAAGTTGCACTTATTATTAAATCTCAAATATTGGCAGGTGGATGGGATTTGTCCGAAGAAGCTTTGATGTTTTTCGCTTGCTTTTCAAGAATTTCAGCCGCCGTTTTTTTAGCATCTGAATGTTCTGCGTGTCAATTTCCACAACGCTACCATCACCATCATCACTTTGGTTACTATTCGAATAATTTTCGATAACTTTTCTAAGGTCGTCCTCATCCTGAATATCATTCAAAGTTGATATTCAAAACGGTCTTACTAAACGATTGTTTTACTCCTTAAAGGCACGGTTTTTCATGAACTGAAAACGTACTCGCTTAAACCTTTCTGACTGAGTAAATTACTATAGCCTAGGCCGAACTAGTTTATCCTGAAGTACTTTTTATATTAGGCTCAACCAGTTCCTCCTAGGTTAATCTAGTTTCTCCTATCGCCCTTAGGACATACTAGTTTGGTCTAGTCTGTACCGTTTTACTCGATCGCATATAGGATGAACTAGTTCAGCCTAGGCAAAACTAGTTTGGCTTAAAATCGGGTTTGGCCTGTAACATATACACCGATCCATCTTAAATCAATGATAATGTAGGAATTGCAGTTTACAGCAAAGAAGTTTCAAACGTCAACATAGCGCACTCCTTGGATTATAGGTACTCCACATATTCAGCAGAGCTAACGGCCATATCAGAAGCCTTGTCATGTATATCTTCAGCCACTCCATTGAAAATTGTAATATCGTTGTTATAACTGAGTGCAAAAGTGCCCTTCATTCTCTTAAAAACGTAAAATATGATTCTACATTCTCGTTCATTCATTGCCGAATCCTAAATAAATTATATTTTTCAAAAACTCGTAACATTAGTGTGAGCTTCCTTTGGTGTAAAGCTCATGTCGGTATAAATGGTAATGAAATATTAGATAGAAACGCAAAAGAGGCAGCCTTTTTGTCCCCAAAACTTAAACAGGGTTTAGTCTACTAAGATTTATTTCTATTATGTAAAGAAAAGTGTAGGTAGGAATGGAGTTTAGTACATATGGTTCTCGGAGAACTGTTCACAAATATAAAGAAATACAAAAAATTCCGTTAAAAAGTCCATGGTTCAGCAATTGCACAGAAGATAGAAAATTCATAAGGATTATCAGTTGACTAAGAAGTGGTCATGCTAAGTCATTAACTTATCTCCACAGAATAGGTGTGAAAGATACTCCATTATGTGAATGTGAAGAGAATGGTACATTAGAACATCTCATTTTGCAATGTAGTAAATTCAGGCATCATTGTACACAACTACTAGGTCGAATTTCGACTGTTACTAAATATAAGCAGCCATGTAATCTATGTTTCCTACTATCACTTAAGAATATGGAAATTTATAGAGCGGTATCAATCATATCAGATCAATCAAATTGGAGATTTGATATTGACGTGGCGTTTTTGAGGGTCTATAGCTTTTTACTTCCTATTGTAAAATGTTATACCTTTCATTTTATATTTTCACTGTATCATAAAATAATAATGAAATTTTCAAGCTATTATATTTATTTATATTTTCATATTTTATTTTATTATATCCTTCAATCTATAATATAAAAATGAATCGCGAAATGTGTTGGTAAGCGCATACCTCAACAACGCCTGGACCAATTTTGCCAATTATATTTTAAAAATGCTCATTGAAGTCTAAGGATGGTTTTTCGGCAAGAAAAATTCGAATAATTGCCGGGAAAACTCTAAAAGAGCCCATTTCTTTTTCCCATACAAAAGTTTTTAAAATGAAATGTAGAGTCAACGGCTGGACGGATTTCACTATTCTTTTTGTTGTGATTGTTATTGTCAACGAAAAAAATTTTAAAAATTGCGCATAATATTAGAAAATTTTAGAATACTCAATCTTTAATATAAAAATTAATCGCAAAATGTGTTGGTAAGCGCATAACTCAACAACGCCTGGACCAATTTTGGCTATTCTTTTTTCAAATGTTTGTTGAAGTCCAAGGATGGTTTTTATGGCAAGAAAAATTTGAATAATTGCCGGGAAAAACCTCAAAACAGCAAAATTTTTTTTCTCATACAAACATATTCTGAACTAAATCCGGTCAACGGCAGGACCGATATCACTCTTTTTTTTGTGTTTGTTATGTGTCAAGAAAAAATAGCTTGTAAAATTAGAAAATTTAATATTACTTAATTCATAATATAAGTAAGAAATAATTATTAATTCTCAAAAAGAGGATATGAAAGAACTGAATATCTTATCATACGTTTTGGTAAGTGAGTTATCACGACTAATATTAAAACTTCAATTTAATAAAATTTTGGTAAGTTTGAACAGACTAACATACACGTTACTAACATAACACGTGGTATATTTAGTTATAAAGAAGAATACAAAGTTTTCTTTGATTTACTGTGAAATTTCGTTTTTGAGAATGATAGCTATTAGGTGTACAATCTTAAGTCGCAGAACTCGCAATGTAGCAAGTCAAAGATATAAAAGAGCAAGACAAATTGACGAGCAACGCGAAGCTCGGTACGAAGTTGAACGGAATCGATGGAATCGAAATTACCAATATGAAAAGTTTGCGTTTAACTCCTATCGACCTGCATTCAATAACGTTGAAATAGACTACAGTTCACAGTAAATCATTGCTATTCGACCAATAAACGTTGTGTGTTGATGTTGCAAGGCAAAGTTTGATTGTTATCGATAAGAAAATACTACCAATGACGCGACAAAGTATTGTGCGAAGAGTCAATTCAAATAGACGCTATTGGTACAGCCACCAAAGCCACTATATTCATTGGTTTCCGGGAATGGACTAGATTCTGAACATTTATTGACTTATATCAAGCAAATATCTCGAAATACGAAATTAGGAACATGCCGTTCAACTTTAGAACGGACAGGTATACCTCAATATATAAGAATTAATATAAAAACTTTTTGATAATAAGACTAATTTGTAATAACAGGAAGTATTGCAGTCCCTTTGTAAGTGAATAAGTCCATGGCTCCACACGGGATAAATAAACAAGATAGTGCAGCAAAAATAGTGGAATATGTCTTTCTGGGGTTTTGAAAAATATTCAGTTAAAAATAAATGGGCGTGCAATCCGGGTCAGCTAGTATCACTACATAGTATAAAGCAAAGTCGCTTTTTCTGTCCCTTTGTACGCTTTAATCTTTGAAACTACGCAATGGATTTTGATGCGGTTTTTTTAAATAGATAGAGTGATTCAAGAGGAAGGTTTATATGTATAATAACATCCACTAAATAGTAGAGAAGTACTGTTATTTTTGAGGTTTCTAATGTGATGTCGTAAATAATTACATTTTTTCCGCTTACATTGCAAACGCAGGCTGAACCCTACGAGTTTTATCAAAATAATGTACTGAGTATTGTACACATTGAAGAGGTCTACAGAAAAGTCCGTGATGGTGTATGTCTATCTCTTATGAATAACCCACAATAACTTTTTTTTGTCATTTACGTTTTGCGACAAATAATGGCTAATTTTCGAAGCGATTTTAACTCATACAGCATTAATCCTTAACCAATTAAATACCTTGAATACATTGTTCATTTAATATAGATATATATGGCCCTTTACACCGTATGATTTAAGTGAATATTTTCGAAGATATTACAGATTTAAAAATTGCGGGGCGTAGCGTTTGCGGCGTGCGAAGCCGGGGCGGGTCGCTAGTATTATATAATCATTAAGTCGTAGATGAGTTTTAGATATTAGAGTATATGTATAATTAAGATATCATGTAACTTGTTGACTATTGATGTTTATCAAGGCCAAATACATTTGAATAAAGGAAAAACCTTTGGTATTATGTTTTGGGCTATTAGGTTACCTATGAACTAGTCGGTTCACGGGTAACCTTCAAACCGAAAAGTTACATATGTTGCCTTGCGATTTTTGTTGAAGGCGAGGTTTCTAGGAGTTAATACAGCAAATGTTGCCAAAAGCTAACTCTATGCATTTAAGGGTAATTTGTTAAGTACTTCGTAAAACATTTCAAAGATCCCCCTCATGGAATGATTTTTTTCAATGAACCAGATCTAACAAAAAGGAAATTCAGTTGAAATTTCCAATATTTGTTGATTTCTTGAAATAATTTTTTCATTTATTTGTTGACAGGTACTTCAAGAATCTTCAAGATAAATACAAAAAGTTTTAGTATCGAATCATAAAATTTTAGATGTATCGAAAACTGTGAAGATGAGACCTCTAGTTGTCTCCATTTGGGTATTCATCAATCTTTTATTCTTTGGTTTGTGTGGGTATATGTATGTTCTATGGTCACAATATTGGTTATACATGGTGGGTGAAGTAAACCCTACACCATCACCTTATGACCAGCAGATTTATTTTTATAATCATGGATTTATGCCGACCGAAAAATATGTCCAAGTTCGTAAACACATCGAAGAAATTAAATCCCGAACTAAAAATTCTGCCAAGGAGAATTCGACGTTCACTTTAATCAAGGATAGCAAACCAAGATTTCCCAATGTCAGAAGTTCAAATTTCGAATCCGATACTAAGAAATATAGATGTCGCAGAAACACGAACGAATTCGATTGTGTTTCGAGAACCATCGAGTTCAAAGAGAAACTGTTGAAAGAATTGGGCAGAGTCCTATTGGATGAGAGTAGTGTTTTTAAATCCGGATCAGAAAATCCATATAATGTACAGTACGATGGTCTTAGAGAAAATTATGAAGACAAGTCTCCACAAGATCTATTATGTCAATTGAAGAAAACGAATGTAAAAACCCTTATAAGATCTGATTTGCCATTGGATAATTATGTTAGGCCATATCTGCCAAGAAGGAGTCTTTTTGGGAATAAATCTTTTAACTCCTGTGTAATTGTGTCAAGTTCAGGAGCTTTACATAATTCTAATTTAGGAAAATTTATAGGTAAGTTAAAATAAAATACTAAATAGTATAATATATCTATAAATATATGTGTGAAATCATTAATTGTATATTATATATACATACATATATATATATATATATATATATATATATATATATATATATATATATATATATATATATATATATATATATATATATATTTTGATTGGAATTTTTGATTTGACTTCAAGAACGTCAATTGGAACATTTTTTCATGTGTCCTAAAAATGAAGAGCACTTTTATAGAGTTTAACAATTTTTCTGAAATACTTGAGAAAGTCTTAGAGAATCAAAAAATTCAATGGACGATGAATCAACTCTGTGATAGTTTATATTTAATAGTGTTGGCGTTTACTTGATGTAAATCCATTATAATTGAATATAACTTAAATTCAAGCACTTGAACTTATGATTTACACTTTATTGACTACATAGCATGACGCGTTTCGTCGTTACAAACGACTTCTTCAGATGCTTACAGAATAATAACAACAATTTGAAAAATACAGGTATATATATCAGGGAATTTTGGTGTTCTATTGTTTTGGTTTTACCTTAGATATTCCATTCTGAGAAATAATTTCTATTACCTGAAAAGGTTTAACAAGGGTGAATTGTTTAATTCTATCTGTTCATTGAGCAAGTTTCCAGAATTTTTAAGCCGATTTATTTCCACTACTTCCCAATAATCTAATTGACTACTTCTCTCTATATTGTGTAGAATTTTGAAATTCGTATCAAAGGTATGGTTTTCTGTTAATAAATGGTTAGCATAATTCGAATTACTTTTATTATGGGCGAAGCTATATTTCTGTTCCTGTATTCTAGTACCGAAGTTTCTACTAGTTTTACCTATATATATATATATATATATATACCGGGACATGTTCCACAATTCAATTGCTAAATCTGTGATAGTGTCATCTGTGATAGTTTATATTTAAATGAGAGGAATTAAGAAATACTTGTCTAAAAATCACTGACTGAACAATTCTTTATTCGACTAGTTTCGCCTTTTACGGCATTATCAAGAATGATTCTTGTGATTCAGTGATTTTTGAAAAAGTGTTTCTTCTTACCTCTCATTTAGTTTTAGAGAATTATTCATCATCTCGCTAAATCTTACGGTATTGACGTTTTCATGAATTCTATTCTATATTCAGTGAAACAAGAACAATCAACAAAGTCTGTAAAAATTTTCTCAAATTTCCGCCGTTTTTGTGATAGAAAATAAAGTTTGATGACAAAGTGAAGATCACAAAATAATTACTTATTTTGTCTATTTTAGTAAAAATAATTTGTTCGAAGCACTTATATGTTGTTTATAAAATGACGAAATATTTGATCAAGGAATATAAGATCTGTCTATTATTATAATCGATATTCACTTTCCAGATTCCCATGATTTAGTTCTTCGATTTAACAATGCCCCTACTAAAAATTTTGAGAGAGACGTTGGTAAGAAAACAACTGTCAGAATTTTGAACTCGCAAGTTGTCACTAAGGAGGAATACGAGTTTCTGGAATCTAGTTTATACAGAAACATAACGATTGTCGCTTGGGACCCGAGTAACTATACATCCCATTTATTGGAATGGATACAACGACCCGAATTCAATCTATTTGAAAATTATATCAAGCATAGAAAGACCATAGAAAAGTCACGTTTCTATTTAGTGGATCCAGGTTCGCTATGGAATTTGTGGAGATTTCTACAAAGTAATGTGTTGAGTAGGCTGAGGAAAAATCCCCCTTCATCAGGTTTTCTGGGTGAGTCAAGTATAAACTTCTCCACTGTTACACTGTTTTCAAGATGGCATCACCCAACTTATTTCATCTTCTGCGAAAATATATGGATTCGTTATACATAATGGCAATTATTTTCAACATTTATAGGGCTATTTAATACCCTAATCCGTAGCAAGTTGGAGTATGGCAGCACGATCTGGCATACCATTTATACTTGCCATCAACGCCATCTTGAGGCTATTCAGAGAAGGTTCTTGAAATTCTTAGTTTGGAGGGAGGATGAAGTTTTCCACAGAGAGCAGCCAATCATAACTGATTATTGAGTCGATTTAGTTTTATCTCATTGCAGAGCAGGAGAGAAACTTCATCACTCAAATTTTTGTACAAATTACTGCACAATAGTATTGATTGTCCTCTTCTCTTGTCCGCATTGAAATTTCGTGTTCCTAGGCAAAATTCTCGTAATACAGAATTATTCCACCTAGAGACTCCGAGGACAAACTCCCTAATACAATCCCCCATTTGGTTTGTGGAGTCTACATTCAATAAAGTTGCCAATAATTGTGACATTCCGTTTGACTCGATAGAATTTATTATCAGGAGTTATGTGAACAACGACAATTGACTAAAATGAATTGATTTAGATTGAGTTATTAGTTATATTTCATTGACTGCTATAATTTAGTTATAAGTTACTATTTTCTGTAGATTAGATTGAGCTCTTTGTTAAATCTTTTTTTAATTATTTAGTTAAATCTTTTTTCTAATTATTCAGTTATATATTCAACATTGTTATTATTTTCTGCATTTGAGTGTTATACCTGTTGAGAATAAAGAACTTATTATTATTTTTACGATTGTTCCTCACGAGGAGAGCGATTGAACTTGAATTCGCAATTAGGACTTTTGCTTCATCTTTGTTGCCTTCCAAAAACGCTTCATTCTCTCTGAATGCTCTTTCTTCCGTTCATCTGTCCATTTTATTCCATGGTGATTTCATTTTTTCTCAAACTTCACATGTGCGATTTTATAGAGACACTCAGTGTGATCTTCGACATTTTTTATTTTGATTTAATGTAGATTTTGATATAATATTAATATATAATATATTAATATATATAATATATTAATATTATATATTTCTATAAATACATAATATGATTATATATTTATAAAAAACTTGATTTAATTTTTATACATTTACATTGAAACATTTAATAATGTTTCGAATTTATATTTGTGAAACGTTAAGACAAGAGTTCTATTTGAATTTTTAAAAAACTTCATTAAATGTAATAGTAAAGCCTGTTAAGCTAAGAGGTTTCCAAAAGTCATCATAAGGTATTTAAGTTTTTTCAATAGCACAAGCAAAAATTGTACAATTTCAGGTTTAAACATCCTGCTGCCTTTATGCGAATTTGTGGATATGGTCGAATACGTTCCCTCAGCAAGAGTGACTAGAAGATGCCATTATTATGATAGCGAAGAAAATGCAGCGTGCACTTTTGGCGTCTGGCATCCATTAGCAGCAGAAAAACTTATAACCTACCACATGAACATGGTCAATGACACTCAAGTATTTCAGCAAGGAATTTCCAGACTTCCAGGATTTCGAAAGATTAGTTGTTGAAATTCGTTATTTCATCATTATGATAATAATATACTAAATATATTCTCCTGTATTTTCCCTGTGAAATAAATAAGACTGTTTGAAAACTGTTGGATTAATTGACATTCATTATCAATGTTTATTAGTTTTAGTATAATGCACTCATCGTTGGAAGGAAATAAACGAGTAGAAAATTTTTAGCAACGTGACATTGCTACCATTGGGTGAAATTTATTATAAATATTTGATATATGAAATAATTGTAGGAAATTTTGATATCTACGGCTAATATCCATTTACATATCAATAGATATTAATTCTACAATAAACAACAATGCAATACAAATTTATAATCATTGAATACTTTTGTTTTTATGATTTTCAGCCATTTAAAAGATTGTCTTCGATATTAATGAAGGACAAACCGATTATTTCATTTATTTTTCATATTTTTTGATTAGTGTAGAGTTAAAAATTTCAAACGATATGGCATTTCTGGCTGGTTGAAATTCATAATACCCATAGGAGTTTCAAAGTTTTAACACAGTTTCTCGAAGCAATAAATAACATATTTAGTTAAAAACATTCAATAACTTAAAATTTTATAATAGATCAGACCTATTATTATTTTTCATTAATTTCCGACTCATTTTTCTTTAATATAATTTTACTCTATTTTCAAACATTACAAATAATTCTCATTTGAGAATTGGTTTTTGAAGAATTCAAAAAACCCGACTTTTGAAGGATTTTGAATCAGTTTCCACAAGAATGGACACCTAAGTTGAAGGTTCTTTCATCATATTTATATTCTTAATCATTCATTTGAATGAATTTTGTCCTCATTCAAAAACGTATTCAATGACGTTAACACGTTTAATAAAAATATACTATTACTCATGCAACATTGCCATTACATTTGAATTCCTTGGAAGGAATTACTAAAGGAAAACTTTTCTGTATATAATGAAGCAACTTTGCGGGAAGACAGAAGATAAAAGCATGGTGAAGTGATGATAGTGAATATCTATAAGAAGGTATGAGCAGAAAACACGAACTGCTTTTTATTATAAGACATCAAAATGAAAGTTTATTTGGGTATTTTGTTTTTATTTAGCGTTTATAAAATTAGTGAAGGAAGAGTTGGATTCAATAAAGCTCTGGTGAGTCAGAAATTTTGACATGCAGTAGATTTAGAATAGTTTTCATCTACTCAATCAGTTTATAACAATTTAAATAAGACTATGACCGTAATTGGTTTTGAGTCTCTGAAAGAACAATTTTGAAAAATTTTGAAGAAATTAAAATAAAATTTTTAGCTAAGTAAAACAAAAGCAAATCAAAAAGAGTTTAAAACAATTTTACGAACACCTCATATCCTTTCGTATTAATTACAATATGTGTTTCAATGAAATTTAAATTGCCAACTCGGATTTTAAAAAGGGTTCTTTGTCGAATTACGTTCAAATTCGAAATGAACACTAAGTATATACGTAGACTGACCGCCAAAAACGAAGTAGCTACAGAATATTTGATATTGGTGTTTGGTCCTCTTTTTGTGAGCGCAGAAGGATGGTCAATACAAAAGTTTGCTCTAGCTTTTTATTTTTGAGTTATCAGCGAAAACTTGATTTTTGCAATTTCGTTAATCTGATAACTTAATATATAAAGGAAATTTTTTAGTAGAATTGAATGTTAGTAACACATTTTAGCTGTTATGGTTTCCGAGATTTGATGTTAAACTTTATTATTTCAAATGAAAACTATATATTTTTCAATTTCTAATTGGAAAGAGAAAAGAATTGCTTTGCAAAAATATGAAACATATGGAGTTTATTCTATACAATTGAAGAGACACTTGAAAAAACCATTTACCTACATTTAAGATGGTTCTTAAATGTAGGTATAGTCATTATGGGTTATAAATACAAAAAAATACTATTTGTTATAAATACAAAAATCTAATATTGACATTTCCTTCTATTCTGATTGTAGGAATTATGAATGGTTTGTGTTTTTTTTTGAAAAACTTACTAAAAGTGTAAAATATTCTAATTTCTGTAGTTAGCCATGAGATATATTTAGGATTTGTGAGTTTTGTTACTTCATAGAGGCAGATAAAGTAACTTTCAATTGGAGTTGACTACCTTAGAATATTTTTATTTCGAAAAATATAAAAATTGCTCTTTTTGAGAATTTTCACATATTGAACATGCTGAAATCAATTATACTGAATCTGACAAAAATGCAGATAAACCTAGAAATTTATATTTTGGGAGATATCCAAACGTCCTCAGTCGGAAAAAACTTAAATGTCTCTATGAAAACTTAGCAACTCTGGTACTTTTAATAAACCCAGAAACAGAAGTTACAAATAGGCAATATTGAAAGGGAAATAGGAGTCAGTAAATATATAGCGTTACAAATTTCAGAAAAATTTAAATTTCGACCATATACCGTAAGGAAGATCATGATTTACATACTGGAGATCATCAATTGATGATATGCCACTCGCTCAAAGAAACCAAATATATTTTCGAAAAGATTCACCACCACACAACTTCAATTTCGTGAGAGATTTATTGAATGTAAACTTCGAACATAATTATTGAATTGGACCATACGCGTCAAACCATTGGTCGCCTAGGTCACCAGACTTGACGCAATTATATTTTCATGTCTCTGGTTATCTTACGGATGAATTTTATGAATCCAGAAGCAATTTTTTCGAAGAACTAAGACGAAATTTTGGAAGTAGCATCACAAGTGTTTCAAATATGCAGATTCCTAATGTAACTTGTTTAATTGTCGAGAGTTGTGAACTGTGCATTATTCAAAATAGCCAGAAACTTGTGCACTTATCGTAATTTCGTTAATTTCAATTGAAAGCAGAAGACTTGAAATTTGCCTGCTTGACTGAATTGCTTTTTAAAATAATCATGACCTTCTGAAATAATTGATTTGTTTGAATTTCCTCTATAATTTCTCAGAACAAACCTGACATGTTTTAAATTTTTGCGACACAATTGTTATCTCTTTCAATTAGAATGAATTTCCTCTCAATGAGGAAAAAGTTTTCGTTCAAATCAAGAAAGTTCAGCTCAAAATCTCGAAAACCACGAGAGCTTGAAAAATTAGCACTAACATTCCATTCTACCTCAAACGGTTTCTTTATAACGTTAACGAATAGGTTATTGAGGTGAAACGACAGGTTCAAAAAAGAAGACGAGACACCAATATCACATTTTTCGTAACTGCTACAGTTTCGTCTGCACCCCATGAAACCATTGAAATCCACCCTATGCATGTGAATGATATGCATAGTATAAAATATCCTTAAGACTACGAACTGTTAAGTATATTTGAAATGTGTTGGATTTGAATGTAGAATCAATTATCTTCCTTCCTTTGCTTCAAGAACTAAGAATTATGTCCCTATAAT